>CM076581.1:91798781-92398781 GCA_034641835.2 Pinus albicaulis
GAGAGATTGCAATTTGACAACATTTAATTTATTTGTTCCTTTATATTTTTGTTATAATGCATTTCATGCCCCCTTTTATTTTGATGTTGCAATGTCTTAGAAAAATAGAAACATGCTCATTAAAAAAAGAAAAAAAATCAATTCTTTTTTTTTATTTTCCTTCAAGTATTCTCTTTCGACTTAGGTCCAACCTACAAGAGCGAAGCATCCACTAGTTTTGTATCTAACCATTTCCCACCAAACCTCACAAACCTTGTTAAAGAAACAATGTCTTCATTTCATTGTTCTAAAATTCATAATTCCCACCTTTAATGATTGGTATTTGATAGTGAGAAGACCATCGCTCTTGCTGGAAGTTTGTTTAAATTATAAATCACTAATATTAAACTAGATTCACAAACAATTAAATGTTTTCCAAGAATTGAATGTGACTTTGATATCAAAATGTAGAAATTATAAGGAGAGAAACACAATAAAAATACCACAACAAACAATGCAAGCATTGAATCAAAAGATCAAAAATCTCAATGTCTGAGATATTTTATTATCTTTCTTCTCATTCATATTGCAAGGAGCAATGAATATACTCATATAGGATCTTCACATCTCTACAACAATGAAAATTGCTACTAGTTATCTAAGACTAATTTCAACTATAATCAAGGAAAAGTAATTACAACTTCCAAATTTATTTGATCAAAAATCAAAATTTGATAACACTCAATTAAATACTATCTTCAACAAACTCAATATAAATTTCCAAAAAATAATTATCTCATATTCTTGTAATGGTTTCCATCAATCACGTTAGCATTGTGAACATCTAAATAACTTCATATCCATATCACAATCTATATCATTAAAATATTCAAACTACAATTTTGAACATCTAGATAAATTTAAAACCACAATGTTTGACTGTTATACCACACCATATAGGTTTGAGTGTTATTCTTCATAGAGGAAAACATTTTCTCCCAAAATTCATTTCTTATTAGACTTTGGTGGAAATGAATTAAGAATCATTAAAAATGTTTTAGACACCCAAAATATTGAATCTTGACAACTATACCCCAAATTTCCAAAACTTACAGCTAGCTAAAATTTCCATTATTTTCCAAACAAAAACCTCCTTAAATTACATGTATTCATATCATGATCCAGTTACGGAGATCACCAAAGAGTTTTAGTGTTTTGTATCTAATGGTGTCTAACGGCTAAGCTAGTGATATAGGACTGACACAATGGAAAGGGACACACCATTCAAAGTCTTGGCATGCATCATATAGGTCTGACACACCAGAAAATGACATTGTTCAAAGTCTTGGCAGTGTCGAATAGGTAATCCAAATAGACAATACACACGTTCCTTATTGATATATTATTGTAAATTATGTGTTGATCATATCCCACCATTGTGAGATAGGAAATTCTATAATTATTTTTAGATGTTGCCGATTTATTTTATGATTTTGGAGACTTTTTTCCCTTTGGGGGAGGGGTGGGGGTCAATTTGCAAAACAAATTTTATTGTAATGCGATGCATTGCCAGTAAATGTAAACGATCCATCCATGGCTTTCACTTCAGTATATGAAGCAACAGACATTTTCATTAACTTGGAGCAATAAATGAAGAAATTATCCCTGAGGTCGCTCATAGTGTTACAATTTTGAAGCTACATTAATGGTGGGAACATAGTCCTATTGAATCAAAGACATATAGGTTTTACCTACATGCCAGACTAAGGAGGTTAGGAGAAAATAAGGCAATGAGAAAAAAACGATGAGATTTTTTGTGTTTATGTCTAGAGTGGCTCCCATAGTTGCAGAGGATCAATGTCATCATTTAAAACAATTAGGGTTGTGCAAGTGTCTTTAGTCTCCTACAGTAAGCCATTGTAAAATTGTGGCACCAAAGTATCATGATTGTTTGTGAGCATGCTTAATAGATTAGCGTATTTCATGATAATGCTACCAATTTTGTTTTGGGCAGAATCCAATTGGAATTACAGCCTTTCCAATTTTTTGTGGAGATCATTAATTACTCCCGCAAAACCATGGACAAGATCTTGGAGTCTTTCTCTTGATTTGTACACAATTCTCTTTACTGCATCACTTATTAGCTCTGTTGGAAGATAATGTAACATCATAACCCATGATTAGATAATCAATCCCTCATAACGTCTGGTGCATTCTAGTTTCACTGTAGCAGCATTGCATATATATAAATGTGGAAATATGGGTTTAAAATCCTTTAGCAGAAGTTAAAAATCATTTTAAGTAGGTGGGGAAGAACTCAAGCTAATCTAGTACGCGATAAGATAAACCTATTTTCTTTTACATTTCCTTCTAGTTTATCACTCCTGATAACGAATAAGTTTGAGAGGATAAATAATGTTGGAATTATACTCCCAACCATCACCATGAATAAGTAGTGGCAGCAGCCCACACTTCAATCACTTTTGTGTAGGGAAGGATAAGTAGCAGGATTTGAACAATTGGAAGCGTTTTCACGCAAAAGATCAAACAAAGTACCTTAGGCTTAACTATGTGTTTATTTCCATTTTTTGTGTTCACCTACCTTTTCCATTTAAAACAGTCTGCATCACACATCCCTTACCTTACCTCTTAACTCTTTCACTACAATCTTATTCTACCTCCGATGCAATATCGGTGGGACCCACCATACACCCAACTGCTTTGCAAACCCATGCACTTCCTTTGTTATCTGTTATTTCCTTTGTTTTTCCATTACCGCACTTACCATCTTTTCGCAGCGCCGCAATACCGCACTTTGCAATGTTTACCACTTACCTTCCGCTAGCCGCAGCATATGTTATTTGTTTTTTAACATGATCGTGCCATCGCACATCACGCCCGCAAATTTTTAAGTTTACCATTAAGGTTCCAAAATGTATTGTATTTTCATTGCGATGCGATGCAATCGCAATCACCCATCACAAGGTTTCGAGTCTATCTGGTTCGCGGATATGTTAAATGCTAAGATCATCGATCTGTGATCTGCGATGGAGCACCAGATGCGACGAGGACTCAAAGCCGAAACATATAAATTTTGAAGTCCGCCCTTTTGTGTTTTGAACGCATTTTGTACATGTTTCGTGTATAAACTGAGATACGGTCTACATGTCGTTTTAATGAAGAAATGGGTCTTTCGACAACAGAAAGATGAGAAGTTTTTGAATGTCCGTTCAACAATTGAATAGCATTAAATAGAATTAGGTTTTATAGGCTTTGGCCATTTTTTATAAGAAATGTTATTTCATTTGTTTTTAGTGAGTTGAATAGAAACATAAGTTTGTTCGTTTCGTGTCTATGCGCTCTGCTTGTGTGTATTTGTTATTTCTGCATTATTTTCAATCTCTGTGTTGTCGGGGGAAATACATTTCCTCTGTTTGTTGTATTAAGAAATTTCAACATGGTACTAGAGTAGGTATAGGCTCTCAGTAAAAGAACAAGCTCTCTTTATTGAACTAGTTGTAAGATTTTTTGTTTGTAGAAGCAGAAGTCTCTAGTAGTGAGAAAGCTTTTACAAAAGTGATAAAGTTTTTGTTTACACAGTGAAGAAGGCAGCAGCAGGCACAATCCTGACAAATCCACAATTAACACAGTTCAATGGTAAAAACTATGATTATCAGGCCATTACAATAAGGGCCCTGTTTTCTTCATAATATATATGGGATCTGGGGGAAATG
The DNA here is from genome assembly GCA_034641835.2 of Pinus albicaulis. Classification (NCBI taxonomy): domain Eukaryota; kingdom Viridiplantae; phylum Streptophyta; class Pinopsida; order Pinales; family Pinaceae; genus Pinus; species Pinus albicaulis. The sequence goes on from CM076581.1 coordinate 91,802,495, forward strand.
GCTTTCCAGAACTAGCAGATGAAGCAATGCTAAATGCTTTGATAGTAGTAGAAAGACACTTGTTGAAAGATAATAGGAAGAAGGACTCCAAAGCCCTCTTCTATATCTTCCAAGAAGTACACGAGAGTATTTTCACAAGCGTTGCAGTAGAAACGAAGTCCAAGGAGGCATGGGGTATTCTCAAGACAACCTATTAAGGTATGGAGAATGTGAAGAAAATAGAATTACAAATGCTGAGGAGAGATTTTGAAACTCTGTGTATGAAAGAGTCTGATAGCATAGACTCATTCTTCACACATGTGATTGGGTTGGTCACCCAGATAAGGTCTCATGGAGAGACACTTGAAGAAAGAAGAATAGTTGAGAAAATTATAAGAATTCTACCATCAAGATTTGATGTTATAGTAGTGGAAATAGAAGAGACAAAGGATCTCTCACAATTTTTAGTGGATGAGCTTTGTGCATCCCTAATGTCTCATGAACATATACTGAACAACGCAAGGAACTCCTCATTAGAGCATGCATTCAAGACACATATTTATTTTGGTCGAGGTAGAGGTCGAAGAAGATCAAACTACTGAGGAAGAGGAAGAAGCCCACAAAGAGGTGGAAGAAGCATCCCTACAAGCACAAGTGGAAGGGCCAGCAACCAGAATCAAAGCGAAGGCTCGAGCCAAAATCAAGCACAAGGACAGAGGTATGATAAATCCCAAGTCCAATGCCATTATTATAAAAAGTATGGGAATTAGGCCAATGAATGTAGAAGGAAACAAAATGACGTGTAATAAACAAAATGTACATTTTACAAGAGAAAATCAGAACCAAAGTAATGTGTTTTTAACTAGTAATGTAGCACAAGAAAAACAAGAAGATGTATGGTTCTTAGACTCAGGTTGTAGTAACCACATGACTGGAAACATAACAATGTTTGTTAATCCCAGTAATAATGTGAAGTATGAAGTGAAAATGGGGGCTGATAGTAAAGTCTCTGACATGGGGAAAGGAAGAGTGTCAATATTGACAAGGAAGAAAGAGAAGATATTTGTGCCATATTTCTATTATGTACCTAGCTTGAAATGTAACCTTCTAAGCATTGGAAAACTCGTGAATAAGGGCTACAATGTGTTTTTTAAAAATGATGTGTGAAAAATCATGGACATACCTCCAAGTAAAAGGGTCATTGCAGAAGTGCAAATGAAAAGCAATAGGATGTTTCCTCTCAAGATCAGAATAGACTTGAAGGATGGAGGTGTTGTAGCAGCAGTCACACAAGAGGTCTTTCAAGAAGAAGTGAAAGATGAAAACTTGTTGTGGCATTTGAGATTTTGACATCTCAATTTTGGAGATTTGAACCTCTTGCATAGAAAAATGATGGTAAAGGGATTACCACTCGTAGAGAAACCAGAAATTCTATGTGAAGGCTACATCTTGGGCAAACAACGTAGAGAATCCTTTGCAGCAGGAAATAGTATAAGGGCAAAAGCACCCTTAGAGATTGTCCACTCAGATTTGTGTGGACGAATGCAAATTCCATAATTAGCTGGAAGTCACTATGTCTTGACATTTATAGATAGTTATACAAGAAATACATGGGTTTATTTTCTGAAACAGAAGAGTGAAGTGTTTGAACAATTTTACCACTTCAAATATCTTGCTGTGAAGCAAAGTGGGCACTACATCAAAGTGTTGAGAACTGATAGAGGAGGAGATTATATCTCCAAATACTTTCTACGTTTTTGCAGAAAGCATGACATACACAAGCAGTTTACCACAAGGTAGACACCATAGCAAAATGGTGTTGTAGAAATAACAAATAGGACCTTCATGGACATGGTTAGAAGTATGTTGAAGGCAAAGCATTTGCCAAATGATTATTGGGTAGAAGTTGTCAATTATGGAACTTATATTTTAAATAGATGTCCAACCAAAGTTGTTATGAAAAGAGTTTTGGAAGAAGCATGGGGTGGAACAAAGTAGTTTTTCACTCACATGAAAGTATTTGGATGTGTGGCATATGCACATGTCTCGGATCAATTGAGGAAAAAGTTGGAGAGCAAGGGGGAGAAGTGTATCTTTGTTGGATACAGTGATGAATCCAAGGCCAACAAACTCTATAATACATCAACCAAGAAAGTAATAATCAGCAAAGATGTGCAGCTCATTGAAGAAGAAGGTTGGGATGGAATTTTAGAGAATACGGTGAATGTGAAGATATGTATGCCTCACGAAGAGCAAGAGGAATTGATTGCAGAAAATAATTCTTCCATGGTGGTTCCTCCTCCACCTACACAAGCTCCGCAGAGCACACGATAAGAAAAAAATAAAACAACCTTGAGAAACCAGGGAGATTCTTCTCCAAGCACACCATAGGGATCAACAACTCCCTTGAGTTCAAGTGTGTCTAAATTGATGCAGTTTATACCTCCGTCAGAGATCATTTCTCTTATTGCATTTCATTTTTTAGGTGTCTCATTCAGCTCATTCATTTGCATTCCGTTAGGGGCATGCCATCATCTGACGGAAGGGTCTCTTCACTCGTTTCCCTCATGTTTGTACCTGCTGGGTTGGTCGAAATTTATCAAAATTCATCAAAGTTGATTTTAGTCATTTACAGTCATAGATGGTATTTTGGTCAAACAAGAGTCATTTTAGTTTTTAGGTCTAGGGTTTGGTCTTCAGGATGTCAAATAATGCCCGCAGGCCATGAGGATGTCTTCAATAAGTTTTCATTCCAAAATTTTCATCATCAATAATGCTCAAAGATGTTTCTTCTTCAAAACTCTGTTTTGAAGAAGAAATCGTCAAATTAATTGTATGTAATAAACATGTAATTTTTAAAGTTTTCCGTCATGAAGTACTTCAGATGCATCCCTGGTCATCCTTTGCCGAAATCCAATGCCACCATCCCTACAAAAAAATCAACCAAGAAAGCCATCGTTTCAGTCAAAAATCAAAAAAGAAACTTGAAAAACAGAGTTTGTATTAAAATGTGAAAAAGTGCCAAGCCAAAACATTACAAAGTGGGTTTTTGAAAAACAAAAATTAAATCCATCACTATAAGATATTTTCATTGTTTTGAAACATCCATTTTCATCCAAGAGATCAATTGAAGTCGACCTAAGCAGGTGAGAGGGCGAAACTGTGTTTTGAAAGCCAAGACTGTGTGGGTAATTGTCTGCGCGGCGCATTGGGTAAGTGCGCAGCGCACATAGGCCGCACGGCGCACTGGGCTTCCTGCCACAGTGCATTTTTCAACTGATGTGGTGCATCCAATAGGCGCGACGCACTGGGCTTGTGCGCGGCGCACATAGCCTCCAAGACAGAAAATCATCACGGCTTCAATAAAAACCAAAACAATTCCATCTCTTCTGCTCCAAGTAAGTTTGAAAACTCCTGCCCATCAATTTTAGGTCGTGTTTGGTGTGGTTTGAAAGTGAAGCATAAGAATTTGAATGCCAAAATAAACCCTCTCATTTGTCAAAACTGCTCTTAGGGTTTGTATTTGAATTTTAAAGGGTGTGATTTTTGTGCCAAGAACTTCATAGCACATTCCCTATCACTGTCACAATATCATTCATATCCCTTCCCTATTCCTCTATAAAACTACTCATATCCTTTCTTCACATTTTCCCTATCCTAAACCCTACCATTTTTCCCTCTCCCATATCATTTGCAGTAAATTCCCAAACCCCATATCCATAAACACAGTCAAGTGACTGTTTTTGCATTAATTTCACTTGGAAAATCCCCACTTTTCCCACTGTTCATATTTCCTCATTGTCCCTATTTCCTGTTTAGCACATTTGGCATTAAAAACAAAGACACTAAGTCCAATTTCTCATTTTCAACACACCAAGCATACACCTTGCTTTCAACACCATGACAGAGATAGATTCATCATATGAGCAAGGATATGAGCAAGACAGTGACTCAACCACAGAGCTAAATGTACCGAGGAGGCCTCATAAAAGTGGCAAGCACGTCAGAGAAGAGCCCACTTCCTTGACTCAATTGCAGGCCTGCCCGCTTGCAATGGCATGCTTTCAACAACATTCATGTTTTCAGTATTGTGAGATGATTGCTCAGATTCAGCATCATCAGGAGTTGGTTCGCTTATTTTTCCTACATTTGTGTGATGGTCATGTAAACCTTGCTGGAGTGAACTTCACCTTGACACCAAAAACCATTTCTCAGGCGACCGGGATACCAGACATAGGTGAAGAGTGGAACAAGAGGCAGCAGCTGGATAGAGCATATTATGAACCTTACATCAGACTTGGCTATTTGAGGCAGCTCAGCAGGGTATTCCCATTTCGGTTTCTGAAGGAGTCCTATGCGCCATTGATGAAACTCATCATCAGATACTTCAGTTGTGAGGGCCGGTTCTCACGCCTTTATGCATACCACATCAAACTTTTGATGCATTTCACGAGAGTGAGACTGATGAGTATTCCATATTTCATGTGTCGAAACATAGAGAGGATGACTACCCTTGTGCAGAAGAAGACTCCAGAGTAGCAACATAACAACATTTATCATTATGCGCTCATCAAGATCATTGTGGTACATCAGCTTGGATTGCAGGGCATTGCATGGGAGGAGTTCATTTCCCGTGACTTCTTTACAGCCCCTCAACCTCCTCCTAAGATTGTTCATGATGAAGGAGAGCCTTCACATCAGTTTGAGGGTCCTGAGATAGAGCCTATCAGTGCTCCAGTGTGTGTTACATATCAGAGAGGTCCTAGAGCCTTATTTGCAACATCACGACGAGTACTATCTCCACCCAAGGTGGAAGGGGTCTCGTTACCTTCATCAGCAGCGCGAGTACTATCTCCATTTGGCGTGGAAGGGGTCTCACCTTCGACATCATCACAGGTACAAGACAGAGGCAAGAGGCCTATGCACGATGAGGGCCCTTCAGGAGGCCAAGATACTGATTTTATATTGATTGATGTTGATTCGAGCTCTCCCAGCTCAAAGCTGAAAGAAATCATGTAGGAGCAGAAAGATGAGATCGAAACACTGACTGAGAAATTGCAGAGAGCTCAGTGGGTTATAAATTACTTGGAGCAGCGGAATAAACAACTAGAGGATCAGCATACACTCACGGAGTTGCAAAGAATCTGTGAAGATTTGGAATTGGCCCGAAAGAGACCAGGTGACATGACACCGTTTGAGCGGGAGATTTGCCTTACGAGAGCCAACATTCATCTTGAGAAGCTATTGGAAAAATCAAACAAGGACAAAGACATGCTCAGGCACATGAAGAACCACTATTGGGCCCGCACACACGTTTGCAGAGCTAGGATGAAGATCCTGAAGGCAAGGCTGAGGAGAGCACTGAGACGTCGGAAAAGGCTTGATCCACTCCAAATCTTGGCTGAAGCTTCTTTGGCTGAGCATGATACCTGATGGGGGATCTTCACTCCAAATTTCAGCAAATTTGGAGTAAATTTTGTCATTTTTGAAATTTTGGTCGCAAAACAGGTTTTGCTACCCAACGCGTCGCGCCATTTGGCGCGCGCTTATGATTGGGACATCTTCTGGAGGAAAAATTGATATTTTTGAGTTTTTTTATGATAAATTATGCATGCTCAAGAATGGCTAAGAGATTTCATCAAGTTCTGGGTGGTTTTAAAGGTCAAAAACACCTTGAAAATGGCCTTTCTGCCACTTTTTGCACCAACAGGAATCAGTCTTGGGAGATTGCCGTTTTGGAGGGGCAAATGACATCCAAATCCAAAAATTCCACTTTGGTTGGATAGTAGACAGATAGGGCTTTCGAACGAGCTATCATGAGCTCAATTTGGACTTCGGAAAGTGCTTCAAAAACAGGCTCAAAGTGGCATGGCGCATTGAGTTTTCTGGCGCGGCGCATAGAGAAATTTGGCCTCATTTTTACTTTTCAGCTCAGAAATTCGCCCAGTTTGACTAGTTTCACTTTTTGATGTAATTATTGATCTATCTTGATGTAACTTGATGAATATGATGTAATTTTGGCTCACATTTACTTGTTCTAGAGGATTCATTCACTAAAAAGTGAAAATTAAATGAATGAATCAGTTTCCTTCCTTTTAGAGGCAAGTTGTTTGGCTGCCTAGATTTCAGTTCCATGTTTAGAATTGGTTGAAACAGCTCCTAGAAGGAGGAGCTCGACCCCTAGAGGCATGGGAAGGGGTTAGGATGGTCTATATTATGTATTTTCTGAGTCATTTTCAGGGTTGGACTCTTGGGAAAAGTTTGGCACCTCATTGTATATTCATTTCAGCTTTTTGGCAAAGGAAAGACAGGGTTTTGCAGCACTTGTTGGGATCCTTGTGGCTCTGAGTTTTGATGATTTTTTTCTCCATGTATCTGTAAGTTTCATTAATGTTATATGTATGCCATTTCCCTTCTCTTTGCTTCTGAATTAAACAAATGAGTAACTAAGGTAGAATTCATTAGTTTGCTGGTGCTCTGCCTTAAACTTTTGTTTAGTTTTATATTTTTTCCTCCGTTTGAAGAGGATCCTTGCACCTTCTTGCCCTCTTCAGCTCCTCAGCAGTCTTTTCTATCCATTCATTGAATCTAAGACATCAAATCCATTGCCTTCCCTGCCCCAACTTGAACTCTGCAAGAATTTGGCCTCATCCCCAAGCCCAAAATTGCCTTTCCCTTTTTCCAACAAAAAAACCCCTAAAAATCATTCCAAACTCCTTGATTAATATACCTAGCCTAAAATTAGCACTCATTTCAGTCATCTCAAGGCCTATTGATACATTTTTACTGAGATTGACCCGGAGAGAGCCCTCTCCTATTCTGGTAGGGCTAGCTACCAGACTGAGCGTGGTTTGGTGTTACCCTGAATCCCGCCTTCCTTCAGCCTGAGGTGGATTTGGGCAATAACATAGTGGCGACCATACTGGGGAGAAAATAGTTTTCTTGTTGGTGTTATTTGTTTCATAAGTTACAGACGGAGCCTGAAGTTACGCCAGGTAGCTTTCGAAACGCTTTTGCTTTGCATTAGCGGAAGTAGATAAACGCTGCTTCAGTCAGTCTCCGATTTAGCTTGTGAACGTGACACTTGAATTGTGAATTACCCCAGTATATTACATCGTTCTGGACTTTTGGGTGATTGAGTCTAGAATTTGATAGGCTGAAATAGATCGGTTTTGTCCTTTGATTTTTGAATAGATCAACACACTGGCTTCCAGAAGACATACTAGATCTAATCCCGATCCTGATCCACCTCCAGTGTATGAGAATCCCAATCTGATTTCAAGAATCCTCCATCGAGAAAGTCTCGTGATCCCTTTGTTTAAATCTCATTCATGCCCTACCGTATTTGAATTCCTTGAAGATATTGAGTTTGATGATCAATTCGAGTTGTCATTGTTTGAAACTAAGTCTGAAAGTGCTACTGGTTCTACTGTCATAAATCCCAAGTTTATCAAGTATCTTGAGATTGAACAAGCTAATAGATCCATTGATAGTTACATCTTGAACATCCAAAACTCTATTGTGGCAACGAATATTCCTGAGTTTATCGAATCTGCTTCTGAAACTCTTGGTCCATCAGCAGTTACTTCTGATTCACAAGTTCACACCGAGCCTTCTTTAATTCCTACCATTCCCGCGCAACCATCTATATCTGATCAGCAATCTGCAGTAGTTCCTCCTCCATCTCCACCACATACACCTCGTACATCTACTGCTCCTACTCCACCTGTTTCTCCAAGACAGATCATAAATCCACCAAGAGCAATGGCCGCTAGATTTGTGTATGGAAATAGCAACTTGGAGGAAGCGTCTTCTTACAAGTACATAGGAATTGATATTCATCATGAGCTCAACTGGAACTATAGCATTGAGAAAAGGATTAATGGAGGGTGGAAAGCTTATTTTGGGCTTCAAAATAATTGTAAAGCAGCAAACCTTGTGATGTGGGATAAAAAGAAGCTCCTCTTTGAAACTTTAGTCACTTCAGTTATCTTGTATGGATCTGAGGTTTGGGGTTGCAACATCTCTAGAGAAACCTCGAGAAAGATTGAGCAAATCCAGAAGCATTTTATAATGTATAACCTCAAAATTAAAACCAATACACCCTATCCTATTCTTCTTACATAAGTGGGCATTCCCCATATCAAGAGTCTAGCTATGACTAGGCTCCTGTTGTACAAGCACAAAATAAATAACATCGGAGACCTCAGACTTCCTAACCTAGCTTTAAATTCCAGCCAAAACCACCTAAGGCTCAAACAAGGTTGGTAAAAAGATACCAAGGCTTGGTTAAACCATTGGGAGATCAAAAAAAATGTTGCATTGGAAAATATTAACACCATTAAAAATATTGTTACTTCTAAGTTTAAAGAGAAAATGTGGTGTGCGAAATATTTAGAGGCTAAAAGAAAATTAAGATATTATAAGGAGATCATCAACCCTAGTCTAGAAGATCAAAATTATCTCTTTTTTTAACTAGCTCAAAGGAAAAAATTAGTATAGCCAAGATAAGAACAAACTCTCCTTAGCTCCATAGTGAAACAGGTCGTTGGGTAGTTCCTAAAACATCATGGGTGGAAAGGATCTGCCATCTTTGTGAGAATATGAACATTGAAGATAAAAATCACTTCCTCTTAGAGTGCCCTACATACACCCACATTAGATCTCATTTTCATAATCTTTGTTGCAAACCGACCTTCCTAGCCTTTTAATATGTCAAACTTATAGTGAACTCAAGACCCTTCTCTCCAAGCTCTTTGAGCATAGGAGTACAATTTTTTTTTAAACTAAATAATTAGTTTCTTTAGGTCCAATAGACCAAAATTTGGTCTGAGTGGAGGTTAACCATCATCATCATCGTCATCATCGTCATCATCCTTTTAAAATTATTAAATTATTATTATTATTATTATTTATTAAATAAATATATTATTATTATAATTAAATAATAATTATCATAAATAATGTCCACAAAGTCTTGAGTAGAGTGGTATTATTATTATTATTATTATTATTTCATTTATTTTTAATTTTTATTTAGTAGTTTATTTATTAATAATTAATTATTATTAATAATAATACTTAATATTTATTTCTTATTAATTAAAAATTATTATAATCATTTAAAAAATTATTATTATTATTATTAAATAATAATGATCATAAATAATGTCTAGAATTTTGGATATATTTTTAATTAAAATGATATATTGGACATAATAAAAATGTGCAAATAATAATGATTTATTTTAATGATAATAATAATATTTTTGTTGGAATAGTTTTTTTTGTATTATTTTTATTTCTATTGTTATATAATTATTAGGTTATAAATTTAAGAATGATAAATAAAAATGAAACCTCTAACTATATCAACTACATTAAAAAATTAATGAAATTCTATAGTATTTGTTATAGTTAGCTACGGATGTTGTGGCCATATTAGTTTATGTTATTTGTTAACATATTGTATTGCAACCGTACATATTTTACATGTTCTTGGATAGGTGGGACCCACTTCGTTATTTCCTTCATGGCATTTGTATCTGGTGTCATATTGAATAGTTATGATTTTAATTAGAAATCGGACGAGAGGTAGTAAAATTGTATAGTTCTTCTTTGGTTCCAGGTCAGGGTTAATAACCCAAGTCGTGAAGTCGCTATTATTAATGTTTTATGAAACCCTAACTTTGCCAAAGATGGGTCTACATTCCATTGCGTTCCAAAATTAAATTTGTAATATGTATTGAGTCGGTTAAAATCGTTTTCTTAAATATTACGTCATGGTTCGTATTGCTCTGTTTTCTTGTTTGAGTAGCCATGAGGTTCGAACCAAAGTATTTTTACTCTTGTTGCATTTACAATATTTAGAGAAACTTCTTTAATGTTTTATTTCTGCTCATATTAGTCCCTCCACAAAGTGCCGACAGGGACTATAGTAATGGGTTGATGAGCTTTTTCTATTAAACGTGTACGGAATATCAAGTCGATTTCATTGTTTTAGCCAAATTCTGAAGGCAATGTTTGAAAATGCTATTTTATTTCATTGTTTTAGCAAAGGTTTGAAGGTAGATTTAAAATCATCATCTTATTGGCCTCTTTTCTAGGCCAAAGCTGAAATATCTTGCAATAAGGCTTGTATTTATTTCAAATTTATTCTCAATGAAATAATGTTAACATTACTTCATTAAAATTTCACTAACATTAAATTTTTTATGGTTATTTGATGTGTACTAGTTATATTGTAAAATTGTTTTCTCTCAGAAGTGGATGTAAATGTGGCAACCTAACCCACAATGTGGTTGATCATCTCATGCTTTATAGTTGTGAAAACTTCGGTAGGCACCGCCTTTGAAACCCTTCATCGCCTATAAAAATCTTCAGACCTACGCCTTCTAAATGTTGTTTTTGGTACAACTCTTCAAACCTGCGCCTTCTAACTATTGTTTTGGGTCAAACTCTTAACATTTGTGCCTGCTAAATGTTGCAAAACCAAAACAACCCACGAAGTGGTTGAGCTCTTAAGAGACCCAAGATTTATGAACATCTGGAAAGGGTGATCATTGTGTACCCAAATGTTATTTTTCTTAATGTTGATCTATTGTTGAGGCACAAGATTGAGCTAATGACAACATCCAGATGGGCTTTACTCAAATGGACCTGGCATATGTATGGAAGGCATCGAGATTGCTTGACAACGATCTACAAAAATGTCTGGGACGTAAAGTCCAATAGCTTCAAAACATGTTTTCATCGAACACTAGTCTCATCATGTCTCTCAAAGAGGGCTCCTTCTCTTCTGCACATTAAGAGAATGATGAAACCTAATGTGGATCCCATGCAGCTACCGAGAGTTGAAGGTGAGTTACTTGTACCTTTGACCTGACCAATGCCCCATGATTCTAAGTCCTCTCTACTTTCAAACTATGGGTCTATGGTTTCCCTTTCTGCAAATAATTATTCATTGTGTCTCTAGCAAGATCAATCGATGATCCAGTGTTTGATGCAGTGGGTTAAGCAGATGAAGAAGGAGATAAAGATCAAGGACCAAAAGGTTGTAGAGCTAGTCCAGAACTTCGAGTTACTCCGGCATTACCTCCGTGCGAAGGCACGTACAAGTTGTGTTCTATCCAATATCAATACTATAAAAGGCATAGGTGAAGGGGGTAGCTTTATATTGTTGGGTATTTTTATAAAGCCAAATAGGGCTTGGCCGAGTCTGGATTTTCGAATGTTGTTTTCCTTCTCCCTCCTCATGGGTGTTTTGATATTTAGCCTACTACACACCCCCTTCCTTCTCTCTACATGTCGGCTAGAGCTTTGAGCCCACTAAGGAAAGGACGATTTCACTCTAGTAAGATTGATATGACACATATTTTTCTTGATATGGCCCTACTTTCTCTTGATTTTCCTTATTCTTCAATTTTAGGATTCAAATATTTATTTGGGAAGAACTTTCTCTAGACATCTTGGCCATGCTCTGAATGGAGCACATAGACAAGTAATTTTTTCCCTCTTCTAGTGTAATATTGTGCAATTTTCTAGTGTAATTTAGAGTATTTTGTAGATTTTTAATTGTAAGTGTGAGAGATAGAGTGATAGATTTCTTACCTTTCCAATAGATACCTTCCACACTAGCAAAGAAAAGTTGGTTTTACACAAACTCTCTCCAACGACCCGATAGGATTCCCACACAACTGCAACCACAACATGACAACAAAATTTCATGGGCACAATCTATATATCTGTGTACATATTCTTCATTCACTCTACTCCTGCATTTCTTTCTCTCACCATTGTATTTTCTACCTTCGTTCTAGCTTGCAGGGTCTAAGTCAAGAATATGTCAGACCTTTGTCTCTGCTACCTTCGCTCTAGCTTGTAGGGTCCATGTCAAGAATATCTGAGGCAGCAAGAGGTCTCAACGGGCATATGGAGCATATGTAAAGTAGATGGATCAAAGATTTCAGGTATTGTGTCACTTTTATATATTTTGGATCTTTGTCCAACTTTATTTTCTTGATGACAGCATAATAGAGAGCGTTTGAAGACTTGGACTAGGAGAGGGAAAACTATGGCAACTCCTCGTAACTATCGAAAATGTATCTGAGACAAATGATTTCTGTCACTTCTGATTTGTTTCCGAGTCACCCCTTATTGAATGTGTTTGTCACTTGTACCAGGGTTTGGCGACTTCCAAAATTTCTTATTTTAGTCTGTTGTTATGGCCTCTATGAATGGAGCTATCTATGGCAATAGGTGGATTAGGAGTGAAGTAGGTGAGAGTGAGGTGGATTTGAGGTCTGATTTTTGTAGCATCTTAGCATGAAAACCATTTTCTCTCGATATAGGCATATTTTCATGGCATAATGTCAATTGGCATGGTTGAGGCTCGCATGCTATGTTGTGGATACAAAGCGGTGAGGAACATGGCTTTTCATGTAAGGGAAAATACACGGTGGCGAGGAACGTACCTTTCATGTACAGTCCCACATGGTCCATCGTAATCTATTTTTATATATATTTGTTTTATTTTTTTAATAATAGAGAATAGGACCTCCAATTTATCCATGACAAACTTCAAAGCAGTCATATGCAGCCAAAATTTTTTAATTATGTTTTAGGTTCATTATTTTTCTTTCCTGAAATTGCAGAAGCTTCTTCTTCTTCTTAAGAAAACTTGGACAAGTTCTCTAGCTACAGTCTAGTTTCACAAGATGAAAATTTGAGATATGTCACTAACTCGGGTAGTGCCTAGGCATCTCTTAGTTCTTCAACATACATGGTAGAATAACTTGTTATAAATTACTTTCAAGTAGTGAGATCATTAATTTTTAACTTTAAATTAGGGATCTTTTACTAACTCGTCTACTCAAGTTACTCTTTGGCTTAGTGCATGTTTTAATTAGGCTTATTTCAACTTGTGTAAGAAACTCTTCTCTATCCACAAAGGAATTACAAACCCAAATTTAGAAGACATAATCCCACATGAGTCAGGACAAGAAACCCATGGTAAGTGAAGCCCTATAGTTGTTTGGGTTCCTATGACCCTGAGTAAAAGGAGGATTGTTGGCACCAGTAGCTCCATATACCTCAAGTTTTTTTAATTTGTTATAGATGGTCTAAATCATCCTTGTCATCTCCTCTATATTAGCCATAGCAAAATATTTAGGGAAATTAAAATATGGTTCCTTTCTCCCCTTCCTCCAATATCTTTCCCTTCCAAAAATTTTAGTTTATTCTCAGGGGGTAAATTCTAAGGGTCTACCATCTTCATCCTACTAGCTAAGGTTAGGTTTCCTTCTATTTCAAGGGTATTATAGCATGCATTTGGATCAATGTATCAGATAACATTTCTCCTAACAGAGTAAAAAAATAAATAGGAAATGCTACACAATATGAAATCATAACAACTGTGTTTGTAGGCTTTATGGCCATAGGGATATTGTTGTATACCTAGTTGAATCTCCTAGAAAAAGATTTCACAATTTCATTCTCTTTTTTTCTAAGGGAAGAGTATTCAGATGTATAATATTGGAAGTATTTCTTCTCCTCATTTTGGGCAAGGAAAGTCTCCTCCAAGGTTTTCCACGAGTCAATGGAGGACGTTGAAAACTTCTTAAACCATTTGCAAACTTATTTACCCAAATTCAACACAAAAACTTGCATGTAAACATCCTCATGCTCAACATATAGACTATCAATGAAGTTCTGAAAATAATCAAGGTTTTGCTCCGCACTAACCTTCTTCTCCCCATTTCACTTTGGGATATTCTTTAATTAGTAATATGGAAATGGGTTGAGCGGCTCAGAGGTAGGACTAATGGACTGTTCCTGGAAACAATCCATGGGAACACTCTTGGCTAATTTTGGTTTGCATTAGGATTCACATTAAGATTTACAATGGGATTTTCTCCTCCACTTCCCGAGATACCAACCATTACATGCTATATAATTCTAGTCTTAGCTTCTTGAGTAATGGGAATTATATTCCTAAGGAATGGAATCTAGGGTCCTTCATATTTTTTTGGGAATTGGAGAGGCAAATTTCAGAGGTCTACAAGAAGAGTAGTAGGAATATTCAAGGGAGTGCATGCACCATTTAGAGTCTGATAAATAAATTCAGGATTCACAAATGAAAACACGAGATTTGGCTCTTTGAGATTTGAACTGTCAAAAGAGGTTTATGCTTCTATTTCTAATCTCTTATTCCAGGAAATAATATTTTCGGGATCAGACACAAATTATGGCATATAGAATCATGAGGAAACAAAAGAAGGGAGAGTGCACATTATATATTCTTTTTCTTGTTTATTCCTTGGGAAAATACCTTAATTTGTGTCAATTAATTTCTTAGGTTGGAAACTTTATGTGATATTCGTTTTATAAACAAGAGACTTTATATGTATTTAACCATTTTTTTATTTGGATTCGAGGTGCAGTGTAAATTGAACTTAAAAATTACTTCAGCAAGCACTAGGTTTTAAACTGGATCATAACCAAATATCAAGCTATATTTGCAAATTCAAAAGCCAACTAGGCTTCAAAATTATTGTAACTTCGAGTTCAATTTATTTCCAAATCTCGTTGCTTGGTGCTCAGGTGAGCCAGCGTCCCCCCCCAGCCCATAAACCAAACCATTGCATTGGTCTTGTTATCTTAGTGACCTATAAAATGAACATAGTTGTTCTTGCGTTCAAATTATTGGCTAAATCATCTGATCATATTTTCATTTTAAGCTTTTACCTGTCCACATTTCCAAACCATTCCAAATTTCTATAAAGACCATAACTTATGATATAATTCCACAAACAACTTATGATGGTTTCTTCTAATAAATTGAAACCACAAACAATTACCATATGCCTGTATAGTATCTTGCATAGATAAAATGGATGAACAAAAAAGTAAAAAAGTTATATAGAAAAGTAGATTATTTGAATTCTATTAAACATTAAAAATTGTATTAGTTGAATTCATTATATTTTTTTGGAGATGTACCTATGATATCTAAGAAATATGAGCTCCTTTAGTTGCATCCATGACATCATGCTGGAAATTTTCAATATTCAATTGGATGGTCAAAGTTATGCAACAATTGTGAGAATGATAATATTAAGAATTACAGTTTCAATTTAAATTTCCAATAGAAAAGCTGCTCCATGGTTAACTAGTGTATCAACTACCTTTTTTCAACCTTCCATTGTGTTTTATTTATTTATAAAGCTATAAAAGAGTTGGGCTAGGCTAGCAAAGGATAACTAGCATTATATTTTTTTTTTGGGTCACTCATCAATGGTTCCTTTAATATTATTTTATGGAGATTATTACTTAAGTTTTCCAAAAAAAATGTGGAATTGTTTAGAGTGTTAGTTGAAAAAGAAATCTCAATGCAAGTCCATATGTCCTACACTTTGTTCACTAAATATCAATACTTGAAATTTTAAAAGCACAAATGAGTCAAGGTTAAACTGTTTTACCATCATGAATTGTGGAATTTTACACAAGCTGCACACAATTTTATTTGCAAAAAGTAAACTAAGAGTAGTGGCATTTGAATGTGCACACTTTCATGATCTATTTCTCTTTATTTTTGGTGGGGTTCATACTTTATCTTCTTTTTTGATCTTTTACTTTTAGTCCTTTGATTTTTATTTTAGGACTTACCCTCTTTATATTTTTTAATATGGGAAAACATTTTGCAGAAAGAAAAAGTATGTACAATATTAGAAGAATTTAACATAGTCAATTAAAAATTATGATCCCTATTATTATAAGACCCTAATAGTATCAAAGGTAAAATCACAATAGAAGAGAAGAATTCAAAGTTGTCCTTTCAGGCTTTATCGAGAATTGAGAATATGAATTCCACTAGACTGAGGCTTGAGTATGCTCTAGAAGGAATCCCAGATTTTTTGGAATGGAAGATTCGTATGGAGGTAGTATTAGATGACCTTGGGCTACTATATTACATCAAGAAAGATGTAATAATACCCCCAACATATGATGTCTAGGATCTCACTCAGTGGAAAAGGATGTGGCTAGATCTAGGGGGATCATCCTAGAGGATGTGAGAGATCACATAGTCCTGAAACTACATGGAAACAAGACTCCCTTTTCTATGTGGAAGAATCTCAATGAGATATTCGAAAATAACAGTGAAGCCAAGAAACTTGAACTGATGATGACATTCAAGATTGAAGACGATGGGTATGAGATAGTCTTCAGAGATGGGAAATCCTACCTAAAGCATCCTGCTTCATGTAAAATGAAGAAATTTGGTGTCAGGATTGAGATCCTCTACACATTAAATGAATATACATGCACAACCTTAAGGAGAAAGGGATGGATTAGAGATGTTATTGTTGAGAGGGGGCATGATTTAGCTCTCAATAGGAAGCCTCATCTAGTGGGAAATTGGGTTGACCAATAGAATGATGATGGATAGGATTGGTCAGAGCCATCCAATAGGAGGAGAGTTCAATCGAAGTGACCATAGGGGGAAAATACAACCATACCTCTAGGTGTGAGGTGAGATGATGTAGAGAAATAGTCCGAAGAGCGCAAAAGTTTGGGAAAGGTTCATTGTTTTTTTTGTCTCATGGATCATTAACTTACTATGGGGGCCTATAGTATGTAGTAGCAGGATGGATCATTGGCATTTGATACAGTTAGATGCTAGAGTGAAAAATGTAGAGACTAGCAACAGTGAGATATTGGGGAGTGCAGTGCAGAGTTCGCACTAGTACAGATGGCACGATGCAAAGTTAAGAGAAATGAAAAGTTTTCAATAGACAGTGCAGTAGATAGTAGCAGTCAGATACTCGAGTGATAGATGCATCATACTGATCACAATTGATTCAATTTTCTTTTTTTTAATGCTTTTTTAGTTGCATATGTTTCCATAGCAACAACAACATTAAGAAGTGTTGCATGCAAAATATTCCAAAGGTACCAGATTGGGATAGAGTTGAATTCATTTCTTGTTGAGAGGGAGTGTTGAAAATGGAAACAAGAAATGTTGAAAATGGCACTAAGAAAGAACATAATTAAATTTTCCCTTGAATTAAATTTGGAGAAAATTGTAATTCCATGGTAAAAGACAACTTGAACAAGTTAACTAAGTTATTTTGGCTTATTTGGTTCAGTTAATTCTAGTTGAGGGTCTAAATTGAGTCATGTAGAGTGGCTCCTAAAAAATAGAACCCTGGTTGAGTTTATTTTGAGTTTTAATTAACTAGTTCAATTTATCTTAGTTAAAGTCAATTTAAATAGTTCCAATTGTTGGAGGAACTAGTGATTTGTCTACTCTATGGTAAATTAGTTAACTGATGATTCAACCATAAATAACTCATGGATTTTAGAACTGAGAGTTACGTAGTTGAGATTGAAGTTCAAGGGCATTTTAATATCAGTTGTATAATAATCCAAGTTTTACATATGGTGCATGCAGTCAGAGGAAGAGCCTAAAGGACTTGTGCAATCCAATGTAGGAAAATTCATATTAAATAAGGACCTAATTCCTCATTGAACAATGCAAGGAAATAAGAGATCTCAAGGCTAGGAAATTGGCTAAGTGTTGGCTAGAGTCAATCTCTAAAGCAGTGAGATAGATAAAGATAGTGCAAAGGTTGGTCAGGCTTGAGATTTTTTTTTTAATCTTCTCATATTTTCTAACTAATTCATTATGAATATAACATGGGTTTTTAGTTGTGGCGTTCCCCAGGAAATCATTGCGTAATGTGTTGATAGAATTATTTCCCTTGCATGCTTCGTGATTTCGCGATCATTTATTGGTTTCCACAATTGGTATAGTAGATTGAAATCTATTATTTTAGCATATTTCAATTAGAATTTTGAGTCTACAAGGAATTTATACACATCATTCTATTGGAAAGTATAAATAGCTCTCAATTGGCCTCATATTCCATTCCTTTTGCAATAATAATCAAACAAATTAGAAGTGAACTCTCTCCCTCTATATGTGCATAATGTCTTTAATATGTAACCACTTTTGTTCCTAACAATAACAGTTGTTTAAAGATAGAAAACACATTGTATTTTTATTTAAGGAAATATACCCATGCTCTTCCACTAAAATCATCAACAAAAATAACTAAATATTTTATTTTTTGAGAGACAAAGTTTGCAAAGAACATATATCTGAATGTACTAGATCAAATGTCTTTTTTGTCTCTCCAAGATTTTCTTATGGGAAATGAGTCTCTATGTTGGTCAATAAAAGTACACCTTTCACATACTTGATCAACATAATTAATAACATGAAAACATTTGACCATTTCTTTTTTCTGTAATAATTTAAGCCTCGTATATTAAGATGTACATATCTCACATTTCATAGAGAATAATTATTGTCATAGCCAACTTTTAATTCTCTATTTGCTTCAACGAACAATTGAAATTCTATTTTGGAACATATTAATTATGGTTATAATACATATTCAATAACCTACCACACACTAAAAAAATTATATTCTAAACGAAGAACATATAAATCATCATTAATATGCTTTTATTTTTATTTTTTCTCTTGAATACAATTGTTCTCATACCTTTAACTTCCACTAGCTTTTCATTCCCTAATATTCATCTATCTTCACAAAATTATCCTAAGATTTATTTATCTTCACAAAACTATCTCTTCTTCGAGTCATGTGATTGCTATAACTACTATGTAAAAATCATACCTTCTTGGAAATCTTATTCATTGAATGAAAAGATATAAATAAATTGCTCACATCATCTTTTTCTTCAAAAAAGTTATTTTGTCCTCTTCCATGAGTGCCCATAATTTCGTGATGGGAGAAATTTTCAACCTCAAAATAATTTCTTTTTCTTGAAAATCTTGCTCAAGTGATTTTTCAATAGATGTATTCATCCTTTTCTCATGATATTGAAGGGATCCCATATAGTAATTCATAGAAAAATGAGTTAAATATTTAGAATCTTCAATAGAAACAAAAAATGCCATCAAATTTTGCAAGAAGACTTCTTAGGAAAATTTGATTTTTTTTATTTATTTCTTAAATATTCTTCATAAGATATAATTTGATTCACTCTTCCCATGAATCTAGTGAAACATATTGCATAGACTCGAAAATTTCCATGCAAAATGTTTCAAATTCTCTTATCCCTCTTCGTTTTATGATAAGATGTTTTTTTCCCTTCTCTTCGTTCTATCGTTTATTTTATTTAAAAATCATAATTTTGGATTTTTTGTAGTTCATATATTTACGCCAATAGGTGTATATATTTCCAGTTAGGGTGGATGTGGGGTCGTGGAATTTCATTTTTGGTTTAAATAGATGATTACGATTTATTATTTATTGAATATGTTTTATCGGAACATGTCATCTATTGCTACGTCATTTGTGGCTGCGATTTTAGGAGTGCGAAGTGTTTCAAGTTTATTTCAATGGAAATTGGCACAATTTTTTAGGTGGCTAGATTACCTTTTCCATTGGTGACGTGGCAACTAAGGAAATTGAAAAATGGTGGTGCAATAGTGTTTCTCTTCTATTGCATGTTACATTGATCAATTTTAAATGTCGTTGATCGCTCTTGCCATGGGGACCATTATATCGAGAACAATTAATTGATAACCTTGTGGCCGAAGGAAAGATCACTAATGCTTGCTCATTAGCCATGCATATCATTCAACCACTACTCTGTACATAAATAATACATAATTCTCTAACTACTCAATCTATCTATGGAACAAAAACAATGACAACTACAAGTGTGTCTCAACTAGCATACATAATATTCTATCATAGAAACCTTTCTTCATGATGGAAGTGAACAACAACATCACCCTTATCAAATTCATAGGAAAACTTTGTCCATATTTTGGTGCAGAAGATGTAGATCATGCATATAACTAATGTTTATTTAATCCTATAGATCAATCTCCAACAATTAGAAAACCAAGACAACATATATGTGTTTGATCCAAATGCGTTCTTGGCAAATATCCTTGAGCTGCATGGTTGGATCTGTTGGTGCGCTTATCGTTCATTTGTTACACAGACATGGATAAAGCACTTAACTCCTCTTACTAAAACTTCATCTTACTTAGCTGACCCAATATCATTGACATATCCATCCAACAACCATAAGATCTTTGAACCTTGTGCCCTGGTGGAGTATTCCTAGCTAATTGAAATTCCTACCCTTATATAGATTCTTTTCCTTATGATTTCTTGGGAAAACCCATGGATTTTTTGTTGGTAATACTTGATGGGATGAAATGGACATTGCAAAACCTTCGACATGTGAATACGTTAGAAAATTTCATGGTTCTGGCTTGAGGTTTTCTTCTTTTTCCTCACGTACAAGAAATAATGAACCCTATCCTTTTGGCAAGTGCATTAGAATGCTCCTTGTTCACTTGAGACACACGTTATAAGGCTCCTTGTACATTAGATATTCATGTTACTCTCATTTCAGCTTAAAAGTCAATTATACCTCAGTCAAATTGCTTCCAACTTCTGGCACACCTTATTCAACCCATGTAGGACCTTTCCAAGCCTTGAAAAGTATTAATAACACCTCACCAAACTCTTGTATCTCATTTATAATCATATTAGAACCTACTCACCTTCTTTTGCAAGCATCAAGATGTCATCATAAGTCATAATCTAGCTAAATAATTTTATTTTGCTTCCAATCACCAATATTGTTATTACAATATTGAGGTTGACATTATGTAATAAGATCATGATCTAGTTTGACATCAAGGCCAACACACCGAGGAAAATTTTAGGGGCTAATATTAGCAGGTGGGCTAATTTTCCACGTTTTTTTCAAAAATATTTGTTAATTTCCATGTTTTCTAAAAAAAATTGCCCAAATTTTGTATTATAAAACTATTTTACCTTAAAAATTGTCAAAATTTGATATATACTAATATAAATTCATTAGAAATCTAAATAATAAAAAAATGAATCACCAAACATTTTACAATTTGAATATTAGGGACTAGCACACTAGCCATAATTTCAACAATTTTATTCATTCATCCTCATTTTAAATGCATTCAGTCATCTCCATGCATTCCCATAATTTGCGCTCCATCAAATTAATGTAACCCTCGTCCATCTTGCCAACAATAAAAACATGCTAATTTCTATTGTTAGCCCCTTTTTTGGTTAAATTTTGCACAATGGCTAGAAACCTAGAACGAATCGATCCCCCACATAGTAGATCAACATTCCAAAGACCCCGGTGTTGAGGATTCAACCCAGTGGGATCAAGATTTTGAATAGTTTTCCGCAGGGGAGGATGTTTTTTGAAGCAACAAGCTGGATCCCCTTCTATGGAAAGTTCGAGGGGCATAATTTTAAGGTAACCCATGCCTTCATAGAGAATTTTGACGAGGTTGTAGCTCTATTTAATCAATTGGACTTGGTCATCTTAGAGGAATCATTCTCCTAGAGCACTGTTCTTCTATAAGGAAGAGAATGCTAGTTCAAAATTTTAGTTAAAGAATTATGTTACAACCAATTTTTGGTGTTAGAACGATGGAACCCAAATTGGAGCAAGGGAGTTCCACATTCATGGATCAAGGAGGAGTTGCATGAAGACATTTATTTGGTGTAGAAGTAAATCAGTAACAAGGTTAGGTATGTTGTCATATTTAGATACCATTTTTACTTTCTTAAATGCTTTCAGGATAAACAAACGATGAATTTACCTTCTCATATTTTAAAGAGCTTGATCGAAATGGCCAAGAATGTGTAGACTCATCCGAAGCATGTTGAGACTAGTATTTTCCACCATGGGTTAATTAATATATTAGTGTAAGAATAACTGAGGAAGAAAAAATATACTTGGAGTCAATTTCATTTTCTAGGGAGTATTTGAAAAAACCCCATCAACTTCTATGTTAGTTCACAAAATGAAAGAACTATTTAAGAAGGTGCGAGTCACCTTACTTCAGCTAAAAAGGAAGGACTTGGAAGAGGAATCTTATTAATATCAGGAAATGGAGGAAGAAGGAAAAGCCTCTAGCGAGGCCGAAGGTACACCTATTTTTGAGAAAATGAAATCCTCTAGGAAGCTCAAGGAGGTCCTAACCATTGAAGAGAAATAATCCCCTGTAGAAAGTAAAGAGACGTTGCTTCATAAGAAAAATGTGCATGGAAAGAAGGATTTTCATAAAAATAAGAAGAAGAAGTTCATATCAAAGGAATTAAAAGACCAGGAAGAATATGGCGTAACCCTTTCTAGGTTTGCTCATAGCAGTGAGGAATATCCCTTAGAAGAAATTGAACTAGATAATGGTTCAGACGAAGTGGTTATTGTCAAAAGAACCCTTTTCATACCTCAAATGTGTTCTCTAGAGGATAAGAGAAGGAGCATGGAGGAAGTAGATCTATGTAGAAATTATACAAACAATACATATATCATCGATTCAATATGATCTAACAATGTACTAAAGCTAGATACTGAATCGCTTCTACATATCAATTGTGGAAATTTAAACACAATCCCCAATCACATGAAGCAAAGAAGAATCAATCAAACCAAAACATAGATAATTTCCTGGGGAAATCTTGCTGCTCAAAATGCCTCTATATTCTATTGTATATTCCACAAGGAATCATGAAACAATTACAATGCACTCTTCTCAGAAGAGTCTACTACACTCTCACAACTACCTCACACCGATTCAGACAAAATCGGGCCAACACTTAGCCAATTCTTAGCCTATCTTCAGCCTGCATTTCTCATGGAATTCATGAAGAATGCAATCCCTATTCCTCAGGAATTTCGGCGTTTCTCAACTGTGCTAAGTATAATGGCAATCTTGTGGTGTTTCAACAGCATCTGGGCAACCTGCTAATATCACAACTAATACTTAACTTCCATTTAACCTTTGTCTCAACTGGGTCTCCACTCGAACTGACATGCATGCAACTATTAATATTAAATCATTAGTTGCACAGAAGATCACCAATTATGAATTAAATATGATTTAATTCTCTTGATGTCTCACTAGTGCAACAAACAGTTACAAATAGTTCAACTGACTTTAACTCACCTAACTCTGTTAACTGATTACTCATGCAATAAACTAATGCACCAACTGCACTCTAAACTTCATAACTAATAGAATTACTGTGCATGCCTCACCAACTACCCTCAACTTGAAACTCATGAGCTAACTGATCTTATCACATGCAGTTAACTATTACAAGTGATTACGAGATAATATTACATTTTATTGTACAATTTAATTAAGGGATAATTAAATTTAACACATATATCCAATTTATTAAACAATTTGAATTGCACACTAATGTATCTCTTGGACCCATCACTATGTGACTTGTGGTCCCACACTAGTGTAGGTGTTGTCGTGTTGTTTCTGGATGCCAATTTTATTGTTTCTTGTTGCAAAATTCAACACTCCCTCTCAACAAGAAAGGAATGTCCTTGCATACGCAAATGCACCTCTTGCATGCAACACCTCTTTAGTGTTGTTCTCACATGAAACCCTTGCATGTAACACTTCTGAAACTGAATAGCCTCCAAAAAATTAAATCAGTATAATGCATATATCATCAGAGTCTTCTGACTGCTGCTAGGTACTGCACATGTTTATTGGACTCTCTGCACTACTGACATCTACATCCATGCACTCTGCACTACTGCCAACTTTGATCTGCACTCCAATATCCAACACCTATCACTCTGATTTGTGTCTTCCTAACATCTGACTGCATCAATCTAACTGATCCTTCTATTGTTGTATTCTGGGCTCCTCATAGCCTAGTTCGATCCATGAGACATATTATCTCATTGAATCCTACCCAAATTTATTCTTGGGATTAATTTTTCACATCGCCCCACGTCACAACTGGAGGTATAGATGCATGTACTCCCTCTGCCCATATAGCGTGAAACTTCCCCCTCTTGGAGGTCTCTACATGAGTGGACGCTTCCACTTGGTTTCCTCTTTGCTTCTCCAATTATGGTTTCTCCACAACCTTTTGAGACTGCTTCTGAGACTGCATGTTGAGAGGCTCCCTCTCAACCACCATGGCACTATACTCTGCTTTACTCCTCAAAGCTTTGCATGCATCTTTTACCTCAAGTTCATGTAGGTTATTGACTCGTGCATATTGTAATTGACCCGTCGTCTTCAAATTTTCTAAAAAAAGAGTTGATTTGAAATTGATGATATCTCCCTCATTCGAGCTCCTATTTGACCAATTTTGTTTTTCAATTTGGGTATTTCTTCACAAGGAATCCAAATATGCTATTTTTTTTTAAAACATTTTCATCAAAATTTTCAGATATTCTCTACAAACTCGCACCCAAACAATTCCTTCTTTGATACCATGTATAAATTATACAAAAAATATATATATCATGGATTCGATCCGATCTAACAATGTACTAAATCTAGATACGAAATTGCTTCTACAAATCAATTGCGGAAATTTAAACACAATCGCCACTCACATAAAGAAAAAAAGAATCAATCAAACCACAACACAAATAATTTGCCGGGGAAATATTCCTGCTCAAAACTCCTCTATCTTCTATTGTATATTCCACAAGTAATCATGAAACAATTTCAATGCACTCTTCTCACAAGAGTCTCCTACACTGTCACAACTGTCTCACATTGATTCAGACAAAATTGGGCCAACACTTAGCCAATTCTCAACCTGTCTTGCTCATGCAATTCATGAGGAATGCAATCCCTATTCCTTAGGAATTTCAGCGTTTCTCAATTTCGCTAAGTATCATTGGCATCTTGTGGTGTTTTAACTGCATTTGGGCAGTCTACTAATATCACAATTTATAGTTAACTTCCCTTTAACCTTTGTCTCAACTGGGTCTCCACTGGAACTAAAATGCATGCAGCTATTGATAGTAAATCATCAGTTGCATGGAAAATCACTCATTGTGAATTAAATATGATTTAACTTAATTGATCTCTCAGTAGTGCAACAAACAATTACAGCTAGTTCAACTAACTTTAATTCACCTAACTGAGTTAACTGATTACTCATGCATTAAACTAATGCACCAATTGCACTTTGAATTCCATAACTAATATAATTACTCTATGTTCCTCACCAACTACCCTCAACTCGAAATTCATGAGCCAACTGAGTTTATCACACTCAGTTAACTATTACAAGTGATTATGAGATAATATTACATTTTATTGTCCAGTTTAATTAAGGATAATTAAATTTCACACATATCCAATTTATTAAATAAATTGAATTGGACACTAATATATCACTTGGACCCATCACTGTGTGACCTGTGGTCCCACACTAACTTAGGTATTGTCATGTTGTTTCTGGATGTCAATTTCATTGTTTCTTGTTGCAAACTTGAACAATTTACTCATAGCATTTTCTTCAAGCTCTATAGCAAGGCTAATCCTAATAGAAACTATCATGTTAGATGAACACATTAAATAAGATAATCAAAACCTTTTCAATCTCCCTTATTATAACTCTGAGATGGAGGAAATTGAAGATTCTATGTAGAATAGAGAACCGATGGTACCGAATGTTCTTGAATTTGAAGGCTTGGGGTGACTGAAGGGGTTAATTCGGTTGAAGCTCTAGAGGCATTACAATAAGAAAAGGGATTTGGGAACATTAATGAAATTTAGATTCAAAATTTTCTTTAACTAGAATAATTTATGTTGGTCGAAGGGCTGAAAGTGTCTTAAGGAGTGCATGCGGCATTACACTAGGCTCCGCGGCCTAGATAATTTAATTCAACTGAATAAGTACAAGAGGCATTATATTAAAACAACCTCCCAAGGATAAAAATATTAAGTGAAAAATTATAAAATTCAAGGTGATGAATAGACATATTGAACGAGATAGCTAAACCTCAAAGGAAAGAAACAATAAACTTAGAAAATCCAGAGATAGGTCAATTACCTGAAATTGGTTTCTTGAAAAAATGGGTAAGCACAAGTATGCAAAGTTGGATAATTCATCGAATCATTGCATAAAATTAAATATAAATCTCTTTCAGGAAAAGAAGAAAATTTTAGAGAGGCTTTATCTTTTGCTTCAAGCTGTAAATGTTGTAATGTGTGAGGATGTGCAACAATCTGGGTATGGGGGAGATGAAAAGTCTCAAATTTGACCCATTTGTTACATACATTGGACGCCTTTTTCCTCTCAAATTATATTTTATCATCCTTTTTTCTTACACTTCGTTACTATTTTCTTTCGATCTTATGGCCCTAGCAGTTATAAGTTTACTAGGGTGAGTATTTATTATTAAAAAAAAAAAAGCTCATGAATTATGTCTCTATTTTTGGTGTATTTTCTTTCTTTGATTAACCTTGGGCATTGCCCCTTTTACATAGGTTATAAGATTATAAATTGTTGAGTGAGTTATCATAAGTGTGCAAGGCATGCAAATCAAGTTGATCTATTGGAATCATTTGAGCTAATGGAAGTCTCTACAAGCAAACAATTATGCCAAATTTTTAATTTTATGCCCAATGATTAGTTCAACCTTGAAACTTGGCATAGCTTAGGATCTTATTTTGTCTCAACATAAATTCTTCTTACCTACGAATTTAGTTTTGAATGTAATAATTTTATTGTACAAATGTCATACACATGTTATTTTTATATAAACTTTTAGGCATGGTTGTAATAATGGGTTGAGGTTGAGGTCCAAATTCAGGTCTTTTAGTGCTCGTTGTTGGTATCTGAACTCTATATATTGATATAATCAAGTTTAGTTTGGTGAAATACCATAATAGAATATTGTTATAGTGGCCATAATTGGAAAACAATAGGATTTATACTTCGTAACTTATTTTTAACAATTAATGCAAGTGCCCTATTGTTGATTAAGATTGTGAATTAATCAGTTATTCCTATAGTTGGAAGGCCCCCCTAATCTGGGATGCACTCATAATTTCTTAGAATTTAATGGTGTATATTTTGTTTTTTTTTTTTCAATTCAATTGCGTAGAACAAATTTTTTAATTTTTTAATTTTTAATATTTTTTAATTTTTATTTATTTATTTTTTCGCTTTGTGTTTCAATCACATGTGTTGTTATAACTTGTTTGGGATGGTGTGAGGGACCTATGTGGAGATTTAACAACCCAGGGATCTCTAGGAATCGAATCGGTAAATATCCATTATTGATTTTCATTTTTTGTAAATAGTTCTTTTCAACACATTATGATCTTTGGATCTTATTGTAGAGTTGTAGGAATTATTGAACTTGTTGAACACCTCCAAGATTCTATCAAATGAGAGAATTATTTAATATTATTATTTCTTTGTTTGTTTATGTGGCATGTAAGCAACGGATTTATGATCAATAAAGTTCCTGAAAACTGGGTTCATAGAAAAATGTTGTAGCATTTATTTATTTAGAACCAGTCAAGTCTCTTTTTGCATATATTTTTCCGACACCTTGTTAGTTTATGGTCCGGATCAAAATTTTAATGAGCAAAAATTTAAGAAATTAAATTTCCCAACAAAAATTATATTCTCTCTTTTCCTCATAGAAACTAAGAATTCCTTAACACTTCTCTTATTTTTTTCCCTTGAAACACCTCCATGTTCTAACCTTTTTTTTCATGCTTCTAGGAGACGTCACATGTCAAAAGAAATAACCTTTTATTCTAGCATCAAGTTCCCCATTATTGTTGCTACGCTCAATGAAAATAGTTATTAGCCTTTGCACAACTTTAAAAATGGATATTAGCACCTAAACAAGACTTATTGGCCTTTGTAGATCTATGGAATGGATATTACCACCTGAACCTTTCTTTGGAGAGAATTACATTGGTTTATATTTCATAGCATAATTAACACACTTTTCCTCCTTATTTTCATCGCCAAAATATCTTAGCTCTACTTCAATATGAGACATTAAAGAAAAACTAATATATCTGTAAATTTGATTTAAGGAGTTTACCTTTCTAGGAGGAGGACTTGGAGATGAAATAAAACTTGAAGTTGAAGAGGATGATGGAGTGAATGTTGTCTAGAAAGTATATGGACTATTGGTCGAATTTGTAGAAATAGAAGAGTCATGTTCTTGTATAATAACTCCTGGATTTTCTTCTTTCACACCTTGATTTCACTTTCAATCTTTTTTTCCATAAAAAATACATCATAACTAACCAATAATTTTCCAATTTCTAAAATGTACAATCCGTAAACCTTTTTATATTCATAATAGCTAATAAAAATATGCTTCACACTTTTATCATCTAGTTTTCTCCTTTTTTTCATTATGAACATGAATAGAAACAATGCAATCAAAGATTTTCAAATGAGTAACACTAGGTTTTCTTCCACTCCATTCCTGATATGGAGAAAAAATTTAGACACTTCTTGTTATACATCTATTAAGAAAATAAATAAATGAAGTTATAGCTTCAGCCTGAAAGGTGTTTGGCAGACTTTTAGCTTTAAAACTACTCCTATCCATCTCAGATATTGTCCTATTATTTTTCTTGAAAATGCTGTGTTGAAGATGGAAACAAGAAATTGTTAAAATGGCACCAAGAAAGATCCTAATTTCATTTTCCCTTGAATTAAATTAGGATAAAATTGTACTTCCACATCAGAAGACAACTTGAATAAGTTAACTAAGTTTTACCTAGTTGTTTCCGTTAATTCGAGTTGAGTTTCTAACTTGAGTCATGTAGAGTGGATTATACGAAATAGGAGAATGGTTGAGTTTATTTTGAGTTTTAATTAATTAAATTAGTTTATTTTTGGAATCTATGCTTCTGTGATCCATCATATAAATTGTAAAAAATCTTTCGGTAATAATCACATGCAACGGAACATTGTCGACGCATTTCGAACTAGCTAGTGTGGTTCATCATCAGGACTAGGTGAGAGATCAGATCAGGACATTAAGTTTAAATAGATGTAGAGATGGCTAAACTAGTCATTAGGAAAATGACTAGTTTGACTCTTTCTTTTTTTTATAAATAAATTTAAAAAAAAAAGAGTCAAACTAGTTGTTTTCCTAACGGCTAGTTTAGCCATATCTACATCTATTTAAATGTAATCTCCTGATCTGATCTCTCACCTAGCCCTGATGATGAACCACACTGGTTGGTTCGAAACGTGTCAACAATGTTCCATTGCATGTGATTATTACCGAAATATTTTTTATAATTTTGTTTATCTGAGTTAAAGTGAATTTAAATGGTTCCAATTTTTGGAGAAACTGGTGAGAGGTCTCGTAGTGATTTTTTTACTCTATGATCCATCAGTTAACTCGTGATTCAACCATAAATAACTCATTAATGTCACAACTAAGAGTTACACTGTTGATATTGAAGTTCAAGGGCATTGTACTATCAATTTTATAATCATCCAAGTTGTATAGATGGCTCATGCCATCGGAGGAAGAGGCTAAGGGAAATGCACAATATAATGGAGGAAAATTATGATTAAATAGGGGCCTAATTCCTCATTGAACAACACAAGGAAGTAGGAGCTTGGAAGACTAGGAAATTGGCTAAGTGTTGGCTAGAGTATGCCTAGGAAGCAGTGACATAGATAGAGATAGTGAAAATGTTTCTCGGGCTTAAGCAAAGCATTGTAATCTTCTCATAGTTTCTGAATAATGCAATATACAGATAAAACGGGTTTTTAGTTGTGGTTTTCCCTAGGAAATCATTGTGAATGTGTTGATTGAATTATTTATCTTGTATGCTTCATGATTTTGAGATCATTTATTGGTTTGAGAAATTCATAGAGAAGATTCAAGTCTATTGTTTTATCATATTACATTTAGCAGTTTGAATCTACAAGGAATTTCTGTATGGTATCTATTATCACTCCAATAATTTCTTAAGGTTGTTATGTTTGTTAAAGATATTTTAGAGGTAACCACAAACCTACTTTTGAGATTAGGATCTAGCCTTCCTAATTCTCAGAGAGGGCTCTCTCTTTATGATTTAACTTTATTTTTTTTCAATTTATTTTAGGCTAGTTATGTAAGATTGATTGGGTTTGATTTTTTTTGGTTTGGGGGAATTACTAATTTAGATGGATAGTTGTATTTTCTGCTTTTCCATTCGGCTATGGAGTCAAATGCTCAAGAAAACATGACATAATAAAGTTCTAAAGGAAGTGTTCACAAGGTAGGGTAGCTAAGTAAAATTGGATCTTTAAAGGCTGAATGATGAAGTGGTTTTCAATTGGGATCAAGGAGTATTTAAGGATTCCTTAAAATAGATGATGAGTGAAATTGAAAGAGGTAAATCAAGATGGGAGAGAAATTGAGGATTCTCAGATCTAGATATCTGAAGAAAATATTAAAATGAATAACAGTTTAGAGCATAGTGTACTTACACAATTTCTGCAATAATATTCCTGTTATAACACTAAAATTTTAGAAAACATACAAGTTTATGGAATACTTATGAAAAATAACAATGAACAATTGAAATTTAATTCATTGAAGTAGCTCAACACATGAATTATGTAATGTAATGCCTTTATTACTTGTCTTCTCTGCTGACTTGAAAATGGTACAATAAAACCTCGGGTATTTTGATCAATTACATGTTAATATAGGTTATCATTGATGGAAATATACTTGATGAGCTCTCCTAATGAAGGCTACACTATCACCACCACATGATGACATTTTTGACACTATGAGCCCATGACCCTATGATGAATATGGAAAACTATGAAGAAATCAATCCATGAATATGCCCAACACTCGAAGGCATTATTCTTTTGTACTAATAAATGACCAGACACATTAGAAAATATTTTTCACCATATTAGAAGCAACATTTCTTTGTGACGCCTTCACCATACTTTAGAGCATAATTTTATCTTTCCAACAAGCCCATAGTTGGCCAAAAACTCTAAACGGTGAGGGATAACATGAATTTTCAAGTTATAAAATTATATTTCTGATATTGAGCCGACCTGTGCTCAAGGACACAGGTTGGCCTCCAAAAATGGATGTGTCTTTTAATTTTTTATTTTAAAGAGGGCTATATATACATAGTTCGAAATTCATTTATGTGCATCAATTTTGGTCATACATCCACATAAAAGTTCACTTAGAAACATCTGACAGCAGAAGATCTAGTTCACATCTCATGAACTAAGGGAAGAAAAAAGGGAGAGATGTTTTTGGGTTAAGGAAATTATTTGTATATCACATATATGTAAAACCCTCGGACTTGGGCAAAGAGGCTACAGGACTAATCATACAACCTCTGTCTATGCATAGTTTTTATGAAGGAGACATATTGAAGAACTCGTATTCTGATTCAGAACTCCTGAAGCATGGATCTGTCTCACTGTAGTGCAGCTCGATCACCAAATTCTAACTCGAACCTATCTCACTGTAATAGAATTTGGATTCACTAAAGTTTGACTCAGACTTTTCATTGTGGTTCGGACCTATTTGAAGCAGCTCCTATCTGAAGTTGTAGTGACCTGTATGATATTACAGTCTTGGTCCTATCTAAAATCACTGTGTTATATTGCCCAGAACAGTGAACATTATAGCCTCGGTGGAGCCCAGAATTGTGGGTGTTGAAGTTTAAGGAAATTCGGACTTACTGTAGCTTGCAATTCCCTTGAACTGTGTCTTCAAGTGTTGTTCAAATTGTTACTCTTACAGTTTGCGGATTACAGTAAAGTCTTGACATGAAGCAGAGCTGAATTCTTGGTGTGGTGCAGATATCCTGATGCAATACTAAAAGTCTTGGTACACTGGTGCAGAATTAATGAAGAAGTGTGGTGCAGACTAGATGATGCAGTATTGTGCAGATTGGTGAAATGAAGCAATTGTGAACTAATAGTCTAGTAAAGAAGCAAAGAAGGATTGGTTTCCTTGCAGTAGGAGCTCCTAAACACAAGGTTGGTGCCTTGAGAAGATAGGGTCAAAGCCCTAGAGGTCGAAGCCTCATCAAAGTCCAAGTTCATGCTTGGCAACAGGTTGGTGCCTGTTTCATTAAAGGGTTGGTGCCCTCACTCATCTATTGTATACAATTATTTGAAAAAGGATTGAAGTTCTTATTAATCCTTAATATTATTATTATACACCTCTCCCTCTTTAATTGTGAGGAATCTAACTGGCAATAATTAACAATTGAAAAGAAATATTGATTCACCCCCCTCTTAGTATTTCCAACAATTGGTATCAGAGCCAGCTTCTTCATTATTAGCCTAACAGCTGGAAGAAGGATTCTTAGGCACAATGAAGAACATAGAAGCAACAGGGAAACTGCCTATCTTTGATGGAACAAATTTTAGTTTTTGGAAAAAGAGGATGTCCTACTATCTAATGTCTCTTGGCCCTGAAGTATGGCACTCTGTTTTGGATGGGCATAAAGCTCCCTCCGGTCTTTCGACTGATCCAGATGAAAGAAAAGCCTACATTTCTAATGCCAAAGCTTTAAATTCCATAACTAGTGGAATTATCGATTCCGAATTTACGAAAGTCATGAATTGTGACTCAGCCAAAGAAGTACGGGATAAGTTGGTTTCCCTATATGATGGGGACTCCAAAGTTAAAAAGGCAAATCTTCAAATCTATAGAAGACAATTTAAGAGTCTGAAAATGGATGATGAAGAAGATATTGCATCATACTTCCTCTGAGTAGCTGAAGTGGTTAACTCTCTTAAAGGACTAGGAGAAAATAATGAAGCAACCACTATTGTTCAAAAAATCTTGAGATCGATTCCTGCCAGATTTGACTCCAAAGTAAGTGCCATAGAATAAATGAAGGACCTATATACTCTCAAGATGGATGAACTTCATGGAATACTCATTTCCTATGAGATGAGGAAAGGGAGTCCAAATTTCAAAGAAGCAGCTTTCAAAGCCTCAAGATCAAAAAAAGAAGGAAAATGATGGAATTGCAACAACGATGAATCTGATGTTGAAAATAAATTAGCTCAATTTGTACGAAGACTAAAAAGGGGATCTAAGCTAAAAGGTAAGTACTCTCTTATTTGTTTCAATTGTGGAAGAATAGGTCATTATGCTGCAAAATGTCCTCATAAACATGATAGTGATGATGAAAAGGACTCTAAAAGAATGATGTACAAAAAGAAAGGGTTTAATAAGAAGAACTTCTTCTCCAAACAAGATGAGTCTAATGAAGATGAATTTGTAGTCATAAAAAAGAAATCAACTAGAAATGTGCGTCATTACAAAGAAAGTGATGATGAATCAGATGAGGAAAGTAATTATGTTGGAAGCAAAGAAACGTTATTCATGGCATTTACAAATGATGATGACTCGGAATTAGAAGATGAAAGAAACATGGATAGTTTGCTAATGAGTGCCATTGAAGAAAATGAGAATCTACAAAAGAAGATAATTTCTCTCAAAATAGAAAGAGAGGAAGCAAAAAGAAGGGAAGACTTCTTGAACATCAAGTTAAAAGAGAAGGATGAGTGAAAAACGTGAAGCTGAAATAGTGTCCCTAAGAAAGGAATTGGAGCAAATCAAAAGGAGTTGGCAAAGCTCTCTAGCTCTTGACAACATTCTTAACACTCAAAGACCTCAACATGACAAGTCTGGAATTGGTTTCAAAGGAGAATCATCAAGTACGAAGAATAATGCCAGAAGTTAGGCTGATGCACTCTCTTGCCATCCAAAGAAGAAAAATCATCTTAGGAAAAAGGTCACATCTCAAAACCAAGATTTGAAAGAGCAACTCCAAGGAAGAATGTTGATTCAAGCTATGGATACTACAACAGGTATCAAACTATTTTTCTTGGGCATTGTTACAATTGTAAAAACTTTGGGCATCAAGCTAAACATTGCAAGGCTCATAAGAATGAAGCACCAATATTGAAAAATCAAACAAACCAACTACATGGTCCTAAAGAGAAAGGACAAATCAAAACTTACAATTCCTTTGATCCCTTGGCTACGTTTGATCCGTCTTTCTCATTATGTGATAATTATGATCATAATGAACAAAATTGTCCTCTCAAAAGGGAGAAAGCTAAAAACATAAATCTCAAAACTGATAAATGTGGCCTAGCTCTATGTGCTCATAGTGAAGAAAATCATTGGTTTGTGGATAGTGGATGCTCAAGACATATGACAGGTGACCAAAAGAAGTTTATCTCATTGAACAAGAAAAATGGAAATGTATCTTTTGGAAGTGGATCCGGTAAAATCACTAGAAAATGAATTGCTACCCTAGTCAATGGTCTGGGAAAGGCTCAAAATACCTTGCTGGTAGAAGTGCTCAAACACAATCTCTTAAGTGTTAGCCAGATTTGTGACCAAGGACATAATGTTGTCTTTAGTACAAAAAACTGTGAAATAAGAGACTCATCCTCAGGAGAACTTGTGGCGAAAGGAGTAAGAACACCAGATAATGTTTACATTCTCAGTAGAATCCAAGAAGATAAATGTTACTTAAGTCAAACAAATGAAAGTTGGTTATGGCACAAGCGATTGGGGCATACAAGTTTTGATAACCTAGTCAACATCAGCAAAATTAATGCAGTAAGGGATATTCCAAAAATGTGCAAACCAAATCAAGTTGTATGTGGCCCATGCCAACATGGAAAGCAAACCAAAACTAGCCACAAAACTAAGGAGTTCTCAACAACAAAACCTCTGTAAATCATTCATCCAGACTTGTGTGGGCCAACTAGAACTCCCGCTCTTCAAGGTTAAAGGTACTTTGCTCTATTTGTTGATGACTATACTAGAATGATGTGGATATATTTCATAAAATATAACTCTGAAGCATTTGAATGTTTTAAAAATCTTAAGGTTCTCATTGAGAATGAGAAAGATTCTAAGATTAAATGTCTTAGAACGGATAGAGGAGGAGAATTCACCTCAAAAGAATTTGATGAATTATGTAAAGAGCATGGAATCGAAAGAGAACTCTCTACTGCTAGGACACCCCAGCAAAATGGAGTAGTTGAAAGAAGGAACCGAACCATTCAAGAAATGGCAAGGACAATGCTACTAGTAGTTGATTTGCAACCAAAATTTTGGAGAGAAGCAGTTGGCACCGCAGTTTATACCTTAAATCGAACTCAACTAAGACCAAATAATGAAAAGACTCCTTATGAATTATGGAAAGGAAGACCTACTTCAGTAAAATATTTCAGGGTTTTTGGAAGCAAATGTTTCATAAAAATAAATGATGACTCACCAGGTAAATTTGATTCTAGAGTTGATGAAGGAATATTTCTTGGATACTCCACTAGGAGCAAAGCTTACAAATGTTACAACAATCGTCTACAAAGAATAGTGGAAAGCATTGATGTGAAGATTGATGAAGGCCTTCCAGAAAAAAGAATTGAAGATCATGAAGTTGAGCCTTTCTTTGAACAAAGTGAAGAAGAAGAATCTAAAAAAGAAGAGGAGAATGGAGAACCTCAAAGTGAACCTTCACAAACTCCCTCTAAGATCAAGTTTATTCAAAGACATCATCTGGAAGAACAGGTCATCGGAAATATAGATGAAGGAATTCAAACTCGAAGAAGGATGATAAGCACCCCAAGAAAAGATGATGTGGCTCTATTATCTTTAATAGAACCTGAAATTTTTTCTCAAGCAAGCAAAGATCCTTATTGGATAAAGGCCATGGAAGAAGAAATGTCTCAAATAAAAAAAAATGAGACTTGGGAACTGGTACCTCGCCCAAAAGATAAAAATATAATTGGAACAAAATGGGTATTCAAAAACAAGATGAATGAAGATGGACAAATCATCAGAAATAAAGCCAAACTTGTCTACAAAGGATACTCGCAAATCGAAGGAATTGACTTCGAAGAAACCTTTGCACCAGTAGCTCAAATGGAAGCCATAAGAATGTTTTTAGCATTTACTTGCTCAAAAGGATTCAAGGTTTATCAAATGGATGTAAAATCAGCATTCCTGAATGGAGATCTCAAGGAAGAAGTTTACATGGAGCAACCAGAAGGATTTGATCTTGCTGAAGGAAAAGATTTTGTATGCAAAAAAGGCATTGTATGGATTAAAACAAGCCCCTAGAGCATGGTATGCAAAGTTGGATCACTATCTACAACAAGAAGGTTTCAAAAAGGGAGTGGCAGGTAGAAATCTCTACATGAAGATGGACAAGGGAAAACTTCTGATCACTCTTGTTTACGTTGATGATCTAATCTTTGCTAGCAATGATGAAGAAATGAGCCATGAATTTGCTCTAAATATGTCCAAAAAATTCGAGATGTCAATGATTGGTGAGTTGTCTTACTTTCTTGGGCAACAAATATCTCAAACCTCTGCAGGGATGTTTATATCTCAAGAAAAATATCTTAAAGACCTGCTTAAAAGATATGGGATGGAAGATTGTGCACCAATGAGCACATTGATGACCACAGATTGTAAATTAAGTAAAGATGATGATACCCCTCTCATAGATGCAACTCTTTACAGGTCAATAATTGGAGCTCTCCTATACCTAACTGCTACAAGACCAAATATTATGCAAGTAGTAGGAATGGTAGCAAGATTTCAATAAAGTCCTAAACAATCCCATCTAGTAGCTGTAAAGAGAATTCTCAGATATCTAAAAGGAACGACTGGTTTTGGTCTTTGGTATCCTAAGAGTTCAACTCTTATTGTGATAGATTACTCTGATGCTGATTGGGCCGGAAGCATGGATGATGGAAAAAGTACTAGTGGAAATGCATTCTTTATGGGAGATTGTCTTTGTATCTTGGCTCAGCAAAAAGCAATCATCTATATCTCTTTCTACAACTGAAGCCGAATTGATAGCTGCTGCTGATTGTTGTACACAAATTCTATGGATGAAGGAAGCCTTGAAGGATGCCAATATAGAAACTAAGCAACCAACTACTATTTTTTGTGACAACACTAGTGCCATCAGTCTTTCAAAAAATCCGGTGATGCACTCAAAGACCAAACATATTCCAATCAAATACCATTTTCTCCGAGAACAAGTTGCTGAACAAAATATCAAGTTGGAATACATCAATACAAAAGAACAAATTGCAGATATCTTTACAAAACCCCTTCCACAAGAAGCATTTGAGTATCTTCGTCAAAAGATGGGGGTCATTGCGCTCGCCTCACAATAAAGAAACCAAGAAAAGGAGCAGCGTAATAGGGGGAGCAGCATGACAGGGGGAGTACATTGGCACCCCATTTGTGATTGATGTCAAAGGGGGAGAAAAGGTG
Source organism: Pinus albicaulis (assembly GCA_034641835.2). Lineage (NCBI taxonomy): Eukaryota > Viridiplantae > Streptophyta > Pinopsida > Pinales > Pinaceae > Pinus > Pinus albicaulis. Next base: position 91,839,671 of record CM076581.1, read on the forward strand.
GAATATTTCCATCAATGACAAAGGGGGAGATTGTTAATCTAGGTTATCATTGATGGAAATATACTTGATGAGCTCTCCTAATGAAGGCTACACTATCACCACCTCATGATGACGTGGATGACACTATGAGCCCATGACCCTATGATGAATAAGGCAAACTATGAAGAAATCAATCCATGTAGATGCCCAACACTCGAAGGCATTACGCTTTTGCACTAATAAATGACTAGACACATTAAAAAATATTTTTCACCATCTTAGAAGCAACATTTATTTGTGAGACCTTGACCATCCTTTAGAGCATAATTTAGCTTTCCAACAAGCCCTTACTTGGCCAAAAACTCCAAACGGTGAGGGAGAACATGAATTTTCAAGTTATAAAAATATATTTCTGATATTGAGCCGACCCATGCTCAAGGACACAAGTCGGCCTCCAAACAGGGACGCGTCTTTTCATTTTTTATTGTAAAGAGGGCTATATATACACAGTCCAAAATTCATTTATGTGCATCAATTTTTTGGTAATATATCCACGGAACAGTTCGGTTAAAAACATCTGAGAGCAAAAGATATAGTTCACATCTCGTGAACTAAGGGAGGACAAAAGGGAGAGCTGTTTTGGGTTAAGGAAATTATATGTATATCACATATCTGTGAAACCCTCGGACTTGGGCAAAGAAGCTATAGGACTAATCATAAAACCTCTATGTATGCACAGTTTTTATGAAGGGGACATATTGAAGAACTCGTATTCTGGTTCAGAACTCCTGAAGCTTGGATTTGTCTCACTGTAGTGCAGCTCGATCAACCAAATTCTAACTCGGACCTGTCTCACTGTAATAGAATTTGGATTCACTGAAGTTTGACTCAGACTTTTCATTGTGGTTCGGACCTATTTGAAGCAACTCCTATTTGAAGTTGTAGTGACCTGTATGATATTACAGTCTTGGTCCTATCTGAAATAACTGTGGTATATTGCCCAAAACAATGAACATTATAGCCTCGGTGGAGCCCAGAATTGTGGATGTTGAAGTTTAAGGAAATTCAGACTTACTGTAGCTTGCAATTCCCTTGAGCTGTGCCTTCAAGTATTGTTCAAATTGTTATTCTTACAGCTTAGTGGATTACAAGAAAGTTCGCGGAGAAGAGCCGAGTTCTCGGTGGTGCGTATATCCCGATGCAAGATTAAAAGTCTCGTACACTAGTGCGTAATTAATGAGAAGTGTGGTGCATATTAGATGATGCGTATCGTGCGTATTGGTGAAATGAAGAAATTGTGAAATAATAGTCCAAAGAAAGAAGCAAATAAGGATTGGTGTCCTTGGAGTAGGAGCTCCTAAACACAAGGTTGGTGCCTTGAGAAGATAGGGTCGAAGCCCTAGAGGTCGAGCCTCATCAAAGTCCAAGTTGGTGCTTGGCAACAGGTTGGTGCCTATTTCATTAAAGGGTTGGTGCCCTCACTCGTCTATTGTATAAAATTATTTGAAAAGGGATTTAAGTTCTTATTAATCCTTAATATTATTATTATACACCTCTCTGTCTTTAATTGTGAAGAATCTAATTGGAAATAATTAACAATTGAAAAGAAATACTGATTCACCCCTCTCGCATTTCCAACATTACAACTATAGAAATGTTCGTGAATCCACACTATACACTATCAAGTATTTATACAAAAACTATTAAAAAAGACCCCAAAAATGATTTGGGATTTATTCAGGGCAATAAAATATCTTCAGTAAGAAGAAGAGATACCCAGGAGACTAAATGCTACTTGTCCTTCGCTATTTGGATTTAATGTTTGTTTTTATCATTTTCGTTGCTTAATCTCTCGGGTTGCTTTACGCCGTCGCATCTTTTATGCTAGTTGGCCTTTTCTTTTTTAACTCGTTTTTTGGTCTTTAAACTCTATCTTTAATCTATCTTTACTTTATACTGACTTCTTTGTTACTCTTTAACCTTGACTACTCTGTTACCTGCTTTTAATTTTCACTATCACAGTAAATCATACAATTTCTCCCAAGTATCTTCATCTAGAATTTTAATATTCACCATCCTTCTGTAAATCTCATCAGCTTCAGTGTACTTGGTGAAAGTAGGCTTGTTTAAAAAGAGGTGATTTACCTCATGCGGGAGGTAAAAGATATTTTAAAATATATGATAAAGTACCTTTCCTGTTGGAATTCCTTTCAAAGAGGAATTGTTGGACTGTTCTTTGGCCACTTCTTTGATCTTCTTATCATAGTCTTCCTGTCTCATTAGTCTGTCATTAATCACCAATGGATTAGGCAGACCATTCTGCCTTAGAACATCAAATTTATTCATAAATATGTTTATTGCTAACTCCATGGATTGACACTTATCTTCAAGTTGTACCATTAAGTTTCTTTTGGAAATTACCTTTTTAACCTCTAAATTTTTTTCAGTTCTATCACTCACTCCAATTTATTCTAACTCATCTCATGCTTGTTCTTAGAGTTTAGAAACTCAATTATCTCTGTGGCTTCTTCTGGTTTCTTCTCAAGTTCTTCTTTGACTTTCTGAATAACTTCACTTGATTCCTTTATCAAATATTTTTGCTCAAAGATAACTTGGATAGATGGCCAAATATCATTAACAGAGTTAATGATATTGGCCCATAATTGTTGCTTTGCTTGGGCCAGAGGTTCTGCCAATGTCAACTCTCTTTCTAACTTCTGAACTCTGTTAGTCAATCTAATTGACTTCTGTGCTTCAGCTTTATGCATCATCTGTGGCAATTTATTTTCATCTTCAAGATTATTTACCTGTTCTTTAAGTATATTAATTTAATTTTTTTGTATTGCCATGTCTTGCATAACTTTAACCAATTTACCTACTTCATCATTGGGATGAGTTGTTGTCGTCGTTGATGTGGTAGCAAACTTAAGTTGTTTCGAAATTTCAGATCGAATTTTTGTAGTAAAGGGGGGAATGTTGCGTCGACCGAAGTTGATGCTAAAGCTATGGGAATGGCAGTAACTGCAACTCCTTCCATGCTTGCCTTATTTTCCTGCACCAATTTATCCATTTCATGCTCCATCTCCTTCAGTTGAGGTGTCAACTGAATGATGAGATTCATCATTTCATCTTTTTCGCCCTCATTCTCCAAAACTTATTTTGTTTGTGGATGTTTAGTGGGAGTTAATTTCAGCTGCTTCTTCAATGCAACAATGTTGCATTATTTTTCTTAATAAGTTCCTCAACTTCTTTGACATTCTTTGGATCATATCCAACCTCTATGACCAATTATTCAAGTGTTTTAATTCTTTTATCCTTGGCTTGTGAGGAATAATTCTCTTGTTTTAATCATGCTCTGATGTTTTCTAGAGAATTTTGCAGTTTTTGGATATTCATAGCTTTGTTGGTCATAATGGAGTATATGATTTCTCCTACTTGCTTATGAATTTCAATTTGGTCTATAGGATGAACATATTTAGCCATAACTTCAAATGTTGTTTTCCTGTAGTCTGCTGATGACTTTGGAGCCGGCACTGTGGGCTACAAAAAGGTCATCTGCATCTTCCCGGTGTTATAATCAAAGGCAGAAAGTAACCTGTTTTGGTCACTATCAGTCTCTTTCCAATATTGGTCATAAGCGACAACTTTCAATGCCTCATTCTTTAGTTTGACTTCTTTATACTTCTCCATTTTATACTGTTCTTTTTCTATTAGTTTTCTTTATGAAGAGACTTCAACACTATTCTACTTATGAATGATATTAGCACTAGATGTTGAAGGCTAATGAGTTTCCTCTAAAACAGTAAGAGGTGCATTATCCGTAACAATTAAATTAGTATCAATGATTTCCACTATCTCTTATTGTTCATTTACAGGATTTAGCTTGGGATTTTTCTTGTATATTAGCTTAAAATTAGTATCAGTAGTGGTCTCAGCAGAATATGAACCATCTTCTCTTTTTCTCTTTGAGTTTCTGTCTTGTGGGGTTGGAGTGTGCAGGAGAGAACTATTCTCAACTAGTTTTCCCATGTCTTGCAAAGTATTTTCCAACCACTCTGACTGGTTGGAGTACTTTTCAATCTCTGGTTTAGACTCATTGACAAAAGGAGTTAATTTGAATTTGACTCTTATTTTGCTGATAACTCCCAAAGGATCATACTGCCATTTGAAACTATCATTGAACTTGAATTCCTATAGACAATTTTCTGCTTGTTGACCATCATTCCTATTATTGCAAATGAAAGGACCAAGTTGATTCTTAATTTTAAACTGAGTTTTCTTCTTTGGTGACAGAAAATTAACCTCATCTGAGTTTAGGATCTTCCTCATATATTCTAATGAAAATAAACTCATTGGGAAGTATTTAGGTAGCTTGTATGGAGTGAGTTGGCATCGATACACCCTAATTTCAGTGTGGTTCTGGTATAAATACCAGTCTCCTATCCTAATTTGTTCTAAAAACTGCAATAGTTTCTCTATTTTTTCACTGACCCTAGGTTGATTGCTACTGCTTAGCATGTTGACAACTGGATGAAAAAATGAATCAATGAAGTCCTTCTAGGTGAATTTTTTGGAATCCTTTCTGATGAAGGATGTCCAGAAGACTACAGATTGGGGGTTACCCTCTGTGTCCAGTTTTTGAAGGCTAACTGCAAACCTTTCTGATTGGAAGTACAGGAATAAATGAAACAAAACTGATGAATACTTAAACACTCCTTCCTTTGGTAATTAAACAGTTTCTCATGGATGGCATTTGATAAATATTCAGAAAAGTTAAATGTAAAAGCTAGAAGCTATCCTGGGTGAAAATGGATAGAAAACCTAAGACAAAAGCATCTACATATTCATCTGTGAAGTACCCTAAAATGCAAGACAACATTGTCACAATATCTCTGGTTCTCTCTAAAAATATTGAAGCTGGGTACGGAGGTTTACTCTTTGGGGTTTTCACTGATAGGGGAAGAAAGGTTTGGAAGATTTGAAACCTCTTGGGAAAGTCCAGTTTCAGATATAATTCAGTGAGGATTTCAATAGAAAATGGGGCTTCATCAGGCTTGGTTTGGATTTGCAACATTTGATTTATGGATTCTGTAGTGATTTTGAAAAAAATCTCTTTGCTGAGTGTTACTAGTGCTCTTTCATTGAGCATATAGTTGATTCGATAGATTCCGATGATTTCTAGAAATTGGAATGTATGTGGGAAGATATACCTGGGTAGATTTGAGTCCCAAAGGTGCATATCATCAGCCTGGTCCATGAATTTATCATGGCTCCAGCAATGGAGCTCTAGGAGGTTGAAATCAATGACTATGTCACTGATTTTCAAGTATTTGTCTACTAGGGGAGTGTGTCCAATATCAACTATAGGAGGTTGCAGGGGATTAGAAAATATTATGTTCTGGGAGGCCATTTATCTTGTTTAATTAGAAATTATTACTTTGTTTACTTTAATTAATGACTTATGGCACTTTAGGATTACCTAGAAATGAAGTTTAATTTGGTTTGCGGAAGATGTTTTGGCCACAACAGGCTTTAATTGTTCTGCAAAGAATTACTATTGAGTCAAAACAAGTTCCGGTAGTAATAAGCTTTGATTCTAGTATCAAAGGGCTTAAAAATAGGTCAATAGAGGCCCTTTTGGCTTGAAAAAGGTTAGCATCAGTTTGGAATGGCTTGCTTTTCGCAATTTTAAACAGAAATGGTGAATAAACGGTAAAGGGTAGGTTTTAATGTTTTTAACCAACGGTAGTTAAACATAGGGAGAGGAGGTTAAATATCAAGCAAGGGTGGTAATCATCATATAGAAGAATGGTGGTATGGTGGTTATCGCATGCGAAAAGGCAGGTTGGTGGTTTTTGGCTAAGGAGTGCGATAAGATGTGAGACTGACGCGTGGTAGGGGAGCAGGGATGCGGAACCACCGATTTCACAACCACCCAATGGTTTTCAATGTCGGGAAGTCAAGGGTACAAAAGCTTCTATTTGCTGTTGAATCTAATCCTATGATAAGGTGAATGGAGGAGTTGGGGTGCTTTAATAGGCAAGGCCCAGGGATAAGTCATGCGAAGGGGTTTAAAATAGAAGTGGGTTGGGATTATTATAATGGGATAAGATATATAATCAGTGGGGTTAAAGGCAAGTGGGACCCGAGATTATTATAACGAGAAGTGGGTAATATGAAGTGGGGTAGGATATTTAAAAGTGGGTCCAGGATATATATAAACTATAGGTTTAAATATAAAGGGGGTTAATATGATATGGGACCCAAGATCATATTAAAGGAAATGGATTAAAATGAATGGGGGGTTAATGAAATATGTATGAGGAAATTAATATATAAAATATATGCAGGATATTAAGATACACTAGGAATAGGCATTAAAATGACATCGGGGAGGGGTTTTTGCAGTGGGGCCCGACATTACTTTAACCATGTAAACTATACAAAGTGGGTTTTTTGTATGTTTTTTTTTTTTTAATGAAAAAGTAGAATTAGTAAGGGAAGTTAATTTTTCATACATAAAAAATGGATTTTAACTAGGGAAAGGGGTTTGAGGAAGCGAAAATGGGTGAAAAAAGGGGAAAATGTTAGTATTAAGGGAAAGGGATATTTTTACAAGGGAAAATTCCTTCTAAAAATGGGAAATAGGGTTTTAAGCAAGGGGAAGGGGATTTTGGGGGATATTAGTGATATGAAATGACCAATTGATGCTCTCCATTACTTGTGAAAGTAATCTTCCTACCCATCATTTACCCTAACATGTTTTCTTCATTTATTGGGTGCATCTGAGCTTGCTAACCCTTTACTTTTCTTTTGATAAGAAGGCTAATCTAATTCTAACCTTATAACTTCCAATGGCTCAGATTAAACTGATGATATCATTTTTATTCTCTAGCTAATTACTGATCCACCAAGATTAAATGGTTTGGATAGATATTTGTTCACTAAATATCAATACTTGAAATTTTAAAAGCACAAATGAGTCAAGGTTAAACTGTTTTACCATCATGAATTGTGGAATTTTACACAAGCTGCACACAATTTTATTTGCAAAAAGTAAACTAAGAGTAGTGGCATTTGAATGTGCACACTTTCATGATCTATTTCTCTTTATTTTTGGTGGGGTTCATACTTTATCTTCTTTTTTGATCTTTTACTTTTAGTCCTTTGATTTTTATTTTAGGACTTACCCTCTTTATATTTTTTAATATGGGAAAACATTTTGCAGAAAGAAAAAGTATGTACAATATTAGAAGAATTTAACATAGTCAATTAAAAATTATGATCCCTATTATTATAAGACCCTAATAGTATCAAAGGTAAAATCACAATAGAAGAGAAGAATTCAAAGTTGTCCTTTCAGGCTTTATCGAGAATTGAGAATATGAATTCCACTAGACTGAGGCTTGAGTATGCTCTAGAAGGAATCCCAGATTTTTTGGAATGGAAGATTCGTATGGAGGTAGTATTAGATGACCTTGGGCTACTATATTACATCAAGAAAGATGTAATAATACCCCCAACATATGATGTCTAGGATCTCACTCAGTGGAAAAGGATGTGGCTAGATCTAGGGGGATCATCCTAGAGGATGTGAGAGATCACATAGTCCTGAAACTACATGGAAACAAGACTCCCTTTTCTATGTGGAAGAATCTCAATGAGATATTCGAAAATAACAGTGAAGCCAAGAAACTTGAACTGATGATGACATTCAAGATTGAAGACGATGGGTATGAGATAGTCTTCAGAGATGGGAAATCCTACCTAAAGCATCCTGCTTCATGTAAAATGAAGAAATTTGGTGTCAGGATTGAGATCCTCTACACATTAAATGAATATACATGCACAACCTTAAGGAGAAAGGGATGGATTAGAGATGTTATTGTTGAGAGGGGGCATGATTTAGCTCTCAATAGGAAGCCTCATCTAGTGGGAAATTGGGTTGACCAATAGAATGATGATGGATAGGATTGGTCAGAGCCATCCAATAGGAGGAGAGTTCAATCGAAGTGACCATAGGGGGAAAATACAACCATACCTCTAGGTGTGAGGTGAGATGATGTAGAGAAATAGTCCGAAGAGCGCAAAAGTTTGGGAAAGGTTCATTGTTTTTTTTGTCTCATGGATCATTAACTTACTATGGGGGCCTATAGTATGTAGTAGCAGGATGGATCATTGGCATTTGATACAGTTAGATGCTAGAGTGAAAAATGTAGAGACTAGCAACAGTGAGATATTGGGGAGTGCAGTGCAGAGTTCGCACTAGTACAGATGGCACGATGCAAAGTTAAGAGAAATGAAAAGTTTTCAATAGACAGTGCAGTAGATAGTAGCAGTCAGATACTCGAGTGATAGATGCATCATACTGATCACAATTGATTCAATTTTCTTTTTTTTAATGCTTTTTTAGTTGCATATGTTTCCATAGCAACAACAACATTAAGAAGTGTTGCATGCAAAATATTCCAAAGGTACCAGATTGGGATAGAGTTGAATTCATTTCTTGTTGAGAGGGAGTGTTGAAAATGGAAACAAGAAATGTTGAAAATGGCACTAAGAAAGAACATAATTAAATTTTCCCTTGAATTAAATTTGGAGAAAATTGTAATTCCATGGTAAAAGACAACTTGAACAAGTTAACTAAGTTATTTTGGCTTATTTGGTTCAGTTAATTCTAGTTGAGGGTCTAAATTGAGTCATGTAGAGTGGCTCCTAAAAAATAGAACCCTGGTTGAGTTTATTTTGAGTTTTAATTAACTAGTTCAATTTATCTTAGTTAAAGTCAATTTAAATAGTTCCAATTGTTGGAGGAACTAGTGATTTGTCTACTCTATGGTAAATTAGTTAACTGATGATTCAACCATAAATAACTCATGGATTTTAGAACTGAGAGTTACGTAGTTGAGATTGAAGTTCAAGGGCATTTTAATATCAGTTGTATAATAATCCAAGTTTTACATATGGTGCATGCAGTCAGAGGAAGAGCCTAAAGGACTTGTGCAATCCAATGTAGGAAAATTCATATTAAATAAGGACCTAATTCCTCATTGAACAATGCAAGGAAATAAGAGATCTCAAGGCTAGGAAATTGGCTAAGTGTTGGCTAGAGTCAATCTCTAAAGCAGTGAGATAGATAAAGATAGTGCAAAGGTTGGTCAGGCTTGAGATTTTTTTTTTAATCTTCTCATATTTTCTAACTAATTCATTATGAATATAACATGGGTTTTTAGTTGTGGCGTTCCCCAGGAAATCATTGCGTAATGTGTTGATAGAATTATTTCCCTTGCATGCTTCGTGATTTCGCGATCATTTATTGGTTTCCACAATTGGTATAGTAGATTGAAATCTATTATTTTAGCATATTTCAATTAGAATTTTGAGTCTACAAGGAATTTATACACATCATTCTATTGGAAAGTATAAATAGCTCTCAATTGGCCTCATATTCCATTCCTTTTGCAATAATAATCAAACAAATTAGAAGTGAACTCTCTCCCTCTATATGTGCATAATGTCTTTAATATGTAACCACTTTTGTTCCTAACAATAACAGTTGTTTAAAGATAGAAAACACATTGTATTTTTATTTAAGGAAATATACCCATGCTCTTCCACTAAAATCATCAACAAAAATAACTAAATATTTTATTTTTTGAGAGACAAAGTTTGCAAAGAACATATATCTGAATGTACTAGATCAAATGTCTTTTTTGTCTCTCCAAGATTTTCTTATGGGAAATGAGTCTCTATGTTGGTCAATAAAAGTACACCTTTCACATACTTGATCAACATAATTAATAACATGAAAACATTTGACCATTTCTTTTTTCTGTAATAATTTAAGCCTCGTATATTAAGATGTACATATCTCACATTTCATAGAGAATAATTATTGTCATAGCCAACTTTTAATTCTCTATTTGCTTCAACGAACAATTGAAATTCTATTTTGGAACATATTAATTATGGTTATAATACATATTCAATAACCTACCACACACTAAAAAAATTATATTCTAAACGAAGAACATATAAATCATCATTAATATGCTTTTATTTTTATTTTTTCTCTTGAATACAATTGTTCTCATACCTTTAACTTCCACTAGCTTTTCATTCCCTAATATTCATCTATCTTCACAAAATTATCCTAAGATTTATTTATCTTCACAAAACTATCTCTTCTTCGAGTCATGTGATTGCTATAACTACTATGTAAAAATCATACCTTCTTGGAAATCTTATTCATTGAATGAAAAGATATAAATAAATTGCTCACATCATCTTTTTCTTCAAAAAAGTTATTTTGTCCTCTTCCATGAGTGCCCATAATTTCGTGATGGGAGAAATTTTCAACCTCAAAATAATTTCTTTTTCTTGAAAATCTTGCTCAAGTGATTTTTCAATAGATGTATTCATCCTTTTCTCATGATATTGAAGGGATCCCATATAGTAATTCATAGAAAAATGAGTTAAATATTTAGAATCTTCAATAGAAACAAAAAATGCCATCAAATTTTGCAAGAAGACTTCTTAGGAAAATTTGATTTTTTTTATTTATTTCTTAAATATTCTTCATAAGATATAATTTGATTCACTCTTCCCATGAATCTAGTGAAACATATTGCATAGACTCGAAAATTTCCATGCAAAATGTTTCAAATTCTCTTATGATAGTTGTTTTTTTCCCTCTTCGTTTTATGATAAGATGTTTTTTTCCCTTCTCTTCGTTCTATCGTTTATTTTATTTAAAAATCATAATTTTGGATTTTTTGTAGTTCATATATTTACGCCAATAGGTGTATATATTTCCAGTTAGGGTGGATGTGGGGTCGTGGAATTTCATTTTTGGTTTAAATAGATGATTACGATTTATTATTTATTGAATATGTTTTATCGGAACATGTCATCTATTGCTACGTCATTTGTGGCTGCGATTTTAGGAGTGCGAAGTGTTTCAAGTTTATTTCAATGGAAATTGGCACAATTTTTTAGGTGGCTAGATTACCTTTTCCATTGGTGACGTGGCAACTAAGGAAATTGAAAAATGGTGGTGCAATAGTGTTTCTCTTCTATTGCATGTTACATTGATCAATTTTAAATGTCGTTGATCGCTCTTGCCATGGGGACCATTATATCGAGAACAATTAATTGATAACCTTGTGGCCGAAGGAAAGATCACTAATGCTTGCTCATTAGCCATGCATATCATTCAACCACTACTCTGTACATAAATAATACATAATTCTCTAACTACTCAATCTATCTATGGAACAAAAACAATGACAACTACAAGTGTGTCTCAACTAGCATACATAATATTCTATCATAGAAACCTTTCTTCATGATGGAAGTGAACAACAACATCACCCTTATCAAATTCATAGGAAAACTTTGTCCATATTTTGGTGCAGAAGATGTAGATCATGCATATAACTAATGTTTATTTAATCCTATAGATCAATCTCCAACAATTAGAAAACCAAGACAACATATATGTGTTTGATCCAAATGCGTTCTTGGCAAATATCCTTGAGCTGCATGGTTGGATCTGTTGGTGCGCTTATCGTTCATTTGTTACACAGACATGGATAAAGCACTTAACTCCTCTTACTAAAACTTCATCTTACTTAGCTGACCCAATATCATTGACATATCCATCCAACAACCATAAGATCTTTGAACCTTGTGCCCTGGTGGAGTATTCCTAGCTAATTGAAATTCCTACCCTTATATAGATTCTTTTCCTTATGATTTCTTGGGAAAACCCATGGATTTTTTGTTGGTAATACTTGATGGGATGAAATGGACATTGCAAAACCTTCGACATGTGAATACGTTAGAAAATTTCATGGTTCTGGCTTGAGGTTTTCTTCTTTTTCCTCACGTACAAGAAATAATGAACCCTATCCTTTTGGCAAGTGCATTAGAATGCTCCTTGTTCACTTGAGACACACGTTATAAGGCTCCTTGTACATTAGATATTCATGTTACTCTCATTTCAGCTTAAAAGTCAATTATACCTCAGTCAAATTGCTTCCAACTTCTGGCACACCTTATTCAACCCATGTAGGACCTTTCCAAGCCTTGAAAAGTATTAATAACACCTCACCAAACTCTTGTATCTCATTTATAATCATATTAGAACCTACTCACCTTCTTTTGCAAGCATCAAGATGTCATCATAAGTCATAATCTAGCTAAATAATTTTATTTTGCTTCCAATCACCAATATTGTTATTACAATATTGAGGTTGACATTATGTAATAAGATCATGATCTAGTTTGACATCAAGGCCAACACACCGAGGAAAATTTTAGGGGCTAATATTAGCAGGTGGGCTAATTTTCCACGTTTTTTTCAAAAATATTTGTTAATTTCCATGTTTTCTAAAAAAAATTGCCCAAATTTTGTATTATAAAACTATTTTACCTTAAAAATTGTCAAAATTTGATATATACTAATATAAATTCATTAGAAATCTAAATAATAAAAAAATGAATCACCAAACATTTTACAATTTGAATATTAGGGACTAGCACACTAGCCATAATTTCAACAATTTTATTCATTCATCCTCATTTTAAATGCATTCAGTCATCTCCATGCATTCCCATAATTTGCGCTCCATCAAATTAATGTAACCCTCGTCCATCTTGCCAACAATAAAAACATGCTAATTTCTATTGTTAGCCCCTTTTTTGGTTAAATTTTGCACAATGGCTAGAAACCTAGAACGAATCGATCCCCCACATAGTAGATCAACATTCCAAAGACCCCGGTGTTGAGGATTCAACCCAGTGGGATCAAGATTTTGAATAGTTTTCCGCAGGGGAGGATGTTTTTTGAAGCAACAAGCTGGATCCCCTTCTATGGAAAGTTCGAGGGGCATAATTTTAAGGTAACCCATGCCTTCATAGAGAATTTTGACGAGGTTGTAGCTCTATTTAATCAATTGGACTTGGTCATCTTAGAGGAATCATTCTCCTAGAGCACTGTTCTTCTATAAGGAAGAGAATGCTAGTTCAAAATTTTAGTTAAAGAATTATGTTACAACCAATTTTTGGTGTTAGAACGATGGAACCCAAATTGGAGCAAGGGAGTTCCACATTCATGGATCAAGGAGGAGTTGCATGAAGACATTTATTTGGTGTAGAAGTAAATCAGTAACAAGGTTAGGTATGTTGTCATATTTAGATACCATTTTTACTTTCTTAAATGCTTTCAGGATAAACAAACGATGAATTTACCTTCTCATATTTTAAAGAGCTTGATCGAAATGGCCAAGAATGTGTAGACTCATCCGAAGCATGTTGAGACTAGTATTTTCCACCATGGGTTAATTAATATATTAGTGTAAGAATAACTGAGGAAGAAAAAATATACTTGGAGTCAATTTCATTTTCTAGGGAGTATTTGAAAAAACCCCATCAACTTCTATGTTAGTTCACAAAATGAAAGAACTATTTAAGAAGGTGCGAGTCACCTTACTTCAGCTAAAAAGGAAGGACTTGGAAGAGGAATCTTATTAATATCAGGAAATGGAGGAAGAAGGAAAAGCCTCTAGCGAGGCCGAAGGTACACCTATTTTTGAGAAAATGAAATCCTCTAGGAAGCTCAAGGAGGTCCTAACCATTGAAGAGAAATAATCCCCTGTAGAAAGTAAAGAGACGTTGCTTCATAAGAAAAATGTGCATGGAAAGAAGGATTTTCATAAAAATAAGAAGAAGAAGTTCATATCAAAGGAATTAAAAGACCAGGAAGAATATGGCGTAACCCTTTCTAGGTTTGCTCATAGCAGTGAGGAATATCCCTTAGAAGAAATTGAACTAGATAATGGTTCAGACGAAGTGGTTATTGTCAAAAGAACCCTTTTCATACCTCAAATGTGTTCTCTAGAGGATAAGAGAAGGAGCATGGAGGAAGTAGATCTATGTAGAAATTATACAAACAATACATATATCATCGATTCAATATGATCTAACAATGTACTAAAGCTAGATACTGAATCGCTTCTACATATCAATTGTGGAAATTTAAACACAATCCCCAATCACATGAAGCAAAGAAGAATCAATCAAACCAAAACATAGATAATTTCCTGGGGAAATCTTGCTGCTCAAAATGCCTCTATATTCTATTGTATATTCCACAAGGAATCATGAAACAATTACAATGCACTCTTCTCAGAAGAGTCTACTACACTCTCACAACTACCTCACACCGATTCAGACAAAATCGGGCCAACACTTAGCCAATTCTTAGCCTATCTTCAGCCTGCATTTCTCATGGAATTCATGAAGAATGCAATCCCTATTCCTCAGGAATTTCGGCGTTTCTCAACTGTGCTAAGTATAATGGCAATCTTGTGGTGTTTCAACAGCATCTGGGCAACCTGCTAATATCACAACTAATACTTAACTTCCATTTAACCTTTGTCTCAACTGGGTCTCCACTCGAACTGACATGCATGCAACTATTAATATTAAATCATTAGTTGCACAGAAGATCACCAATTATGAATTAAATATGATTTAATTCTCTTGATGTCTCACTAGTGCAACAAACAGTTACAAATAGTTCAACTGACTTTAACTCACCTAACTCTGTTAACTGATTACTCATGCAATAAACTAATGCACCAACTGCACTCTAAACTTCATAACTAATAGAATTACTGTGCATGCCTCACCAACTACCCTCAACTTGAAACTCATGAGCTAACTGATCTTATCACATGCAGTTAACTATTACAAGTGATTACGAGATAATATTACATTTTATTGTACAATTTAATTAAGGGATAATTAAATTTAACACATATATCCAATTTATTAAACAATTTGAATTGCACACTAATGTATCTCTTGGACCCATCACTATGTGACTTGTGGTCCCACACTAGTGTAGGTGTTGTCGTGTTGTTTCTGGATGCCAATTTTATTGTTTCTTGTTGCAAAATTCAACACTCCCTCTCAACAAGAAAGGAATGTCCTTGCATACGCAAATGCACCTCTTGCATGCAACACCTCTTTAGTGTTGTTCTCACATGAAACCCTTGCATGTAACACTTCTGAAACTGAATAGCCTCCAAAAAATTAAATCAGTATAATGCATATATCATCAGAGTCTTCTGACTGCTGCTAGGTACTGCACATGTTTATTGGACTCTCTGCACTACTGACATCTACATCCATGCACTCTGCACTACTGCCAACTTTGATCTGCACTCCAATATCCAACACCTATCACTCTGATTTGTGTCTTCCTAACATCTGACTGCATCAATCTAACTGATCCTTCTATTGTTGTATTCTGGGCTCCTCATAGCCTAGTTCGATCCATGAGACATATTATCTCATTGAATCCTACCCAAATTTATTCTTGGGATTAATTTTTCACATCGCCCCACGTCACAACTGGAGGTATAGATGCATGTACTCCCTCTGCCCATATAGCGTGAAACTTCCCCCTCTTGGAGGTCTCTACATGAGTGGACGCTTCCACTTGGTTTCCTCTTTGCTTCTCCAATTATGGTTTCTCCACAACCTTTTGAGACTGCTTCTGAGACTGCATGTTGAGAGGCTCCCTCTCAACCACCATGGCACTATACTCTGCTTTACTCCTCAAAGCTTTGCATGCATCTTTTACCTCAAGTTCATGTAGGTTATTGACTCGTGCATATTGTAATTGACCCGTCGTCTTCAAATTTTCTAAAAAAAGAGTTGATTTGAAATTGATGATATCTCCCTCATTCGAGCTCCTATTTGACCAATTTTGTTTTTCAATTTGGGTATTTCTTCACAAGGAATCCAAATATGCTATTTTTTTTTAAAACATTTTCATCAAAATTTTCAGATATTCTCTACAAACTCGCACCCAAACAATTCCTTCTTTGATACCATGTATAAATTATACAAAAAATATATATATCATGGATTCGATCCGATCTAACAATGTACTAAATCTAGATACGAAATTGCTTCTACAAATCAATTGCGGAAATTTAAACACAATCGCCACTCACATAAAGAAAAAAAGAATCAATCAAACCACAACACAAATAATTTGCCGGGGAAATATTCCTGCTCAAAACTCCTCTATCTTCTATTGTATATTCCACAAGTAATCATGAAACAATTTCAATGCACTCTTCTCACAAGAGTCTCCTACACTGTCACAACTGTCTCACATTGATTCAGACAAAATTGGGCCAACACTTAGCCAATTCTCAACCTGTCTTGCTCATGCAATTCATGAGGAATGCAATCCCTATTCCTTAGGAATTTCAGCGTTTCTCAATTTCGCTAAGTATCATTGGCATCTTGTGGTGTTTTAACTGCATTTGGGCAGTCTACTAATATCACAATTTATAGTTAACTTCCCTTTAACCTTTGTCTCAACTGGGTCTCCACTGGAACTAAAATGCATGCAGCTATTGATAGTAAATCATCAGTTGCATGGAAAATCACTCATTGTGAATTAAATATGATTTAACTTAATTGATCTCTCAGTAGTGCAACAAACAATTACAGCTAGTTCAACTAACTTTAATTCACCTAACTGAGTTAACTGATTACTCATGCATTAAACTAATGCACCAATTGCACTTTGAATTCCATAACTAATATAATTACTCTATGTTCCTCACCAACTACCCTCAACTCGAAATTCATGAGCCAACTGAGTTTATCACACTCAGTTAACTATTACAAGTGATTATGAGATAATATTACATTTTATTGTCCAGTTTAATTAAGGATAATTAAATTTCACACATATCCAATTTATTAAATAAATTGAATTGGACACTAATATATCACTTGGACCCATCACTGTGTGACCTGTGGTCCCACACTAACTTAGGTATTGTCATGTTGTTTCTGGATGTCAATTTCATTGTTTCTTGTTGCAAACTTGAACAATTTACTCATAGCATTTTCTTCAAGCTCTATAGCAAGGCTAATCCTAATAGAAACTATCATGTTAGATGAACACATTAAATAAGATAATCAAAACCTTTTCAATCTCCCTTATTATAACTCTGAGATGGAGGAAATTGAAGATTCTATGTAGAATAGAGAACCGATGGTACCGAATGTTCTTGAATTTGAAGGCTTGGGGTGACTGAAGGGGTTAATTCGGTTGAAGCTCTAGAGGCATTACAATAAGAAAAGGGATTTGGGAACATTAATGAAATTTAGATTCAAAATTTTCTTTAACTAGAATAATTTATGTTGGTCGAAGGGCTGAAAGTGTCTTAAGGAGTGCATGCGGCATTACACTAGGCTCCGCGGCCTAGATAATTTAATTCAACTGAATAAGTACAAGAGGCATTATATTAAAACAACCTCCCAAGGATAAAAATATTAAGTGAAAAATTATAAAATTCAAGGTGATGAATAGACATATTGAACGAGATAGCTAAACCTCAAAGGAAAGAAACAATAAACTTAGAAAATCCAGAGATAGGTCAATTACCTGAAATTGGTTTCTTGAAAAAATGGGTAAGCACAAGTATGCAAAGTTGGATAATTCATCGAATCATTGCATAAAATTAAATATAAATCTCTTTCAGGAAAAGAAGAAAATTTTAGAGAGGCTTTATCTTTTGCTTCAAGCTGTAAATGTTGTAATGTGTGAGGATGTGCAACAATCTGGGTATGGGGGAGATGAAAAGTCTCAAATTTGACCCATTTGTTACATACATTGGACGCCTTTTTCCTCTCAAATTATATTTTATCATCCTTTTTTCTTACACTTCGTTACTATTTTCTTTCGATCTTATGGCCCTAGCAGTTATAAGTTTACTAGGGTGAGTATTTATTATTAAAAAAAAAAAAGCTCATGAATTATGTCTCTATTTTTGGTGTATTTTCTTTCTTTGATTAACCTTGGGCATTGCCCCTTTTACATAGGTTATAAGATTATAAATTGTTGAGTGAGTTATCATAAGTGTGCAAGGCATGCAAATCAAGTTGATCTATTGGAATCATTTGAGCTAATGGAAGTCTCTACAAGCAAACAATTATGCCAAATTTTTAATTTTATGCCCAATGATTAGTTCAACCTTGAAACTTGGCATAGCTTAGGATCTTATTTTGTCTCAACATAAATTCTTCTTACCTACGAATTTAGTTTTGAATGTAATAATTTTATTGTACAAATGTCATACACATGTTATTTTTATATAAACTTTTAGGCATGGTTGTAATAATGGGTTGAGGTTGAGGTCCAAATTCAGGTCTTTTAGTGCTCGTTGTTGGTATCTGAACTCTATATATTGATATAATCAAGTTTAGTTTGGTGAAATACCATAATAGAATATTGTTATAGTGGCCATAATTGGAAAACAATAGGATTTATACTTCGTAACTTATTTTTAACAATTAATGCAAGTGCCCTATTGTTGATTAAGATTGTGAATTAATCAGTTATTCTAGCATCAAGTTCCCCATTATTGTTGCTACGCTCAATGAAAATAGTTATTAGCCTTTGCACAACTTTAAAAATGGATATTAGCACCTAAACAAGACTTATTGGCCTTTGTAGATCTATGGAATGGATATTACCACCTGAACCTTTCTTTGGAGAGAATTACATTGGTTTATATTTCATAGCATAATTAACACACTTTTCCTCCTTATTTTCATCGCCAAAATATCTTAGCTCTACTTCAATATGAGACATTAAAGAAAAACTAATATATCTGTAAATTTGATTTAAGGAGTTTACCTTTCTAGGAGGAGGACTTGGAGATGAAATAAAACTTGAAGTTGAAGAGGATGATGGAGTGAATGTTGTCTAGAAAGTATATGGACTATTGGTCGAATTTGTAGAAATAGAAGAGTCATGTTCTTGTATAATAACTCCTGGATTTTCTTCTTTCACACCTTGATTTCACTTTCAATCTTTTTTTCCATAAAAAATACATCATAACTAACCAATAATTTTCCAATTTCTAAAATGTACAATCCGTAAACCTTTTTATATTCATAATAGCTAATAAAAATATGCTTCACACTTTTATCATCTAGTTTTCTCCTTTTTTTCATTATGAACATGAATAGAAACAATGCAATCAAAGATTTTCAAATGAGTAACACTAGGTTTTCTTCCACTCCATTCCTGATATGGAGAAAAAATTTAGACACTTCTTGTTATACATCTATTAAGAAAATAAATAAATGAAGTTATAGCTTCAGCCTGAAAGGTGTTTGGCAGACTTTTAGCTTTAAAACTACTCCTATCCATCTCAGATATTGTCCTATTATTTTTCTTGAAAATGCTGTGTTGAAGATGGAAACAAGAAATTGTTAAAATGGCACCAAGAAAGATCCTAATTTCATTTTCCCTTGAATTAAATTAGGATAAAATTGTACTTCCACATCAGAAGACAACTTGAATAAGTTAACTAAGTTTTACCTAGTTGTTTCCGTTAATTCGAGTTGAGTTTCTAACTTGAGTCATGTAGAGTGGATTATACGAAATAGGAGAATGGTTGAGTTTATTTTGAGTTTTAATTAATTAAATTAGTTTATTTTTGGAATCTATGCTTCTGTGATCCATCATATAAATTGTAAAAAATCTTTCGGTAATAATCACATGCAACGGAACATTGTCGACGCATTTCGAACTAGCTAGTGTGGTTCATCATCAGGACTAGGTGAGAGATCAGATCAGGACATTAAGTTTAAATAGATGTAGAGATGGCTAAACTAGTCATTAGGAAAATGACTAGTTTGACTCTTTCTTTTTTTTATAAATAAATTTAAAAAAAAAAGAGTCAAACTAGTTGTTTTCCTAACGGCTAGTTTAGCCATATCTACATCTATTTAAATGTAATCTCCTGATCTGATCTCTCACCTAGCCCTGATGATGAACCACACTGGTTGGTTCGAAACGTGTCAACAATGTTCCATTGCATGTGATTATTACCGAAATATTTTTTATAATTTTGTTTATCTGAGTTAAAGTGAATTTAAATGGTTCCAATTTTTGGAGAAACTGGTGAGAGGTCTCGTAGTGATTTTTTTACTCTATGATCCATCAGTTAACTCGTGATTCAACCATAAATAACTCATTAATGTCACAACTAAGAGTTACACTGTTGATATTGAAGTTCAAGGGCATTGTACTATCAATTTTATAATCATCCAAGTTGTATAGATGGCTCATGCCATCGGAGGAAGAGGCTAAGGGAAATGCACAATATAATGGAGGAAAATTATGATTAAATAGGGGCCTAATTCCTCATTGAACAACACAAGGAAGTAGGAGCTTGGAAGACTAGGAAATTGGCTAAGTGTTGGCTAGAGTATGCCTAGGAAGCAGTGACATAGATAGAGATAGTGAAAATGTTTCTCGGGCTTAAGCAAAGCATTGTAATCTTCTCATAGTTTCTGAATAATGCAATATACAGATAAAACGGGTTTTTAGTTGTGGTTTTCCCTAGGAAATCATTGTGAATGTGTTGATTGAATTATTTATCTTGTATGCTTCATGATTTTGAGATCATTTATTGGTTTGAGAAATTCATAGAGAAGATTCAAGTCTATTGTTTTATCATATTACATTTAGCAGTTTGAATCTACAAGGAATTTCTGTATGGTATCTATTATCACTCCAATAATTTCTTAAGGTTGTTATGTTTGTTAAAGATATTTTAGAGGTAACCACAAACCTACTTTTGAGATTAGGATCTAGCCTTCCTAATTCTCAGAGAGGGCTCTCTCTTTATGATTTAACTTTATTTTTTTTCAATTTATTTTAGGCTAGTTATGTAAGATTGATTGGGTTTGATTTTTTTTGGTTTGGGGGAATTACTAATTTAGATGGATAGTTGTATTTTCTGCTTTTCCATTCGGCTATGGAGTCAAATGCTCAAGAAAACATGACATAATAAAGTTCTAAAGGAAGTGTTCACAAGGTAGGGTAGCTAAGTAAAATTGGATCTTTAAAGGCTGAATGATGAAGTGGTTTTCAATTGGGATCAAGGAGTATTTAAGGATTCCTTAAAATAGATGATGAGTGAAATTGAAAGAGGTAAATCAAGATGGGAGAGAAATTGAGGATTCTCAGATCTAGATATCTGAAGAAAATATTAAAATGAATAACAGTTTAGAGCATAGTGTACTTACACAATTTCTGCAATAATATTCCTGTTATAACACTAAAATTTTAGAAAACATACAAGTTTATGGAATACTTATGAAAAATAACAATGAACAATTGAAATTTAATTCATTGAAGTAGCTCAACACATGAATTATGTAATGTAATGCCTTTATTACTTGTCTTCTCTGCTGACTTGAAAATGGTACAATAAAACCTCGGGTATTTTGATCAATTACATGTTAATATAGGTTATCATTGATGGAAATATACTTGATGAGCTCTCCTAATGAAGGCTACACTATCACCACCACATGATGACATTTTTGACACTATGAGCCCATGACCCTATGATGAATATGGAAAACTATGAAGAAATCAATCCATGAATATGCCCAACACTCGAAGGCATTATTCTTTTGTACTAATAAATGACCAGACACATTAGAAAATATTTTTCACCATATTAGAAGCAACATTTCTTTGTGACGCCTTCACCATACTTTAGAGCATAATTTTATCTTTCCAACAAGCCCATAGTTGGCCAAAAACTCTAAACGGTGAGGGATAACATGAATTTTCAAGTTATAAAATTATATTTCTGATATTGAGCCGACCTGTGCTCAAGGACACAGGTTGGCCTCCAAAAATGGATGTGTCTTTTAATTTTTTATTTTAAAGAGGGCTATATATACATAGTTCGAAATTCATTTATGTGCATCAATTTTGGTCATACATCCACATAAAAGTTCACTTAGAAACATCTGACAGCAGAAGATCTAGTTCACATCTCATGAACTAAGGGAAGAAAAAAGGGAGAGATGTTTTTGGGTTAAGGAAATTATTTGTATATCACATATATGTAAAACCCTCGGACTTGGGCAAAGAGGCTACAGGACTAATCATACAACCTCTGTCTATGCATAGTTTTTATGAAGGAGACATATTGAAGAACTCGTATTCTGATTCAGAACTCCTGAAGCATGGATCTGTCTCACTGTAGTGCAGCTCGATCAATCAAATTCTAACTTAGACCTGTCTCACTATAATAGAATTTGGATTCACTGAAGTTTGACTTGGAATTTTCATTGTGATTCGGACCTGTTAGTCATCAGTATTTTTCAATGTTAGTGATGACTAGATCCATAGCTGAGTTTTCTACAAGCTGAATTCCATATGTAAATCTGTCATCTAGAAAACCCTCATAAAAATTTTTTCGCCCTCCTACTTTTCAGTCCACCCATGTCAAAGTTAAAACCCATTATCACTATCTTTTCTAGTTTTAGCCCTACTGGTCTGCCCGTCAGCTCTAAAAGGCAAATACAAGTTTGTTTCAAAAGCCTCCCCTATGTTAGGAAGTGGCGCTTTAAGACATTTTACCCTTGGCAATCATCAAAAAGCCAAAAAGCCTCCATCTGCTACAGACCAACCATGACTAATCTCCCACTCTGCAAATCAAGTTGATCACAGCTCTAAGTCACGCCACTCACACACCCCTAGGTCTCAGCACTACATAAACCACAGTCTCAAGCTGATTTTAGGTGTTTTACAGTGTTTTATGGATTTTACTAAGACAGGAAACATGTCATTATCTCGGGAGAAAATTCTTGAATCCACATTTAGAAGAACAACTTCTTTCAATGTAAAATGGAGTCTTCAGGATACATCTGCAGAAGAGTTACCAACTCATAACATTCAAATGACAGCACACAAAAGAAAGAAAGACAACATTGTCAAACGGACTTGTAACAATTTGTCATGGCCAAGAACCACCTTCATTCACAAGTGAGAAATTGCTAGCGCTCCTTCATCCATAAGCAGAGGGCGATGGCCAAAGTTTGACTCGAAGAATTGCAAACTGATTGAGAGACATATTTGTTTCCATGAACAGTGAGACAGTGACACAGATTTTCTGAAGCTAAATAATGGTTGCAAGAAAAGGTAAAAGCATGGATGTTTTCAAGTTGGTTTGCCTGCCATCATCCATGAGAGAAACCCCTGTCAAACATATTCATCAAAATTTCTACATTTGATTAAAAACAGAGGTTAAAGAGCATCAGACCCTTCACCAAGTAAAAGGCCTTCCTCCATTCATTAGCAGTGGGCCGAGACAGTGACTATTTCTAGGTTTTCTCACTGACTGATAGACAAAGTATGGGCATAATAGGAGATCATTGAAATAGAGAAATAAAGAGACCAAAAGAAAGCTAGGGTACCACTGCAATCCAAGGAGGTCGAAGCTTATCTCTTAGCAGTTGTCCTCTCAAAAGACAGGGTGCAGTCAAAACAAAACCAAATTGAAGAAGTGTTTGATAAGTTATGTTATTACACAGGTAAAGGACATGATAATGATTATGTTTAAAGGATACTCAGCCTCCTGATGCATAAGAGAATGTCTCTCAAACAGCTCATCACAGTGGATAAAAGGCAAATTATGTTTAGTTTCTCCAAAAGAGGTCTTCTCCTATAACAAAGAACCAAGATGCCTTGTTGATATATTCTGAGCAGAGGAAAGGCGCCCTTTTTAGACAGAGAATGATAAAACAGAGGTTAATGCAAATGTAGTTTTGCACCTATAGTCAAGATTAGTTTCACAGTGGGCATCATTAACTCCAAAGCATTAAGAGAAAAGTGTTAGTTTATATTGCAAAAATGGAAAGGACCTCTGTCAAAATTACAAAAGACACCCCCTGCAACATAAATTATCCTCTATGGATGTCCTCTTTTCATACAAAGCGCCAGAAGTATAGAAGGGGGTTTTAAGGTGACAATTTAGATTTTTCCTCAGAAAAAGGCACTGAAAAGTAAGGTACACAGTGGTTCATAGCATACATAAAAGACTTTGACATGCTTTCAGTTTCTGGAGAGGATTTCAAAACAAGATATAGGCAGGTTCATTATTAAATGGTCAAAGGTACCTTGCTGGTACATTTTGAGCAGAGGAAAGGTGTTAGAAGAAGCGCCCTTCTTGATAGACAAAGGATGAAAGAGTTTACATGAATGCCACTGAAGGAGTGTACCCACAGTCAAAAATAGGCTCAAATATCTCATCTCACCAAATACAAAGGGATAGTAAAATTGGCATGGATGTTGAATCATAATACCTCTGCCACAGTAAAATTAGGGTTAAGGAGCGCCCGTGCAGTTTGTTTAAAAATGATTTTATGACCAAACAGAGATGAAATTTACAAAAGTGAGAGATTTTTTTGTCCCTCATAGGTTTAAAAATAAAAACCTCCTTCAGTTTCTACACAGGTATCATGGTTTGTGAGAAACGTGAAAAATTCATATGTTACGGGAGAAATTCTGCACCAGGATTCATCATTTTGACCAGTGATGGGACAGTCAGATTTTGAACAACCAAATTGATTCCAAATTAAAAAATTAAAATTTTTATGGAAATTAGACTTCCATAGCTTTCTGATGAGACATCTCGCGCCAAATTCTGACAAAAGGAAGGCATCCAAAAGTAGCCTGCAATCAACGCTATGTTTTTCTGCACCAGCATTCAGCATTTTTGACCAGTGATGGGACAGTCAGTTTTTGAAGGATCAAATGGACACCAAATGAAAAAATTCAAGTTTTTTTAGAAATTAAACTTCCGCAGCTTTCCAACAAGCCATCTCGTGCCAAATTCTGACAAAAGGAAGGCATTCAAAAATGGCCTACAAACAGCTCGATGCATTTCTGCACCAGGATTCACCAGTTTTGACCAGTGTTGGGAAAATCAATTTTTGAACACTCAAATGGACTCCAAATGGAAAAATTCAAGTTTTTCTGGAAAGTAGACTTCCACAGCTTTCCAACGAGCCATCTCGCGCCCAATTCCAACACCGGGAAGGCCTTCAAAATGGACTGCAAACTTGCGCGACACTCCTGGAAAAGTGCGCGACGCGCCTGTGCACAAAATTTACAAAGGAATGCACTGGTGCGCGACGCGCCTGTAGCAGCCCGTGGCACTCCTGTAGAAATGGTAAAAAGCTAACCAAAAACCTTCAAAAAAAAAATCTTTTCAGAGCTGCACAACCAGTCAAGTAAGGAATGCCATCAAATTTTCAAGGTATTCTATGATACTTCATTTCTATTGTCAAATTTCTAAAGGGTGAATAATGCTACGTTTTTCCAAGACCAAATGATGGTTAAAAAATGAAGTTTCCAGTGTGAACATAAGAAGTTGTGTTTTGTGTTTAAGACTCGGAATTACCATGGTTTTGTTTACCTCAAACCCTAGTATAGTAAAGATGTTGGATTTTCATTGCTATCGAAAAACCATCTAAACTGTCCTCAAAGAAATATTGAAAGGTGTAAGTCAAGTTTTTTAAGTGAATGTTTTGATGGAGAGTTATAGTTGGTTGAGAGTGAAGGGTTGATTCTAGCTTCAAAGAGCCTATACACTGCCCTCAAAACAATACATCAGCATAAACCAACAAGTCAAAATGTACACAGTAGTAGAGGTTTTTCAAATTGTTGGAGGTGCCCTAACTGAGATAGGGCAAAGTTAACCTCTATCAGCAAAATGTAATGGAGAAGCAGTGGTAAGGAGGGTTAAGTATTTTGTTTTAAATCTGAGTTTGTTGTGGCTATGATTGCCCAAGACTGACATAGTAAAGATGGTAGGTTTTCATTGATACCAAAGGACTTTATAAACAGCCACAAACAGTGTTCAAAGGTAGAGACAGTGTTTTAAGGGAAAAAACACAGTGTTTGAAAAGTAAAGAAGTAGGCCTAATTTCATGAATAGCGGTCATTGAATAGGTGTTTCTATCACTGTCAAAGGTCATATTTATATAGTGAAGAGCGAAGTCAGAGCTACCTCTTTATCCATAAAACATACTTTAGGGTGTGAAGCTGTTGTTACATTTTGAAGGTATTTTGTCAAAATCTGTGTGAGAAAGCAGTGAACATAAGGAGCTGTGTTTTATGTTTAAGACTTGGAATTGCCATGGTTTTGTTTGCCCAAACCTTGATATAGTGAAACTCGTGGATTTGTATTGCTATCAAAAGAACATGTAAACTGCCCTCCAAACAATATTGAAAGGTGCAAAGCAGTGACCAAAGGGAGGAAAAGACAAGGTTTTTGAAGGAGCAGAGACCTAACACCAAAGAGAGCTTCTCACATAGCATTTCAAACCATTTCTGCCCTGTCAAACAGTGATTGACAGCTGAGATATAGTTTTGATTAAAGAACGCATTTAAAAAACTCTTGAGGCAGTTTTGTTTTTTTTTTCAGAAGCGCATCCCAGTCAAGATGCCTCCCAAGTAGTGATAGAAGGGTAATGGCTTGTTGAATGTTTAAAAAAGGCAGAAAACAGTGTTTGCTTTTTCATTTCGTGAAGCAGGGTCAGTAAGTAAAGTTATCTTTTCAGTTTGGAGGTATTTTCAAAAGCTTTATGATAAATAGCAAAACAAGAGTAGTGTGTTGATCGTAAAGAGTGGTTGCTATTGACTGCTACAGGATTGTTTATGCCCACACCAAAGCTCAAGGAGATGGTAACCTTGCACTAGCACAGTAACCCTTGACTGTGTAGATACTTGTTGATTGACTGCGTTTATATTATTAAAAATATTTGGTGAGCTGCATACAAGGAGGGTAGTGTTTTGTTTGGAGAGGAGTTTATTGGTATTGAACTACTACAAAACCATTGTAACCACCTCAAAAACGCAACAGGCTCTGTCACATTGTCCTCTAAACACAGTGGATTTTGACAATATAGATACACTTTGGTTGAATGTGGTTATAGTTTTGAAATCATTGGTGGAGTGGCCTACAAAAAGAGAGCAGTGTTTTTGAATTGAGCGGGTTGTTGTTTTGCCTTCCTCTAAAAATACAAGGGTGTCCTATTGTCTCAAAACACCAAAGTTGGGTGCCCTTACACAGGAAAGACCCTTTGACTGTTTATCTTTGTTTGAATGTGTAATTCATTGTGAGTATTGGCCGTCTGATATACAAAGGGAGGAAAGGGTAGTGATTGGAAGGAACATACACCTAATAGCAAAGGAGTGCATTTCACGCTACATTTGAAACCATTGTTGCCTTAATCAAACATAGAAGGTGAGACAGAGCAGCAGGAGCATCATGACAGTTATGAACAAGGGCAGGAAAAGGGGCAGCCTTATGAGACAGAACAACAGCATAAATATCATGAAGGGCATTCTCTAAAGCATGTGCTAGCTGCCTCTCCTAGGCAAGGGGCCATGACTTCTTCACCAAAGCCAGAATGCTAAACATCAAAGAAGAAAACCCAAGAGAAGCTGAAGGAGGCTACAAGGAAGCGCCTGGCACGGAAAGTGAGAAAAGACACTTCAGGACTTCATATTTTGGCTTATTCTTCAGAACATATTTCCAAGGACCCTTGAGGGTCATGCGTGCCAATTTTGGGCCCATTTCGGCAACTTTTTGTTTTTTAGCATTTTTTGGGTTTTTGGTCGAAAACTCATAATTTCGCCATTTCAGTTTCAGGATTTTTCAAGGGAGGGGGATGATACCAGTTGATGCCATAATTTCATGATCAGGTCCTCATCAATTTTCAGGGCATTCGGAGATCATTCGCCCCCTCAAATTGGCGAAAAATGCCCTCTTTTTGCACATTCTGCCCGCCATATCAGCAATCTGCTATTTCCTGGTTTTTTGTACACAGGTACAGTTTTGGGGGACTTCCAGACATCAGATTGAGGTGATTTTAGTTGCGCCGGAAGGTAGACACAGAGAGCTTTCCAACGGGCCATCATGAGCCTCATTTTGACACCGGGAAGGCTGCCAATTGCCTCCAGCAAGTCAGGGGACCTTTTTCAGGCATAAATATGAAGTATTTTTGTAATTTTTGAACCTCAAAAATGTGCTTTTCCCAAATGTGCGTTTAGCTATTTTTACACTTGGGAAATGATGTAAAGTCAATATAATTTCCATTTTTAGCAGTTTTTAGATATTTTATGGGATATTTTGTGCCTTGGGCTTTGCAAAGCCTCAAGGACAAGTTTAGATATTTTGACTTGGCCAGTGGGATAGCTAGTTGCTCCATGAGGTTTTCCTTCCTCAAGCCTATTTATTCCATGGGTTTCATTGTAAAACAGAGGCTGCACTTGAGAGAAGAATCAATATATTGGTCATATGAGCTTTGAAGAACATACTTGTGTTATGATTTTGGACTGCCTCTTGGATGCTTTTGATGAATGATGAAGGATTGTTGATGGATTCCATGACATGGTAGAATGGTATAGGGTTTCTTGCTTTGTTGTTGTCTTCTAGTTTTCATTCATGATACATGCTTCTTGCTGCTATAGATCAGTAGAGATTAAGTTTGAGATATGCCCATGGAGGCACCTCAAATTTCCTGAATCTTCATAGCGTTATGTTTTCTTCTTCCTTAGTTATACTAAAGAATTCTTAACTGCTCTTTAGTAACTTAAGGTATTGTTGCTAGTTTTATTCATAAGTTCTATGTATGTTGAGTAGGATGTATGGTGTGCCCTGCCTACCTATGATTGTCCATAGTTCTATCCATAAAACTATCTCTTTGACTGATTAGCTTATCATCTTGTTGAACCAAGGAGGCCTAGTCCCGATCTAGCCCTTTGCCTAAAACTATGAAAGCTTGTTTGTCCAAGTGCCCAATAACTTAAAGACTGTGTTTAGGCGTTCCGGCATAGTTTTATGAGTTGTTAGTCCTTCTTATGTGTTTTCCCCAAAGTCTGATAGCCATTTCCCAAAGTTAGAGGGTCTTATACTTCTATGCATGGCTGGAATGTTTGTTTCGATGTGTTGATTAGTTTATAGTTACATGTTGCATGATTAAGGGTTTTCTTTACCATGTTTACGTTATCTATTAAACCAGTGATGCTTGAAACTCTTTGTTATTCACAAACTTGATGTCCATTTACTCCATTTTTCCCAAAGATCCTTTCTACCTTGAATCAAATCGGCCCTACAGCAGCCTTACATCATCATCTGATAGCTTCCTCGACCTGTTTGACCCCATAGCCCAGTTGATCTAACTTCTTGTTATCCATTTTTATATCTTTGATCAGTTTTATCCCTCACAAACTTAAAAAACCAAAAATCAAAAAACTCACTTCATAACTAGCCTAATATCAGAATACCATAAGCAAACACACCGACATCTTTACACATATAGAGAGAGCCCTCTCTGAGTCCAGGAAGGCTAGGTCCTTGGGCTCCAAAGCTTGGTTTGATGTTACATCGTCATTTGGCTAGCCAATCGGCCAAATCACGGGACCCTAACATAATGGCGATCACGGTGGGACTTTGAGTCAAAAAATCCTAGGTATCCCTTAGGAACTCTCAAAATCTCAGTCAAACTTAGAAGAGTAGAATCTAGTTGTCTCACCATCCTAGCAAAATGATGAGTCAGTTATAGGAAACTCTTCCAAACCTCAGGACTACATAAAACTCAAAAAACCCCAAAACACTCCCTTAGATTGGTTTTTGTAAGTATTGGTGGTGGACCATACACATATACCTCAAAACAACTAAAAATCCACCTGGCGACTCCACTAGCCTCCAGTAGGCCTTACTACCTTGCTAAATTTTAGAATTCCATCCGATTTAGCCACCTCATCGCCTCACTAACATAATGGCGATCACGATGGGACTCTGGGTAACAAAAGCTTAGATTCCCTAGACCTTAAGAGACCTTAAAGAATACTATCTGATTGACTTATCCCACTGCTCACTAACATAGTGACACTCACAGTAGGACCTTCCGAGTTAGTGACAATCTAAGTACACCTTAGTAACTCCTGAAGTCTCAATCAAGCTTAGTAAACTTAGATATTGTCTAAAGAGTAGAAAATAGCTCCTTCACCATCTTAGAAAAATGATGAGTCAGTTATAGAAAACTATTCCAAACCTTGTAGGCATATAAAACTCAAAAAACCCCAAAATACTCCCTTAGATTGGCTTTTGACAGTACTGGTGGTGGACCATACAAGTATACCTCAAAACAACTGACATTCCACCTGGCAACTCCACTAACTTCTAGTAGACCTTACTATTTTACCAAACTCTAGGCTACTATCCGATAGACCTATCCCATCACTCACTAACATAGCGGGAGATGGTGGGACACTGAGTACATGATAGTCTAGCAAACTCTTATAGACTCTTTGGTCCTTTAGATACCATAAACAAGCAAGCAATCCATAGACCCATTTAGAGTAAGCTCTTTTTGTTCTCATCACCCTAGCAAAGTGTTGAAACAAGTCTAGAATACTTTAACAAACCATAGGCTGCACATAAAACTCAGAAAATCCAAAACATTTCCAGATTAGTTACCGGTGGTGGACCATAGCTATCTTCACAAAAACAACCCAGTTCCACCTGGCGACTCCACTAGTTCATCTCTCTTATTTTGACCATCCTTCACCTTAGTAGAACTTTAGAGAGACCACCCATCCAAAACATTCGTCAATACCATCCTCTCTAAACTCTAGATCCAAAATCTGGCTTCATGAAGAATCAACACCAGATCTCATCCAGACCCAAATCCCCCTATCATAGTAGATGACCCAGATAAGATTCTGTGGCAAGCTTCCGAAACTGACCATCTAGCTACTGGTAGATCCCTCCGTAAAACAAGATCAGTACCTGAACATCTCACTATCCTACCAAATTCACCTTTTGAATTAGAGTCATCAAAAACTCTTCTCAGAAGCAAATCACATAGTAAGATAAACTTTGACGATCTTGAACCCCTAGACCCACCACAGAGTCCTAGTATAGAAGCTTCACCTTCCACACCCCCCGACTTTCAGCTTCTCCATCACTTTGGCTCCTACCATCCCAGATCTGCCCAAAACTAGATCACTAGTCCAAGTTCATCCACCACACCTATTCAAACCACCTCTGCTCATCCCACTAGTCCTCATCTTGTACATCATCCATTAGCTCCCGTCATGGTAGCCTGGTACGCACCTTTGGTGTTGCCACCGCCCTTGGCTCCTCTCCCAAATAAATATCAAGACAAAATCCCACACTTTACCGGAGAAGACACCACCACAGCTCAACAACATGTAAGTAGGATTAGCGATGCTTTTGAATACATGGAAGTACACGACGAAACCGTCAGAATGAGAATATTCGCCCAAAGCCTGGGTGGAGAACCCAAAACATGGTTTAAAAGCTTGCCTCCAAATAGCATCCACAACATCCTAGAACTCTGCCAAGTCTTCATGAACAAGTGGGAAGTCCGAAGGAACCCTATTCAAATCCTGTCAGAATATAACAACTTAAAACGGGAAAATGGGGAAAGTGTCCAGGCATACTGCACTAGGTTCAACAGTGTGTATAACGCCCTCCCACCTCATTTCAAACCCCCACTTGGTTTAGTCTTGGGGAAATTCCCCGAGGGTTTTGATCCAGACATGACATATCATCTGAGAGACAAGGATCCCCCTACCCTAGAGGAAATGCAACAAATAGCCATAAAAACAGAAGCCAACTTAGCAGAAAAAAGAGCCAGGCCTAGATTAGAAGGAAAAGTCCCATATAGAGATAAGGTCTCCACTTCATCTCCTTCCCTAGATCCTAGAATAGATGGCCTGATAAAATCCATGACAAAGATGTGGGAAAAATTGAGTGAAAAAGCACCTCCTAGGGACAACCAACCAAACCCTCAAAACCGGAAACAAGGCTTTAGAAAAGATCAGTCTCAAAATAAACCAAGAGGAAATGATCAGCAGATTAGACCATCCTTCAGTGAGAATTATGTTGATGAAGAGAATAAGGATACCGCACCCATTGATGAAAATCATTGGAAACTCATAGGTTCTGATAACAAGAGTAAGGTTTACCTCACAGCAGAAGAGCAAGAGTTATGCTCCCCAAGTCAGGACGAAACCGATTATGAAGATCTCGAAGATCATGCCATAGATTTTCAGAATGCCATTATAGAAGCTCATAGGCAGTATAACCTTAGAAGCAGAAAAAACCAAGACCACTCCAAGAAGAGTAGCCCTGACACTGCTAAAACCTCTGACACCATCCTTAAAAAAGCCACGGATAGCAACAAAATTATGGCTAAGAAAATTGACCAAAACAAAGATAAAGTTATTCAAACAAGTCTTAGCTCGGATACTCCTAGTACCTCCACAAAGACTCCCGAGGCGACTGTGTCAAACAAGGTCTCAAACCAGAATCAACAAATTAAGAGCATAGAAAAGGTCATGTCCGAAAAAGCTGAAACAAATCTGCCCAAACTACAAACTCCTTTTAGTTTCGAAGGGGAAGTTTCCGAAATAAAAATTACCATACCCCTTACTGAGCTAATAACTGTATATAGGTATAGATCTCAAATTTTCAAATTTTTTGACATAGGGAATGAGGCAGATACTTTAAATCTAACTGACGACAAACCCGAGCTCTTATTCGGCCCGAAAATAGAAGGTCAATACCAAGAAGGATCTGTTTCTCCTTTCTATGTAAGCCTGAACATATGGGACAAGATATTACATAATGCCATGTTAGATTCTGGTGCCTCCCATAACCTCATGCCTAAAGCAGTCATGGAAAACCTAAGACTAGAAGTAACTCAACCCTACAAAAACCTGTATTCCTTTGACTCAAGTCAGGTCAAATGTTTAGGCCTAATAAATAACCTAGAGGAATGCTCTAAAGACACTATCAACCATTTTGAAATCACAGATTATGAAATGGAAGAAGAATCAAAACCTGTAGGATCTCTACCTTTATGCTGGGAGTCATTTGAGTTCATAAAAGCAAATTGGCCCCCTGAACATCTATCAGAAAAAAGTCATGAATTACATGATAACTATCCTCAACATCACAAAGAATTGGTTGAAGATGAAAACAAGAAAGAAATGAAAGAGAACCCACAGGATCTCTCTAAGGACATGAGTGATGATTCATCATCTCTCATAGGTGAAGCCCAAAAAGACATTCATCCTTTAAATCAGATTTCCCAAGAGAAAGAGGATTGTTGTGGAGAGAGGAAAATGCCTCCCTTTTTAACTGAAGAGGAAACAGATCAACTTATAAACATACAGACAGCCTCTGAATCTTCACATAACCACAACTTTTCTAATATTTCTCCTGTTTATCTTGCATACCATAAGTCAAAAAGTAGATTTGTAAATCAATTTGAAGAAAAGAAATCTGATAGTCCAATATGCATGGTTGATGAGATTAATTATTATGATGATTTTCCAAGGCTTGATCAATATTTTGATTATGATGATGATTTCCAAACAGAAGCTAACTTTGCAGAAAACTGAGTTTTTGATTTTTGGGAGGAAGCTCAGTTTCATAAATTTGAGAAAAGTAAGCAGCCATTACCGGTCATCTATGACACTCATGAGGAGAACCTTGAGAGTTTAGAAGTAAGTGAAGAGTCTCGGACTCTTTGCTCTACTTCACTTCAGCCCGTCACAGATAACATGCACATGATTGGAAATCAACAGTTTTTCAGCTTTGATGATGAGTTTGAGGAAGATGATGAAATCCTCGAGCAGGTTGTAAATGAGAAGCCTTTTCCTGAAATAGTTGAAGAAATCATTTTGGACATGGAATCTTCCTTAACTCTAGTTTTGCAGCCACCAAGTTCCATTGAGTTACAAATTGCAGATGAAGAAGTAGAGGTTAATAAACACATGGGAGTTGTCACACTGTCCTTTCAAGATAATTTACTGTCAAAGTGTATCCTTGTTCATCAACTTGATGACCTTCACACAGTTTTCAGTCCACTTAATCAGAACACATCAGCTTGGAAAGAAAACTACACTGCAATACATGATGAGTCTGACAGTTCGAGTGATCATGAGGAAGAGTTGTTTTACCAGGGGGGTCCCAAATATAGCCAAGTGGAAGAAAGAGTAGTCCTAAATGAAGCCTATATCTCAAAACCTCTAGATCAGGTATTATTCCAAGATCCATTTGTTGTTTTCCTTGAGAAGTCTGAAAGAGTAGTCTTGAATAAATCCTATGTATCAAATCCTCTAGATCAGGTATTATTCCAAGATCCATTTGCTGTTTTCCTTGAGAATTCTGAAAGAGTAGTCTTGAATAAATCATATGTATCAAATCCTCTAGATCAGGCATTATTCCAAGATCTATTTGTTGTTTTCCTTGAGAAATCTGTAGGGGTAGTGGGTTCTATCATAAACAAGTTGCTACCAAGAATGAGAAAAAACTTAAGCTCTACTATCCAGAAACAAACCAAATGGGAGTGGCCTTTTCATTATTTCTGCATCATGAAAGAACTAAACCAGAATCACCCATGTGAGCATCTACTTGACTGGTTGCATTGGAAAACAGAGTTCACCAAACAAATGTCTATTGTGTATAGATTAGATTAGGATAGAAAGACAACAATAGAAAATAAGCTTAGCCTGTGAGCACCTTTTCATTTGTAGTTTGTTTGAAGAAAAAGTGAAAAAGCAGAAAATACAAAAAACAGTGAAAAGTAGAAAAAGAGGGCAGTTTCTAAAAAGCAGTGGTAAGGGCCCATGTTCCAAACAATAGTCTTTCGGAAAGCGAGCAAGCTTAAATGCCGCTACTAGTACTTCAATGTCTTGTTAAGCTATCTAGCCTAATCATAGCTGAGCATGTTTAAATTTATTTGTTGATAAGTTAGTGAGTGCCAAGATAGTCAACATTGTGTAAGATTGACTTACTGCTGCAGTTTAGATTAGGAGATTCCGTTCCATGCTCAAAACAACCTTTTCAAGAGAAGGATGAAAATACATTATGAAGACCCGAACCCCGCTTGTCTATTTCCCTTTATTGTAAAATAACATTTGTAAAAACACAGTTTTCACTTTATGTCGCAAACAGATGTTGCACTTAGATCGCCTAACTCTCATTCGACCATGAAATTTCATAACAGATTAGAGAAATGAAACTGTCAGCCCCGCTTAATCTTGACAGCTTGATTCAGCATAGGTAGAGAATGGCCAAATTCATCGCTTAATCCGAACTGTTTGGACTCGCTTTGCCCGATCCAATAGATAGGTTCATTTTGCAAAAAGAAAAAAATATGCATTGTCAAAAGGCTGCTAGTTCAAATGCACCAAAGTGAAGAAAAAATGTTAGGAAAGATAGTGGGGTAGGTAGAAGTATCATTGATGTTAACCATGCTGTCACTTTTCAGAAATAACATCAAAGAAGGGTAATTTTTTGCGCCAATGGATAAGGCACTGGTCTTCATAAGCCAAAAATCTGAATTCTGGACACCTCCTGATGAGGAGCTGCCCTCCCCAAATGGAGCCACTGTTAGTCATCAGTATTTTTCACATGTTAGTGATGACTAGATCCATAGCTGAGTTTTCTAGAAGCTGAATTCCTTATGTCAATCTATCATCTAGAAAACCCTCATAAAACTTTTTTCGCCCTCCTACTTTTCAGTCCACCCATGTCAAAGTTAAAACCCATTATCACTATCTTTTCTAGTTTTAGCCCTACTGGTCTGCCCGTCAGCTCTAAAAGGCAAATCCAATTCTGTTTCAAAAGCCTCCCCTATGTTAGGAAGTGGCGCTTTAAGACATTTTATCCTTGGCAATCATCAAAAAGCCAAAAAGCCTCCATCTGCTACAGACCAACCATGACTGACCTCCCACTCTGCAAATCAAGTTGATCACACCTTCTAGTCACGCCACCACTAGATAGGAAACCAGTGACTACATTAACCACTACCACAGAGATTTTAGGTGTTTTACAGTGTTTTATGGATTTTACAAAGACAGGAAACATGTCATCATCTCAGGAGAAAATTCTTAAATCCACATTTAGAAGAACAACTGCTTCTCAATGTAAACATGAGCCTGAGATACATCTGCAGGGTAAGGAGTTACTCATCAAACTCTTACAGCTTCATTCAGCCTGATAGCACAGTAAAAGAAAGACAACACTGTCAAACAGACTTGCAATTTGTCATGGCCAAGAACCTCCTTCATCTACAAGCAGAGGGTTAAGGTGCCTCCTTCATCCATAAGCAGAGGGCGATGGCCAAAGTTTGACTCGAAGAATTGCAAACTGACTGAGAGACATATTTGTTTCCATGAACAGTGAGACAGTGACAGAGATTTTCTGAAGCTAAATAATGGTTGCAAGCAAAGGTAAAAGCATGGATGTTTTCAAGTTGGTTTGCCTGCCATCATCCATGAGAGAAACCCCTGTCAAACATATTCATCAAAATTTCTACATTTGATTAAAAACAGAGGTTAAAGAGCATCAGACCCTTCACCAAGTAAAAGGCCTTCCTCCATTCATTAGCAGTGGGCCGAGACAGTGACTATTTCTAGGTTTTCTCACTGACTGATAGACAAAGTATGGGCATAATAGGAGATCATTGAAATAGAGAAATAAAGAGACCAAAAAAAAGCTAGGGTACCACTGCAATCCAAGGAGGTCGAAGCTTATCTCTTAGCAGCTGTCCTTTCAAAAGACAGGGTGCAGTCAAAACAAAACCAAATTGAAGAAGTGTTTGATAAGTTATGTTATTACACAGGTAAAGGACATGATAATGATTATGTTTAAAGGATACTCAGCCTCCTGATGCATAAGAGAATGTCTCTCAAACAGCTCATCACAGTGGATAAAAGGAAAATTATGTTTAGTTTCTCCAAAAGAGGTCTTCTCCTATAACAAAGAACCAAGATGCCTTGTTGATATATTCTGAGCAGAGGAAAGGCGCCCTTTTTAGATAGAGAATGATAAAACAGAGGTTAATGCAAATGTAGTTTTGCACCTATAGTCAAGATTAGTTTCACAGTGGGCATCATTAACTCCAAAGCATTAAGAGAAAAGTGTTAGTTTATATTGCAAAAATGGAAAGGACCTCTGTCAAAATTACAAAAGACACCCCCTGCAACATAAAGTATCCTCTATGGATGTCCTCTTTTCATACAAAGCGCCAGAAGTATAGAAGGGATTTTTAAGGTGACAATTTAGCTTTTTCCTCAGAAAAAGGCCCTGCAAAGTAAGGTACACAGTGGTTCATAGCATACATAAAAGACTTTGACATGCTTTCAGTTTCTGGAGAGGAGTTCAAAACAAGATATAGGCAGGTTCATTATTAAATGGTCAAAGGTACCTTGCTGGTACATTTTGAGCAGAGGAAAGGTGTTAGAAGAAGCACCCTTCTTGATAGACAAAGGATGAAAGAGTTTACATGAATTCCACTGAAGGAGTGTACCCACAGTCAAAAATAGGCTCAAATATCTCATCTCAGCAAATACAAAGGGATAGTAAAATTGGCATGGATGTTGAATCATAATACCTCTGCCACAGTAAAATTAGGGTTAAGGAGCGCCCGGGCAGTTTGTTTCAAAATGATTTTCTGACAAACAGAGATGAAATTTACAAAAGTGAGAGAGGTTTTTGTCCCTCATAGGTTCAAAAATAAAAACCTCCTTCAGTTTCTACACAGGTATCATTTTTTGTGAGAAACATGAAAAATTCAGATGTTACGAGAGAAATTCTGCACCAGGATTCATCATTTTGACCAGTGATGGGACAGTCAGATTTTGAGCAACCAAATTGATTCCAAATTAAAAAATTAAAATTTTATTGGAAATTAGACTTCCATATCTTTCCGATGAGCCATCTCGCGCCACATTCTGACAAAAGGAAGGCATCCAAAAGTAGCCTGCAATCAACGCTATGTTTTTCTGCACCAGCATTCACCATTTTTGACCAGTGATGGGACAGTCAGTTTTAGAAGGATCAAATGGACACCAAATGAAAAAATTCAAGTTGTTCTGGAAGATAGACTTCCACATATTTCCAACAAGCCATCTCGCGCCAAATTCTGACAAAAGGAAGGCATTCAAAAATGGCCTACAAATAGCTCAATGCATTTCTGCACCAGGATTCACCAGTTTTGACCAGTGTTGGGAAAATCAATTTTTGAACAATCAAATGGACTCCAAATGGAAAAATTCAAGTTTTTCTGGAAAGTAGACTTCCACAGCTTTCCAACCAGCCATCGCGCGCCCAATTCCGACACCGGGAAGGCCTTCAAAATGGACTGAAAACTTGCGCGAACACTCCTGGAAAAGTGCGCGACGCGCCTATGCACAAAATTTACAAAGGAATGGACTGCTGCGCGACGCGCCTGTAGAAGCCCGTGGCACTCCTATAGAAATGGTCAAAAACTCACCAAAAACCTTCAAAAAAAAATCTTTTCAGAGCTGCACAACCAGTCAAGTAAGGAATGCCATCAAATTTTCAAGGTATTCTATGATACTTCATTTCTATTGTCAAAATTCTAAAGGGTGAATAATGCTACGTTTTTCCAAGACCAAATGATGGTTAAAAAATGAAGTTTCTAGTGTGAACATAAGAAGTTGTGTTTTGTGTTGAAGACTCGGAATTACCATGGTTTTGTTTACCTCAAACCCTAGTATAGTAAAGCTGTTGGATTTTCATTGCTATCGAAAAACCATCTAAACTGTCCTCAAAGCAATATTGAAAGGTGTAAGTCAAGTTTTTTAAGTGAATGTTTTGATGGAGAGTTATAGTTGGTTGAGAGTGAAGGGTTTTTTCTAGCTTCAAAGAGCTTATACACTTCCCTCAAAACAATACATCAGCATAAACCAACAAGTCAAAATGTACACAGTAGTAGAGGTTTTTCAAATTGTTGGAGGTGCCCTAACTGAGATAGGGCAAAGTTAACCTCTATCAGCAAAATGTAATGGAGAAGCAGTGGTAAGGAGGGTTAAGTGTTTTGTTTTAAATCTGAGTTTGTTGTGGCTATGATTGCCCAAGACTGACATAGTAAAGATGGTAGGTTTTCATTGATACCAAAGTACTTTATAAACAGCCACAAACAGTGTTCAAAGGTAGAGACAGTGTTTTAAGGGAAAAAACACAGTGTTTGAAAAGTAAAGAAGTAGGCCTAATTTCATGAATAGTGATCATTGAATAGGTGTTTTTATCACTGTCAAAGGTCATCTTTATATAGTGAAGAGCGAAGTCAGAGCTACCTCTTTATCCATAAAACAGACTTTAGGGTGTGAAGCTGTTGTTACATTTTGAAGGTATTTTGTCAAAATCTGTGTGAGAAAGCAGTGAACATAAGGAGTTGTGTTTTATGTTTAAGACTTGGAATTGCCATGGTTTTGTTTGCCCAAACCTTGATATAGTGAAACTGGTGGATTTGTATTGCTATCAAAAGAACATGTAAACTGCCCTCCAAACAATATTGAAAGGTGCAAAGCAATGTCCAAAGGGAGGAAAAGACAAGGTTTTTGAAGGAGCAGAGACCTAACACCAAAGAGAGCTTCTCACATAGCATTTCAAACCATTTCTCGCCCGTCAAACAATGATTGACACCGAGAAAATGATTTGATTAGCAACGATTAAAAACTTTTGAGGCGCTTTTTTTTTTTTTTTTCGTAAGCGCATCCCAAATAAGATGCCTCCAAGTAGTGATAGAAGGGTAATGGCTTGTTGAATGTTTAAAAAGGCAGTAAAAACAAGTGTTTGCTTTTTCATTTCGTGAAGCAGTGGTCGTAAGTAAAGAAGTTCTTTCAAATATTTGGAGGTATTGTCAAAAGCTTTATGATAAATAGCAATATATCAAGGATATTGACTCGCATTGTTTATGCCCACACCAAAGCTCAAGGGGCTGGTAACCTTGCACTAGCACAGTAACCCTTGACTGTGTAGATACTTGTTGCTTGATTGCGTTTATATTATTAAAAATATTTGGTGAGCTGCATACAAGGAGGGTAGTGTTTTGTTTGGAGAGGAGTTTATTGGTATTGAACTGCTACAAAACCATTGTAACCACACTCAAAAACGCAACAGGCTCTGTCACATTGTCCTCTAAACACAGTGGATTTTGACAATATAGATACACTTTGGTTGACTGTGGTTATAGTTTTGAAATCACTGGTGGAGTGGCCTACAAAAAGAGAGCAGTGTTTTTGAATTGAGCGAGTTGTTGTTTTTACTTCCTCTAAAAAGACAAGGGTGTCCTATTGTCTCAAAACACCAAAGTTGGGTGCCCTTACACAGGAAAGACCCTTTGACTGTTTATCTTTGTTTGAATGTGTAATTCATTGTGAGTATTGGTCGTCTGATATACAAAGGGAGGAAAGGGTAGTGATTGGAAGGAACATAGACCTAATAGCAAAGGAGTGCATTTCACGCTACATTTGAAACCATTGTTGCCTTAATCAAACATAGAAGGTGAGACAGAGCAACAGGAGCAGCATGACAGTGATGAACAAGGGCAGGAAAAGGGGCAGCCTTATGAGACAGAAAAACAGCATAAAGATCATGAAGGGCTTTCTCTAAAGCATGTGCTAGATGCCTCTCCTAGGCAAGGGGCCATGACTTCTTCACCAAAGCCAGAATGCTAAACATCAAAGAAGAAAACCCAAGAGAAGCTGAAGGAGGCTACAGGGAAGCGCCTGGCACGGAAAGTGAGAAAAGACACTTCAGGACTTCATATTTTGGCTTATGCTTCAGAACATATTTCCAAGGACCCTTGAGGGTCATGCGTGCCAATTTTGGGCCCATTTCGGCAACTTTTTGTTTTTTAGCATTTTTTGGGTTTTTGGTCGAAAACTCATTATTTCTCCATTTCAGTTTCAGGATTTTTCAAGGGAGGAGAATGATACCAGTTGATGCCATAATTTCATGATCAGGTCCTCATCGATTTTCAGGGCATTCGGAGATCATTCGCCCCCTCAAATTGGCGAAAAATGCCCTCTTTTTGCACATTCTG
This sequence comes from Pinus albicaulis, assembly GCA_034641835.2. Taxonomy (NCBI): domain Eukaryota; kingdom Viridiplantae; phylum Streptophyta; class Pinopsida; order Pinales; family Pinaceae; genus Pinus; species Pinus albicaulis. Next base: position 91,880,477 of record CM076581.1, read on the forward strand.
CCCGCCATATCAGCAGTCTGCTATTTCCTAGTTTTTTGCACACAGGTACAGTTTTGGGGGACTTCCAGACATCATATTGAGGTGATTTTAGTTGTGCCGGAAAGTAGACACAGAGAGCTTTCCAACGGGCCATCATGAGCCTCATTTTGACACCGGGAAGGTTGCCAATTGCCTCCAGCAAGTCAGGGGATCTTTTTCAGGCATAAATATGAAGTATTTTTGTAATTTTTGAACCTCAAAAATCTGCTTTTCCCAAATGTGCGTTTAGCTATTTTTACACTTGGGAAATGATGTAAAGTCAATATAATTTCCTTTTTTAGCAGTTTTTAGATATTTTATGGGATATTTTGTGCCTTGGGCTTTGCAAAGCCTCAAGGACAAATTTAGATATTTTGACTTGGCCAATGGGATAGCTAGTTGCTCCATGAGGTTTTCCTTCCTCAAGCCTATTTATTCCATGGGTTTCATTGTAAAACAGAGGCTGAACTTGAGAGAAGAATCAATATATTGGTCATATGAGCTTTGAAGAACATACTTGTGTTATGATTTTGGACTGCCTCTTGGATGTTTTTGATGAATGATGAAGGATTGTTGATGGATTCCATGACATGGTAGAATGGTATAGCGTTTCTTGCTTTGTTGTTGTCTTCTAGTTTTCATTCATGATACATGCTTCTTGCTGCTATAGATCAGTAGAGATTAAGTTTGAGATATGCCCATGGAGGCACCTCAAAATTCATGAATCTTCATAGCTTTATGTTTTCTTCTTCCTTAGTTATACTAAAGAATTCTTAACTGCTCTTTAGTAACTTAAGGTATTGTTGCTAGTTTTATTCATAAGTTCTATGTATGTTGAGTAGGATGTATGGTGTGCCCTACCTACCTATGATTGTCCATATTTCTGTCCATAAAACTATCTCTTTGACTGATTAGCTTATCATCTTGTTGAACCAAGGAGGCCTAGTCGCGATCTAGCCCTTTGCCTAAAACTATGAAAGCTTGTTTGTCCAAGTGCCCAATAACTTAAAGACTATGTTTAGGCGTTCCGGCATAGTTTTATGAGTTGTTAGTCTATCTTATGTGTTTTCCCCAAAGTCTGATAGCCATTTCCCAAAGTTAGAGGGTCTTATACTTCTATGCATGGCTGGAATGTTTGTTTCAATGTGTTGATTAGTTTATAGTTACATGTTGCATGATTAAGGGTTTTCTTTACCATGTTTATGTTATCTATTAAACCAGTGATGCTTGAAACTCTTTGTTATTCACAAACTTGATGTCCATTTACTCCATTTTGCCCAAAGATCCTTTCTACCTTGAATCAAATCGGCCCTACAGCAGCCTTGCATCATCATCTCATAGCCTCCTTGACCTGTTTGACTCCATAGCCCAGTTGATCTAACTTCTTGTTATCCATTTTTATATCTTTGATCAGTTTTATCCCTCACAAACTTAAAAAACCAAAAATCAAAAAACTCACTTCATAACTAGCCTAATATCAGAACACCATAAGCAAACACACCGACATCTTTTACACATATAGAGAGAACCCTCTCTGAGTCCAGGAAGGCTAGGTCCTTGGGCTCCAAAGCTTGGTTTGATGTTACATCGTCATTTGGCTCACCAATCGACCAAATCACGGGACACTAACATGACCTATTTAAATCATCTCCTATCTGAAGTTGTAGTGACCTGTATGATATTACAGTCTTGGTCCTATCTGAGATAACTCTGGTATATTTCCTAGAATAGTGAACATTATAGCCTCGGTGCAGCCCAAAATTGTGGGTGCTGAAGTTTAAGGAGATTTGGACTTACTGTAGCTTTCAATTCCCTTGAACTGTGTCTTCAAGTGTTTTTCAAATTGTTACTCCTATAGTTAGCCAATTACAGTAAAGTCTTGGCATGGAGCAGAGCTGAATTCTTGGTGTGGTGCAGATATCCTAATGCAGTACTAAAAGTCTTTGTATAATAGAGTAGAATTAATGAAGAAGTGTGGTGCAGATTAGATGATGCAGTATTGTGCAGATTGGTGAAACGAAGCAATTGTGAACTAATAGTCTAGTAAATAAGAAAATAAGGATTGGTGTGTTTGAAGTAGGAGCTCCTAAACACAAAGTTGGTGCCTTGAGAAGATAGGGTCGAAGCCCTAGAGGTCAGAGCCTCATCAAAGTCCAAGTTGGTGCTTGGCAACATGTTGGTGCCTGTTTCATTAAAGGGTTGGTGCCCTCACTCATCTATTGTATACAATTATTTGAAAAAGGATTGAAATTCTTATTAATCATTAGTATTATTATTATTATACATCTCTCTGTCTATAATTGTGAAGAATCTAACTGGTAATAATTAACAATTGAAAAGAAATATTGATTCACCCCCCTCTCAGTATTTCCAACAATTGGTATCAGAGCCAGCTTATTCATTATCAACCTAACAGCTGGAATAAGGATTCTTAGGCACAATGAAGAACATATAAGCAAGAGGGAAACTACCTATCTTTGATGGAGCAAATTTTAGTTTTTGGAAAAAGAAGATGTCCTACTATCTAATGTCTCTTGGCTCTGAAGTATGGCACTCTGTTTTGGATGGTTACAAAGCTCCATCCGGTCTTCCAACTGATCTAGACGAAAGAGAAGCCTACATTTCTATTGCCAAAGCTTTAAATTCTATCACTAGTGGAATTACCAATTCCGAATTTACGAAATTCATGAATTGTGACTTAGCCAAAGATATATGGGATAAGTTGGTTTCCCTATATGATGGGGACTCCAAAGTTAAGAAGGAAAAGCTCCAAAGCTATAGAAGACAATTTGAGATTCTGAAAATTGATGATAAAGAACATATTGCATCATACTTCCTCCTAGTAGCTGAAGTTGTTAACTCTCTTAAAGGACTAGGAGAAAATATTGAAGAAAGCACTATTGTTCAAAAAAACCTAAGATCACTTCCTGGCAGATTTGACTCCAAAGTAAGTGTCGTAGAAGAAATGAAGGACCTAGATACTCTCAAGATGGATGAACTTCATGGAATTCTCATTGCCTATGAGATGAGGAAAGGAAGTCCAAATTTCAAAGAATTAGCTTTCAAAGGCTCAAGATCAACAAAAGAAGGAAAAGGATGGAATTGCAACAACGATGAATCTGATACTGAAAACGAATTAGCTCAATTTGTATGGAGACTAAAAAGGGGATGTAAGCTAAAAGGTAAGTACCCTTTTATTTGTTTCAGTTGTTAAAGAATAGGTCATTACGCTACAAATTTTCCTCATAAACGTGATAGTGATGATGAAAAGGACTCTAAAAGGATGATGTATGAACATAAAGGGTTTAATAAGAAGAACTTCTTCTCCACACAAGATGAGTCTAATGAAGTTGAATTTGTATTCATAAAAAAGAAATCAACTAGAAATATGCATCATCACAAAGAAAGTGATGATGAATCAGATGAGGAAAGTAACTATGTTGGAAGCAAAGGAGCATTATTCATGGAATTTAAAAATGATGATGACTCGGAACTGGAAGATCAAAGAAACATGGATAGATTGCTAATGAGTTCCATTGAAGAAAATAAGATTCTAGAAAAGAATATAATTGCTCTCAAAATAGAAAGAGAGAAAGCAAAAAGAAGTGAAGGCTTCTTGAACAATGAGCTAAAAGAGAAGGATGATATCTGTGAAAAATGTGAATCTAAAATAATATCTCTAAGAAAGGAATTAGAGCAAGTGAAAAGGAGTTGGAAAATCTCTCTAGCTCTTGATAACATCCTTAATAGTAAAAAACATCAACATTACAAGTTTGGAATTGGTTTCAAAGGAGAATCATCAAGTAAAAAGAATAATGCTAGAAGTTATGCTGACATACTCTCTTGCCATCCAAAAGAAGAAAAGTCATCTTGTTGGGAACAAAGTCCCATCTCAAAACCAAGAATTGAAGAAAGAGAAACTCCAAGGAATAATGTTGGTTCAAGCTATGGATACTACAACATGTATGAAACTATTTTTCTTGGGAATTGTTACAATTGTAAAAACTTTGGGCATCAAGCTAAGCATTGCAAGGCTCATAAGAATGAAGCACCAAGATTGAATGATAAAAAAAACCAGCTACGTGGTCATAAAGAGCAAGGACAGATCAAAACTTACAATTCCTTTGATCGTTTGGCTAAGTTTGATCTGTCTTGCTCATTATGTGATAATTATGATCATAATGAACAAAAGTGTCGTCTTAAAAGAGAAAAAGATAAAAGTGTAAATCTTAAAACTGATAAATGTGGTGTAGCTCTATGTGCTCATAGTGAAGAAAATCATTGGTTCGTGGATAGTGGATGCTCAAGACATATGACATGTGACCAAAATAAGTTTATCTCATTGAACAAGAAAAATGGAAATTTATTATTTGGAAGTGGATCTACTAAAATCACTGGAAAAGGAATTGTTACCCTTGTCAATGGACAAGGAAAGGCTCAAAATACCTTGCTGGTAGAAGGGCTCAAACACAATCTCTTAAGTGTTAGCTAGATTTGTGACCAAGGACATAATGTTGTCTTTAGTACAAAAAATTGTGAAATAAGAAACTCATCCTTTGGAGAACTTGTGACGAAAGGAGTAAGAACACAAGCATTAGGGGAATTTTGAAGTCTAAAATGGGCCTCCTAAGGAAATAATAAAATAATAGTTAAACCAATAAAATAATATTTATGAATTTGCAATTCACTTTTTGCACCAAAATCTATGTAACCATGGTTAAACTCAATTCAAAATTTGTACCAAAATAAAATTAATAAGAAAAATTGTATTGATGTGGCTATAAATAAGAATGAGATTTTCAAGAAAAATTCATTATCATTGCATAACTAATGCATTTTTTCTTTGCACTTAATTAACTTAAAATAAAATATAAATATAAATTCATGAATTCACAATTATAGAATATACTATTAATTAAAATTTGTATTATTTAAATTATATAATAACATGTAATTAATATACTATATTAAAATAAAATAATATAATATATTGTTTTATGTATGAATTTTATATTACATATTGAATTTATTTTATTTATAAATCAATATTTGAAAATATAAAAATATAATATTTATTGAAAAGTGTGTAAATACATAAATATTGTGTCGAGATATGCATTGTTTCTTTCAAAAAATATGAAATGACAATAATAATATTTTAGTCAAAAGGTGTGAAATGAAATTAATTATGAGTACTTTACGTTATGACTTTAAAAGTACTTAGAGCACTACCATGGTTAACCATGAGTTTTTATTCGCCATTGAGAATGTGACAAGTAACTACCTTTAACTCAAGCAATGCCACCTCAACCATTAGGGATGATATCATCTCCTAAAATGTGATTGGTTCTCATAAAGTGAATTTTGATTGTACATTTTCCTTAGGAGGCCCATTTTAGACCTCAAAATTCCCCTAATGATAATGTTGACATTCTTAGTAAAATACAAGAAGATAAATTTTACTTAAGTCAAACAGATGAAAGTTGGTTATGGCACAAGCAATTGGGGAATACAAGTTTTGATAGCCTAGTCAACATCAGCAAAATTAATGCAATAAGGGATATTCCAAAAATGTGCAAGCCAAATCAAGTTGTATGTGGCCCATGCCAACATGGAAAGAAAACCATAACTAGCCACAAAACTAAGGAGTTCTCAACATCAAAACCTCTAGAAATTATTCATGCAGATTTGTGTGGGCCAACTAGAACTACAGCTCTTCAAGGTGAAAGGTACTTTTCCCTATTTTTTGATGACTATACTAGAATGATGTGGATATATTTCATAAAATATAAATTCGAAGCATTTGAATGTTTTAAGAGTCTTAAGGCTTTCATTGAGAATGAGAAAGATTATAAGAATAAATGTCTTAGAACAAATAGAGGAGGAGAATTCACCTCAAAAGAATTTGATGAATTATGTAAAGAGCATCATGGAATCAAAATAGAACTCTCTACTGCTAGGACACCCCAGAAAAATGGAGTAGTTGAAAGAAGGAACCGAACCATTCAAGAAATGGCAAGGACAATGCTACTAGCAGCTGATTTGCAACCAAAATTTTGGAGAGAAGTAGTTGGGACCGTAGTTTATAACTTAAATCAAACTCAACTAAGACCAAATAATGAAAATAATCCTTATGAATTATGGAAAGGAAGACCTTCTTCAGTAAAATATTTCAGGTTTTTTGGAAGACATGAAGTTGAGCCTTTCTTTGAACAAAGTGAAGAAGAACTTGAAAAATAAGATGATAATGGAGAACCTCAAAGTGAACCTCAAATTGAATCTTCACAAACTCACTCTAAGATCAAGTTTATTCAAAGACATCATCTAAAGGAACAGGTCATTGGAAATATAGATGAAGGAATTCAAACTCGAAGAAGGATGATAAACACCCCAAGAAAAGATGATGTTGCTCTATTATCTTTAATAGAACCTGAAAATTTTTCTCAAGCAAGGGAAAAGATCCTTGTTGGATAAAGGTCATGGAAGAAGAAATGTCTCAAATAAAAGAAAAATGAGACTTGGGAACTAGTACCTCGCCCAAAAGATAAAAATATAATTGGAACAAAACGGGTATTCAAAAACAAGATGAATGAAGATGGACAAATCATCATAAATAAGGCTACACTTGTCTGCAAAGGATACTCACAAATCGAAAGAATTGACTACGAAGAAACCTTTGCACCAGTAGCTCGAATGGAAGCCATAAGAAATTTTTTAGCATTTACTTGCTCAAAAGGATTCAAGTTTTATCAAATGGATGTAAAATCAACATTCCTGATTGGAGATCTTAAGGAAGAAGTTTACATGGAGCAACCAGAAGGATTTGATCTTGCTGAAGGAAAATACTTTGTATGCAAACTATAAAAGGCCTTGTATGGATTAAAATAATCCCCTAGAGCATGGTATGCAAAGTTGGATCACTATCTGCAACAAGAAGGTTTCAAAAAGGGAGTGGCAGGTAGCAATCTCTACATGAATATGGACAAGGAAAAACTTCTGATCACTCTTATTTATGTTAATGATCTAATATTTGCAAGCACTGATGAAGAAATGAGCCATGAATTTTCTCTAAATATGTCCCAAAAATTAGAGATGTCAATTATTGGTGAGTTGTCTTACTTTCTTGGGCTCTCAGACCCCTACAGGCATGTTTATATATCAAGCAAAATATCTAAAATACATGCTTAAAAGATATGGGATGAAATATTCCGCACCAATGAGCACCGATGACCACTAATTGTAAATTAATTAAAGATGATGATACCCCTCTCATAGATGAAACTCTTTACAGGTCAATAATTGGAGCTCTCCTATACCTAACTACTACAAGACTAGATATTATGCAAGAAGTAGAAATGGTAGCAAGATTTCAGTCAAGTGCTAAACAATCCCATATAGCATCTGTAAAGATAATTCTCAGATATCTCAAAGGAACGACTGATTTCAATCTTTGGTATCCTAAGATTTCAACTCTTATTGTGACAGCTTACTCTGATGTTGATTGGGTTGGAAGCGTGGATGATCGAAAAAGTACCAGTGGAAATGCATTATTTATGGGAGATTGTCTTGTATCTTGGCTCAGCAAAAAGAAATCATCTATAACTCTTTCTACAACTGAAGCCAAATATATAGCTACTATTGATTGTTGTACACAAATTCTATGGATGAAGGAAGCCTTGAAGGATGTCAATATAGAAAATAAGCAACCAATTACTATTTTTTGCGACAACACTAGTGCCATCAGTATTTCAAAAAATCCAGTGATGCACTCAAACACCAAAAATATTCGAATCAAATACCATTTTATCCGATAACAAGTTGATGAAAAAATATCAAGTTGGAATACGCCAATACAAAAGAACAAATTGCAGATATCTTTACAAAACCCCTTCCACGAGAAGCATTTCATTATCTTTGTCAAAATATGGGGATCATTGTGCTTGCCTCACAATAAAGAAACAAAACACAGGAGCAACGTAATAGGGGTACCAGCATGACAGGGGGAGTACATTGGCACCCCATTTTTCATTGATGTCAAAAGGGGAGAAAAAGATGGAATATTTCCATCAATGACAAAGGGGGAGATTGTTAATCTAGGTTATCATTGATGGAAATATACTTGATGAGCTCTCCTAACGAAGGCTACACTATCACCACCACATGATGACATGGATGACACTCTGAGCCCATGAACCTATGATGAATAAGGAAAACTATGAATAAATCAATCCATAAATATTCCCAACAGTCGAAGGCATTCTACTTTTGCACTAATAAATGACCAGATGCATTAAAAAATATTTTTCACCATATTAGAAGCAACATTTATTTATGAGACCTTCACCATCCTTTTGAGCATAATTTTAGGTTTCCAACAAGCCCTTAATTGGCCAAAAACTCCAAACAATGAGGGATAACGTGAATTTTCAAGTTACAAAAATATATTTCTGATATTGAGCTGGCCCATGCTCAAGGACACAAGTCGGCCTCTAAACAGGGATGTGTCTTTTCATTTGTTATTATATAGAGGGCTATATATACACAGTCTAAAATTCATTTATGTGCATCAATTTTGGTCATACATCCACATAACAGTTCAGCTAAAAACAACTGAGAGTAGAAGATATAGTTCACATCTTGTGAACTAAGGGAGGACAAAAGGGAGAGCTATTTTTGGGTTAAGAAAATTATATTTATACCACATATCTGTAAAACCCTCGAACTTGGGCAAAGAGGCTACAGGACTAATTATAGAACCTCTATCTATGCACATTTTTTATGAAGGGGACATATTGAAGAACTCGTATTCTGGTTCAGAACTCGTGAAGCTTGGATTTTTCTCACTGTGGTGCAGCTCGATCAACCAAATTATAACATGGACCTGTCTCACTGTAATAGAATTTGGATTCACTAAAGTTTGACTCAGACTTTTCATTGTGGTTTGGACCTATTTGAAGCAGATCCTATCTGAAGTTGTAGTGACCTGTATGATATTACAGTCTTGGTCCTATCTGAAATAACTCTGGTATATTTCCTAGAACAGTGAACATTATAGCCTTGGTGGAGCCCAGAATTTGGGTGTTAAATTTTAAGGAGATTCAGACTTGCTGTAGCTTGCAATTTGCTTGAATTGTGTCTTCAAGTGTTGTTCAAATTGTTACTCTTACAGTTAGTGGATTACAGTAAAGTATTGGCATGGAGAAGAGCTGAATTCTTGGCGTGGTGCAGATATCTTGATGCAGTACTAAAAGTCTTGGTACACTGGTCCATAGTTAATGAAGAAGGGTGGTGCATATTAGATGATACAGTATTGTGCAGATTGGTGGAATGAAGAAATTGTGAACTAATAGTTTAGTAAAGAAGAAAATAAGGATTGGTGTCCTTGGAGTAGGAGCTCCTAAACACAAGGTTGGTGCCTTGAGAAGATAGGGTCGAAGCCCTAGAGTTCAGAGCCTCATCGAAGTCCAAGTTGGTGATTGGCAATAGGTTGGTGCATGTTTCATTAAAGGGTTGGTGCCCTCACTCATCTAGTGTATAAAATTATTTGAAAAAGGATTGAAGTTCTTATTAAACCTTAATATTATTATTATACGCCTCTTTGTCTTTAATTGTGAAGAATATAACTAGTAATTACTAACAATTGAAAAGAAATATTGATTCAACCCCTCTCAGTATTTCCAACATTACAACTATATAAATTTTTAGGAATCGACACTATACTTCAAATTACTAAATTATTTATACAAAAACTATTACAAAATATCCTAAGATTTATTCAAGGGAAATAAAATATCTTCATGAAAGAATATAGAGACATGTAGGAGACTAAATGCTAGTTGTCCCTGCTTATTTGGATTTGTTGTCTGTTCTTTGATATTTTTCTGCTTAATCTCTCTGGTTGTTTCTTTACGCTGGCTGCATCTTTACGCTAGTTGGCCTTTTATTTTAACTATGTTTTTTGGTCTTTAAACTCTGTCTTTGATCTATCTTTACTTTATACTGACTTCTTTGTTACTCTTTAACCTTGACTACTCTGTTTTACCTGCTTTTTCTTTTCACCGTCACAGTAAATCATACAATTTCTCCTAAGACTCTTCATCTGGAATTTTGATCTTCACCATCCTTCTGTAAATCTCATTTTCTTCCGTGTACTTGGTGAAAGTAGGCTTGCGTACAAATAGGTGATTTACCTCATGCTAGAGGTAAAAGAGATTATCAAAAATATGATAGAGTACCTTGCCAGTTGGAATTCCTTTCAAAGAGGAATTTTTGGTTTGTTCTTTGGCCACTTCTCTCATTTTCTTGTCATAATATTCCTATCGCATCAGTCTGTCATTAATCAATAATGGATTAGGAAAACCTTTTAGCCTTAGAACAACAAACTTATTCATAAATCTGTTTATTGCTAACTCCATGGCTTGACACTTATCTTCAAGTTGTACCATCAATTTTCTTTTGGAAATTATCTTTTTAACCTCTAAAATTGTTTCAGTTCTGTCACTTACTCCAATTTCTTCTAAGTCATGTTTGTTATTAAAATTTAGAAACTTAATTATCTCTGTGGCCTCCTCTGGTTTCTTGTCAAGTTCTTCTTTGAATTTTTGAATGGCTTCACTTGCTTCCTTTATCAAATATTTTTTCTTAAATATAACTTGGATAGATGTCTAAATATCATTAACAGAGTTAATGATATTGTCTCATAATTGTTTCTTTGCTTGGGCCAGAGGTTCTACCAATGTCAACTCTCTTTCTAACTTCTGAACTCTGTCAGTCAGTCTATTTGATTTTTGTGTTTCAGCCTTATGCATCTTATGTGCCAATTTCTTTTCATATTCAATATTATTTAATTTTTCTTTCAGTATATTAATTTCATTTGCTTGGATTGACATGTCTTGCATAGCTGTAACCAATTTACCTGCTTCATCACTGGGATGAGTTTTTGTTGTCGATGATGTAGTAGTTGTTGTAGCTGAAATTTCTGTTGTGACTGGAATTGCTGTAGTAGTGTGGAATGTTGTAGCCGCTAAAGTTGATGCTAAAGCTATGGGAATGGCAGTAACTGCAACTCCTTCCATGCTTGCCTTATTTTCCTGCACCAATTTATCCATTTCATGCTCCATCTCCTTCAGTTGAGGTGTCAACTGAATGATGAGATTCATCATTTCATCTTTTTCGCCCTCATTCTCCAAAACTTATTTTGTTTGTGGATGTTTAGTGGGAGTTAATTTCAGCTGCTTCTTCAATGCAACAATGTTGCATTATTTTTCTTAATAAGTTCCTCAACTTCTTTGACATTCTTTGGATCATATCCAACCTCTATGACCAATTATTCAAGTGTTTTAATTCTTTTATCCTTGGCTTGTGAGGAATAATTCTCTTGTTTTAATCATGCTCTGATGTTTTCTAGAGAATTTTGCAGTTTTTGGATATTCATAGCTTTGTTGGTCATAATGGAGTATATGATTTCTCCTACTTGCTTATGAATTTCAATTTGGTCTATAGGATGAACATATTTAGCCATAACTTCAAATGTTGTTTTCCTGTAGTCTGCTGATGACTTTGGAGCCGGCACTGTGGGCTACAAAAAGGTCATCTGCATCTTCCCGGTGTTATAATCAAAGGCAGAAAGTAACCTGTTTTGGTCACTATCAGTCTCTTTCCAATATTGGTCATAAGCGACAACTTTCAATGCCTCATTCTTTAGTTTGACTTCTTTATACTTCTCCATTTTATACTGTTCTTTTTCTATTAGTTTTCTTTATGAAGAGACTTCAACACTATTCTACTTATGAATGATATTAGCACTAGATGTTGAAGGCTAATGAGTTTCCTCTAAAACAGTAAGAGGTGCATTATCCGTAACAATTAAATTAGTATCAATGATTTCCACTATCTCTTATTGTTCATTTACAGGATTTAGCTTGGGATTTTTCTTGTATATTAGCTTAAAATTAGTATCAGTAGTGGTCTCAGCAGAATATGAACCATCTTCTCTTTTTCTCTTTGAGTTTCTGTCTTGTGGGGTTGGAGTGTGCAGGAGAGAACTATTCTCAACTAGTTTTCCCATGTCTTGCAAAGTATTTTCCAACCACTCTGACTGGTTGGAGTACTTTTCAATCTCTGGTTTAGACTCATTGACAAAAGGAGTTAATTTGAATTTGACTCTTATTTTGCTGATAACTCCCAAAGGATCATACTGCCATTTGAAACTATCATTGAACTTGAATTCCTATAGACAATTTTCTGCTTGTTGACCATCATTCCTATTATTGCAAATGAAAGGACCAAGTTGATTCTTAATTTTAAACTGAGTTTTCTTCTTTGGTGACAGAAAATTAACCTCATCTGAGTTTAGGATCTTCCTCATATATTCTAATGAAAATAAACTCATTGGGAAGTATTTAGGTAGCTTGTATGGAGTGAGTTGGCATCGATACACCCTAATTTCAGTGTGGTTCTGGTATAAATACCAGTCTCCTATCCTAATTTGTTCTAAAAACTGCAATAGTTTCTCTATTTTTTCACTGACCCTAGGTTGATTGCTACTGCTTAGCATGTTGACAACTGGATGAAAAAATGAATCAATGAAGTCCTTCTAGGTGAATTTTTTGGAATCCTTTCTGATGAAGGATGTCCAGAAGACTACAGATTGGGGGTTACCCTCTGTGTCCAGTTTTTGAAGGCTAACTGCAAACCTTTCTGATTGGAAGTACAGGAATAAATGAAACAAAACTGATGAATACTTAAACACTCCTTCCTTTGGTAATTAAACAGTTTCTCATGGATGGCATTTGATAAATATTCAGAAAAGTTAAATGTAAAAGCTAGAAGCTATCCTGGGTGAAAATGGATAGAAAACCTAAGACAAAAGCATCTACATATTCATCTGTGAAGTACCCTAAAATGCAAGACAACATTGTCACAATATCTCTGGTTCTCTCTAAAAATATTGAAGCTGGGTACGGAGGTTTACTCTTTGGGGTTTTCACTGATAGGGGAAGAAAGGTTTGGAAGATTTGAAACCTCTTGGGAAAGTCCAGTTTCAGATATAATTCAGTGAGGATTTCAATAGAAAATGGGGCTTCATCAGGCTTGGTTTGGATTTGCAACATTTGATTTATGGATTCTGTAGTGATTTTGAAAAAAATCTCTTTGCTGAGTGTTACTAGTGCTCTTTCATTGAGCATATAGTTGATTCGATAGATTCCGATGATTTCTAGAAATTGGAATGTATGTGGGAAGATATACCTGGGTAGATTTGAGTCCCAAAGGTGCATATCATCAGCCTGGTCCATGAATTTATCATGGCTCCAGCAATGGAGCTCTAGGAGGTTGAAATCAATGACTATGTCACTGATTTTCAAGTATTTGTCTACTAGGGGAGTGTGTCCAATATCAACTATAGGAGGTTGCAGGGGATTAGAAAATATTATGTTCTGGGAGGCCATTTATCTTGTTTAATTAGAAATTATTACTTTGTTTACTTTAATTAATGACTTATGGCACTTTAGGATTACCTAGAAATGAAGTTTAATTTGGTTTGCGGAAGATGTTTTGGCCACAACAGGCTTTAATTGTTCTGCAAAGAATTACTATTGAGTCAAAACAAGTTCCGGTAGTAATAAGCTTTGATTCTAGTATCAAAGGGCTTAAAAATAGGTCAATAGAGGCCCTTTTGGCTTGAAAAAGGTTAGCATCAGTTTGGAATGGCTTGCTTTTCGCAATTTTAAACAGAAATGGTGAATAAACGGTAAAGGGTAGGTTTTAATGTTTTTAACCAACGGTAGTTAAACATAGGGAGAGGAGGTTAAATATCAAGCAAGGGTGGTAATCATCATATAGAAGAATGGTGGTATGGTGGTTATCGCATGCGAAAAGGCAGGTTGGTGGTTTTTGGCTAAGGAGTGCGATAAGATGTGAGACTGACGCGTGGTAGGGGAGCAGGGATGCGGAACCACCGATTTCACAACCACCCAATGGTTTTCAATGTCGGGAAGTCAAGGGTACAAAAGCTTCTATTTGCTGTTGAATCTAATCCTATGATAAGGTGAATGGAGGAGTTGGGGTGCTTTAATAGGCAAGGCCCAGGGATAAGTCATGCGAAGGGGTTTAAAATAGAAGTGGGTTGGGATTATTATAATGGGATAAGATATATAATCAGTGGGGTTAAAGGCAAGTGGGACCCGAGATTATTATAACGAGAAGTGGGTAATATGAAGTGGGGTAGGATATTTAAAAGTGGGTCCAGGATATATATAAACTATAGGTTTAAATATAAAGGGGGTTAATATGATATGGGACCCAAGATCATATTAAAGGAAATGGATTAAAATGAATGGGGGGTTAATGAAATATGTATGAGGAAATTAATATATAAAATATATGCAGGATATTAAGATACACTAGGAATAGGCATTAAAATGACATCGGGGAGGGGTTTTTGCAGTGGGGCCCGACATTACTTTAACCATGTAAACTATACAAAGTGGGTTTTTTGTATGTTTTTTTTTTTTTAATGAAAAAGTAGAATTAGTAAGGGAAGTTAATTTTTCATACATAAAAAATGGATTTTAACTAGGGAAAGGGGTTTGAGGAAGCGAAAATGGGTGAAAAAAGGGGAAAATGTTAGTATTAAGGGAAAGGGATATTTTTACAAGGGAAAATTCCTTCTAAAAATGGGAAATAGGGTTTTAAGCAAGGGGAAGGGGATTTTGGGGGATATTAGTGATATGAAATGACCAATTGATGCTCTCCATTACTTGTGAAAGTAATCTTCCTACCCATCATTTACCCTAACATGTTTTCTTCATTTATTGGGTGCATCTGAGCTTGCTAACCCTTTACTTTTCTTTTGATAAGAAGGCTAATCTAATTCTAACCTTATAACTTCCAATGGCTCAGATTAAACTGATGATATCATTTTTATTCTCTAGCTAATTACTGATCCACCAAGATTAAATGGTTTGGATAGATATTTGTTCACTAAATATCAATACTTGAAATTTTAAAAGCACAAATGAGTCAAGGTTAAACTGTTTTACCATCATGAATTGTGGAATTTTACACAAGCTGCACACAATTTTATTTGCAAAAAGTAAACTAAGAGTAGTGGCATTTGAATGTGCACACTTTCATGATCTATTTCTCTTTATTTTTGGTGGGGTTCATACTTTATCTTCTTTTTTGATCTTTTACTTTTAGTCCTTTGATTTTTATTTTAGGACTTACCCTCTTTATATTTTTTAATATGGGAAAACATTTTGCAGAAAGAAAAAGTATGTACAATATTAGAAGAATTTAACATAGTCAATTAAAAATTATGATCCCTATTATTATAAGACCCTAATAGTATCAAAGGTAAAATCACAATAGAAGAGAAGAATTCAAAGTTGTCCTTTCAGGCTTTATCGAGAATTGAGAATATGAATTCCACTAGACTGAGGCTTGAGTATGCTCTAGAAGGAATCCCAGATTTTTTGGAATGGAAGATTCGTATGGAGGTAGTATTAGATGACCTTGGGCTACTATATTACATCAAGAAAGATGTAATAATACCCCCAACATATGATGTCTAGGATCTCACTCAGTGGAAAAGGATGTGGCTAGATCTAGGGGGATCATCCTAGAGGATGTGAGAGATCACATAGTCCTGAAACTACATGGAAA
The DNA here is from genome assembly GCA_034641835.2 of Pinus albicaulis. Lineage (NCBI taxonomy): Eukaryota > Viridiplantae > Streptophyta > Pinopsida > Pinales > Pinaceae > Pinus > Pinus albicaulis. The sequence goes on from CM076581.1 coordinate 91,896,161, forward strand.
CAAGACTCCCTTTTCTATGTGGAAGAATCTCAATGAGATATTCGAAAATAACAGTGAAGCCAAGAAACTTGAACTGATGATGACATTCAAGATTGAAGACGATGGGTATGAGATAGTCTTCAGAGATGGGAAATCCTACCTAAAGCATCCTGCTTCATGTAAAATGAAGAAATTTGGTGTCAGGATTGAGATCCTCTACACATTAAATGAATATACATGCACAACCTTAAGGAGAAAGGGATGGATTAGAGATGTTATTGTTGAGAGGGGGCATGATTTAGCTCTCAATAGGAAGCCTCATCTAGTGGGAAATTGGGTTGACCAATAGAATGATGATGGATAGGATTGGTCAGAGCCATCCAATAGGAGGAGAGTTCAATCGAAGTGACCATAGGGGGAAAATACAACCATACCTCTAGGTGTGAGGTGAGATGATGTAGAGAAATAGTCCGAAGAGCGCAAAAGTTTGGGAAAGGTTCATTGTTTTTTTTGTCTCATGGATCATTAACTTACTATGGGGGCCTATAGTATGTAGTAGCAGGATGGATCATTGGCATTTGATACAGTTAGATGCTAGAGTGAAAAATGTAGAGACTAGCAACAGTGAGATATTGGGGAGTGCAGTGCAGAGTTCGCACTAGTACAGATGGCACGATGCAAAGTTAAGAGAAATGAAAAGTTTTCAATAGACAGTGCAGTAGATAGTAGCAGTCAGATACTCGAGTGATAGATGCATCATACTGATCACAATTGATTCAATTTTCTTTTTTTTAATGCTTTTTTAGTTGCATATGTTTCCATAGCAACAACAACATTAAGAAGTGTTGCATGCAAAATATTCCAAAGGTACCAGATTGGGATAGAGTTGAATTCATTTCTTGTTGAGAGGGAGTGTTGAAAATGGAAACAAGAAATGTTGAAAATGGCACTAAGAAAGAACATAATTAAATTTTCCCTTGAATTAAATTTGGAGAAAATTGTAATTCCATGGTAAAAGACAACTTGAACAAGTTAACTAAGTTATTTTGGCTTATTTGGTTCAGTTAATTCTAGTTGAGGGTCTAAATTGAGTCATGTAGAGTGGCTCCTAAAAAATAGAACCCTGGTTGAGTTTATTTTGAGTTTTAATTAACTAGTTCAATTTATCTTAGTTAAAGTCAATTTAAATAGTTCCAATTGTTGGAGGAACTAGTGATTTGTCTACTCTATGGTAAATTAGTTAACTGATGATTCAACCATAAATAACTCATGGATTTTAGAACTGAGAGTTACGTAGTTGAGATTGAAGTTCAAGGGCATTTTAATATCAGTTGTATAATAATCCAAGTTTTACATATGGTGCATGCAGTCAGAGGAAGAGCCTAAAGGACTTGTGCAATCCAATGTAGGAAAATTCATATTAAATAAGGACCTAATTCCTCATTGAACAATGCAAGGAAATAAGAGATCTCAAGGCTAGGAAATTGGCTAAGTGTTGGCTAGAGTCAATCTCTAAAGCAGTGAGATAGATAAAGATAGTGCAAAGGTTGGTCAGGCTTGAGATTTTTTTTTTAATCTTCTCATATTTTCTAACTAATTCATTATGAATATAACATGGGTTTTTAGTTGTGGCGTTCCCCAGGAAATCATTGCGTAATGTGTTGATAGAATTATTTCCCTTGCATGCTTCGTGATTTCGCGATCATTTATTGGTTTCCACAATTGGTATAGTAGATTGAAATCTATTATTTTAGCATATTTCAATTAGAATTTTGAGTCTACAAGGAATTTATACACATCATTCTATTGGAAAGTATAAATAGCTCTCAATTGGCCTCATATTCCATTCCTTTTGCAATAATAATCAAACAAATTAGAAGTGAACTCTCTCCCTCTATATGTGCATAATGTCTTTAATATGTAACCACTTTTGTTCCTAACAATAACAGTTGTTTAAAGATAGAAAACACATTGTATTTTTATTTAAGGAAATATACCCATGCTCTTCCACTAAAATCATCAACAAAAATAACTAAATATTTTATTTTTTGAGAGACAAAGTTTGCAAAGAACATATATCTGAATGTACTAGATCAAATGTCTTTTTTGTCTCTCCAAGATTTTCTTATGGGAAATGAGTCTCTATGTTGGTCAATAAAAGTACACCTTTCACATACTTGATCAACATAATTAATAACATGAAAACATTTGACCATTTCTTTTTTCTGTAATAATTTAAGCCTCGTATATTAAGATGTACATATCTCACATTTCATAGAGAATAATTATTGTCATAGCCAACTTTTAATTCTCTATTTGCTTCAACGAACAATTGAAATTCTATTTTGGAACATATTAATTATGGTTATAATACATATTCAATAACCTACCACACACTAAAAAAATTATATTCTAAACGAAGAACATATAAATCATCATTAATATGCTTTTATTTTTATTTTTTCTCTTGAATACAATTGTTCTCATACCTTTAACTTCCACTAGCTTTTCATTCCCTAATATTCATCTATCTTCACAAAATTATCCTAAGATTTATTTATCTTCACAAAACTATCTCTTCTTCGAGTCATGTGATTGCTATAACTACTATGTAAAAATCATACCTTCTTGGAAATCTTATTCATTGAATGAAAAGATATAAATAAATTGCTCACATCATCTTTTTCTTCAAAAAAGTTATTTTGTCCTCTTCCATGAGTGCCCATAATTTCGTGATGGGAGAAATTTTCAACCTCAAAATAATTTCTTTTTCTTGAAAATCTTGCTCAAGTGATTTTTCAATAGATGTATTCATCCTTTTCTCATGATATTGAAGGGATCCCATATAGTAATTCATAGAAAAATGAGTTAAATATTTAGAATCTTCAATAGAAACAAAAAATGCCATCAAATTTTGCAAGAAGACTTCTTAGGAAAATTTGATTTTTTTTATTTATTTCTTAAATATTCTTCATAAGATATAATTTGATTCACTCTTCCCATGAATCTAGTGAAACATATTGCATAGACTCGAAAATTTCCATGCAAAATGTTTCAAATTCTCTTATGAGAGATTGCAATTTGACAACATTTAATTTATTTGTTCCTTTATATTTTTGTTATAATGCATTTCATGCCCCCTTTTATTTTGATGTTGCAATGTCTTAGAAAAATAGAAACATGCTCATTAAAAAAAGAAAAAAAATCAATTCTTTTTTTTTATTTTCCTTCAAGTATTCTCTTTCGACTTAGGTCCAACCTACAAGAGCGAAGCATCCACTAGTTTTGTATCTAACCATTTCCCACCAAACCTCACAAACCTTGTTAAAGAAACAATGTCTTCATTTCATTGTTCTAAAATTCATAATTCCCACCTTTAATGATTGGTATTTGATAGTGAGAAGACCATCGCTCTTGCTGGAAGTTTGTTTAAATTATAAATCACTAATATTAAACTAGATTCACAAACAATTAAATGTTTTCCAAGAATTGAATGTGACTTTGATATCAAAATGTAGAAATTATAAGGAGAGAAACACAATAAAAATACCACAACAAACAATGCAAGCATTGAATCAAAAGATCAAAAATCTCAATGTCTGAGATATTTTATTATCTTTCTTCTCATTCATATTGCAAGGAGCAATGAATATACTCATATAGGATCTTCACATCTCTACAACAATGAAAATTGCTACTAGTTATCTAAGACTAATTTCAACTATAATCAAGGAAAAGTAATTACAACTTCCAAATTTATTTGATCAAAAATCAAAATTTGATAACACTCAATTAAATACTATCTTCAACAAACTCAATATAAATTTCCAAAAAATAATTATCTCATATTCTTGTAATGGTTTCCATCAATCACGTTAGCATTGTGAACATCTAAATAACTTCATATCCATATCACAATCTATATCATTAAAATATTCAAACTACAATTTTGAACATCTAGATAAATTTAAAACCACAATGTTTGACTGTTATACCACACCATATAGGTTTGAGTGTTATTCTTCATAGAGGAAAACATTTTCTCCCAAAATTCATTTCTTATTAGACTTTGGTGGAAATGAATTAAGAATCATTAAAAATGTTTTAGACACCCAAAATATTGAATCTTGACAACTATACCCCAAATTTCCAAAACTTACAGCTAGCTAAAATTTCCATTATTTTCCAAACAAAAACCTCCTTAAATTACATGTATTCATATCATGATCCAGTTACGGAGATCACCAAAGAGTTTTAGTGTTTTGTATCTAATGGTGTCTAACGGCTAAGCTAGTGATATAGGACTGACACAATGGAAAGGGACACACCATTCAAAGTCTTGGCATGCATCATATAGGTCTGACACACCAGAAAATGACATTGTTCAAAGTCTTGGCAGTGTCGAATAGGTAATCCAAATAGACAATACACACGTTCCTTATTGATATATTATTGTAAATTATGTGTTGATCATATCCCACCATTGTGAGATAGGAAATTCTATAATTATTTTTAGATGTTGCCGATTTATTTTATGATTTTGGAGACTTTTTTCCCTTTGGGGGAGGGGTGGGGGTCAATTTGCAAAACAAATTTTATTGTAATGCGATGCATTGCCAGTAAATGTAAACGATCCATCCATGGCTTTCACTTCAGTATATGAAGCAACAGACATTTTCATTAACTTGGAGCAATAAATGAAGAAATTATCCCTGAGGTCGCTCATAGTGTTACAATTTTGAAGCTACATTAATGGTGGGAACATAGTCCTATTGAATCAAAGACATATAGGTTTTACCTACATGCCAGACTAAGGAGGTTAGGAGAAAATAAGGCAATGAGAAAAAAACGATGAGATTTTTTGTGTTTATGTCTAGAGTGGCTCCCATAGTTGCAGAGGATCAATGTCATCATTTAAAACAATTAGGGTTGTGCAAGTGTCTTTAGTCTCCTACAGTAAGCCATTGTAAAATTGTGGCACCAAAGTATCATGATTGTTTGTGAGCATGCTTAATAGATTAGCGTATTTCATGATAATGCTACCAATTTTGTTTTGGGCAGAATCCAATTGGAATTACAGCCTTTCCAATTTTTTGTGGAGATCATTAATTACTCCCGCAAAACCATGGACAAGATCTTGGAGTCTTTCTCTTGATTTGTACACAATTCTCTTTACTGCATCACTTATTAGCTCTGTTGGAAGATAATGTAACATCATAACCCATGATTAGATAATCAATCCCTCATAACGTCTGGTGCATTCTAGTTTCACTGTAGCAGCATTGCATATATATAAATGTGGAAATATGGGTTTAAAATCCTTTAGCAGAAGTTAAAAATCATTTTAAGTAGGTGGGGAAGAACTCAAGCTAATCTAGTACGCGATAAGATAAACCTATTTTCTTTTACATTTCCTTCTAGTTTATCACTCCTGATAACGAATAAGTTTGAGAGGATAAATAATGTTGGAATTATACTCCCAACCATCACCATGAATAAGTAGTGGCAGCAGCCCACACTTCAATCACTTTTGTGTAGGGAAGGATAAGTAGCAGGATTTGAACAATTGGAAGCGTTTTCACGCAAAAGATCAAACAAAGTACCTTAGGCTTAACTATGTGTTTATTTCCATTTTTTGTGTTCACCTACCTTTTCCATTTAAAACAGTCTGCATCACACATCCCTTACCTTACCTCTTAACTCTTTCACTACAATCTTATTCTACCTCCGATGCAATATCGGTGGGACCCACCATACACCCAACTGCTTTGCAAACCCATGCACTTCCTTTGTTATCTGTTATTTCCTTTGTTTTTCCATTACCGCACTTACCATCTTTTCGCAGCGCCGCAATACCGCACTTTGCAATGTTTACCACTTACCTTCCGCTAGCCGCAGCATATGTTATTTGTTTTTTAACATGATCGTGCCATCGCACATCACGCCCGCAAATTTTTAAGTTTACCATTAAGGTTCCAAAATGTATTGTATTTTCATTGCGATGCGATGCAATCGCAATCACCCATCACAAGGTTTCGAGTCTATCTGGTTCGCGGATATGTTAAATGCTAAGATCATCGATCTGTGATCTGCGATGGAGCACCAGATGCGACGAGGACTCAAAGCCGAAACATATAAATTTTGAAGTCCGCCCTTTTGTGTTTTGAACGCATTTTGTACATGTTTCGTGTATAAACTGAGATACGGTCTACATGTCGTTTTAATGAAGAAATGGGTCTTTCGACAACAGAAAGATGAGAAGTTTTTGAATGTCCGTTCAACAATTGAATAGCATTAAATAGAATTAGGTTTTATAGGCTTTGGCCATTTTTTATAAGAAATGTTATTTCATTTGTTTTTAGTGAGTTGAATAGAAACATAAGTTTGTTCGTTTCGTGTCTATGCGCTCTGCTTGTGTGTATTTGTTATTTCTGCATTATTTTCAATCTCTGTGTTGTCGGGGGAAATACATTTCCTCTGTTTGTTGTATTAAGAAATTTCAACATGGTACTAGAGTAGGTATAGGCTCTCAGTAAAAGAACAAGCTCTCTTTATTGAACTAGTTGTAAGATTTTTTGTTTGTAGAAGCAGAAGTCTCTAGTAGTGAGAAAGCTTTTACAAAAGTGATAAAGTTTTTGTTTACACAGTGAAGAAGGCAGCAGCAGGCACAATCCTGACAAATCCACAATTAACACAGTTCAATGGTAAAAACTATGATTATCAGGCCATTACAATAAGGGCCCTGTTTTCTTCATAATATATATGGGATCTGGGGGAAATGGCTTTCCAGAACTAGCAGATGAAGCAATGCTAAATGCTTTGATAGTAGTAGAAAGACACTTGTTGAAAGATAATAGGAAGAAGGACTCCAAAGCCCTCTTCTATATCTTCCAAGAAGTACACGAGAGTATTTTCACAAGCGTTGCAGTAGAAACGAAGTCCAAGGAGGCATGGGGTATTCTCAAGACAACCTATTAAGGTATGGAGAATGTGAAGAAAATAGAATTACAAATGCTGAGGAGAGATTTTGAAACTCTGTGTATGAAAGAGTCTGATAGCATAGACTCATTCTTCACACATGTGATTGGGTTGGTCACCCAGATAAGGTCTCATGGAGAGACACTTGAAGAAAGAAGAATAGTTGAGAAAATTATAAGAATTCTACCATCAAGATTTGATGTTATAGTAGTGGAAATAGAAGAGACAAAGGATCTCTCACAATTTTTAGTGGATGAGCTTTGTGCATCCCTAATGTCTCATGAACATATACTGAACAACGCAAGGAACTCCTCATTAGAGCATGCATTCAAGACACATATTTATTTTGGTCGAGGTAGAGGTCGAAGAAGATCAAACTACTGAGGAAGAGGAAGAAGCCCACAAAGAGGTGGAAGAAGCATCCCTACAAGCACAAGTGGAAGGGCCAGCAACCAGAATCAAAGCGAAGGCTCGAGCCAAAATCAAGCACAAGGACAGAGGTATGATAAATCCCAAGTCCAATGCCATTATTATAAAAAGTATGGGAATTAGGCCAATGAATGTAGAAGGAAACAAAATGACGTGTAATAAACAAAATGTACATTTTACAAGAGAAAATCAGAACCAAAGTAATGTGTTTTTAACTAGTAATGTAGCACAAGAAAAACAAGAAGATGTATGGTTCTTAGACTCAGGTTGTAGTAACCACATGACTGGAAACATAACAATGTTTGTTAATCCCAGTAATAATGTGAAGTATGAAGTGAAAATGGGGGCTGATAGTAAAGTCTCTGACATGGGGAAAGGAAGAGTGTCAATATTGACAAGGAAGAAAGAGAAGATATTTGTGCCATATTTCTATTATGTACCTAGCTTGAAATGTAACCTTCTAAGCATTGGAAAACTCGTGAATAAGGGCTACAATGTGTTTTTTAAAAATGATGTGTGAAAAATCATGGACATACCTCCAAGTAAAAGGGTCATTGCAGAAGTGCAAATGAAAAGCAATAGGATGTTTCCTCTCAAGATCAGAATAGACTTGAAGGATGGAGGTGTTGTAGCAGCAGTCACACAAGAGGTCTTTCAAGAAGAAGTGAAAGATGAAAACTTGTTGTGGCATTTGAGATTTTGACATCTCAATTTTGGAGATTTGAACCTCTTGCATAGAAAAATGATGGTAAAGGGATTACCACTCGTAGAGAAACCAGAAATTCTATGTGAAGGCTACATCTTGGGCAAACAACGTAGAGAATCCTTTGCAGCAGGAAATAGTATAAGGGCAAAAGCACCCTTAGAGATTGTCCACTCAGATTTGTGTGGACGAATGCAAATTCCATAATTAGCTGGAAGTCACTATGTCTTGACATTTATAGATAGTTATACAAGAAATACATGGGTTTATTTTCTGAAACAGAAGAGTGAAGTGTTTGAACAATTTTACCACTTCAAATATCTTGCTGTGAAGCAAAGTGGGCACTACATCAAAGTGTTGAGAACTGATAGAGGAGGAGATTATATCTCCAAATACTTTCTACGTTTTTGCAGAAAGCATGACATACACAAGCAGTTTACCACAAGGTAGACACCATAGCAAAATGGTGTTGTAGAAATAACAAATAGGACCTTCATGGACATGGTTAGAAGTATGTTGAAGGCAAAGCATTTGCCAAATGATTATTGGGTAGAAGTTGTCAATTATGGAACTTATATTTTAAATAGATGTCCAACCAAAGTTGTTATGAAAAGAGTTTTGGAAGAAGCATGGGGTGGAACAAAGTAGTTTTTCACTCACATGAAAGTATTTGGATGTGTGGCATATGCACATGTCTCGGATCAATTGAGGAAAAAGTTGGAGAGCAAGGGGGAGAAGTGTATCTTTGTTGGATACAGTGATGAATCCAAGGCCAACAAACTCTATAATACATCAACCAAGAAAGTAATAATCAGCAAAGATGTGCAGCTCATTGAAGAAGAAGGTTGGGATGGAATTTTAGAGAATACGGTGAATGTGAAGATATGTATGCCTCACGAAGAGCAAGAGGAATTGATTGCAGAAAATAATTCTTCCATGGTGGTTCCTCCTCCACCTACACAAGCTCCGCAGAGCACACGATAAGAAAAAAATAAAACAACCTTGAGAAACCAGGGAGATTCTTCTCCAAGCACACCATAGGGATCAACAACTCCCTTGAGTTCAAATGGAACTCCAAGCACACTAAGAAAACCAAGATTCAGAAATTTAAGAGAAATTTATGAGCAAGAAGAAGCTGATAATAATGTTGGTCTGAATTCTTTATTTTCTTTGTTTTGTCATGTTGATGACCCAATCCATTTTGAAGATGCAGTAAAAGAAGACAAATGGATTAAAGCAACGAATGAAGAGATTGGTGGAATAGAAAAGAATGATACATTGGAGTTAGCAGACCTCCCAAAAGATAAAGAATTCATTGGAGTAAAATGGGTCTATAAGATCACAATCAATGCTGAAGGCAAGATAGAAAGACATAAAGCAAGAATTGTTTGAAAAGCTACAAGAAACAACAAGGAAGAGATTATGAAGAAATTTTTGCACCAGTTGCAAGGATGGAGACAGAGAGGAAAGTGTTGTCCATAACAACACAATAGAAGTGGAAAGTCTACCAAATGGATGTAAAATATGCATTCTTGAATGGAGTGTTAAAAGAGGAGGTATATGTTGAACAACCTCCTAGATATGAGATAGAAAGCCAAGAACACAAAGTATGCAAGTTGAAGAAATCTCTTTATGGGCTGAAGGAAGCACCAAGAGCATGTCACAGAAGGATTGATACTTACCTAATGGATAATGGGTTCGAAAAATGTGATGGTGAACCCACACTCTACATAAAAGAAAATGACGGTAAAATCCTTATTGTTGTTTTATATGTAGATGATTTGATTTTCACAGGCAATAAAGTTTCTCTTATTGGTGATTTTAAAGTAATCATGAAGAGTGAATTTAAAATCACTGACTTGGATCTATTGAGATATTTTTTGGGAATAGAAGTAAATAAAAATGAAAAAGGATTTTTTATTTCGCAAGCTAAATATGTTGCAGAAGTTTTAAAGAGGTTTAACATGTAGAACAACAAAGTAGCAGTGACTCCAACTATTATGGGGTTGAAATTAAGCAAAGAAGATTGTAGTAAAAATGTCGATCCGACATCGTATAAGAGCATAGTTAGCATTCTAATGTATTTGACTGCAACTAGGTCTCATATTATGTATTCTGTAAGTTTAATTTCCAGATTCATGGAGACACCAAAGGAGACACATTGGCAAGCAAAAAAGAGAGTTCTAGTGTATGTGAATGGAATAAAGGAGTATGGTGTTCTATACTCCTCAAGTGATAATTTTAATTTGATTGGTTACAATGATAGTGATTGGGATGGAAGTGTAGATGATATAAAGAGCACATTTGGGCATGTGTTTCATTTGGGATTGGGAGCCATCTCATGGACTTCCAAGAAGAAACCAATAATTGCATTATCAACAACAGAAGCAGAATATGTGGCAACAACAGTAGCAACATGCTGAGCAGTATGGATGAGAAGTATGTTGAGATATTTGTGTCATGAGCAAGACAAAGGAACCGAAATTTATTGTGATAATATCGCAGCAATAACATTATCAAATAATTCTTTTTTCCACAAGAGAACAAATCATATCAATGCCAAATATCATTTTATAAGAGAATTGGTTAACAATGGTGAGATTGTTTTGCAGCATTGCAAGACAGAGGAACAATTTATTAATATCCTCACAAAGCCATTGGGACAGAAGAGTTTTGTTTGCCTCATACAGTGTCTAGGAATGACTGATGGTAGAAGTTGTGATTAAGGGGGATGGTTGGAATTATACTCTCAACCACCGCCATGAATAAGTAGTGGCAGCAGCCCACACTTCAATCAATTTTTTGTAGGGAATGACAAGTAGCAGGATTTAAAAAATCGGAAGCATTTTCACACAAAAGATCAAATAGAGTACCTGAGCCTTAACTCTTTGTTTATTTCCATTTTCCATGTTCACCTACTTTTTCTATTTAAAACAGCCCGCATCGCACATCTGTTACCTTACCTCTTAACGCTTTCACCACAATCTTATTCTACCACCGATGCGATATTGGCAAGACCCACCGTACACCCAACCGCTTTGAAAACCCATGCACTTCCTTTGTTATCCTCTATTTCCTTTTTTTTCCATTGCCACACTTACCTCCTTTTTTTTCCTTTGTTATCCTCTATTTCGTTTAGCTGCACTACAATACCACACTTCGCAATGTTTACCACTTACTTTTCGCCAGCCGCAGCGTATGTTATTTGTTTTGTCAATCGATGGCGCCATCGCACATTGCACCTGCAAAATTTTAAGTTTAGAATTAAAGTTCCACAATGTATTGTATTTGCATTGCGATGTGATGCGATGCGATCGCAATCACACATTGCAAGGTTTCAAGTTTGCTCGGTTCGTGCATATGTTAAATGCTAAGATCATCGATCTGTGATCTGCAATGGAGCGCTGGACGCGATGAGGACTCAAAGTCGAAACATATAAATTTTGAAGTGTGCCTTTTTGTGTTTTGAATGTGTTTTTTACGTGTTTCGTGTATAAACTGAAATACAAGCTGCGTGTCGTTTTAATGAAGAAATGAGTCTTTCGACAGTAGAAGGACGAGAATTTGTTGAATGTCCGTTCATTAATTGAATAGCATTAACTAGAATTAGGTTTTACAGGCTTCAACCATTTTTTATAAGAAATGTAATTTCATTTGTTTTCAATGAGTTGAATAGAAACAAAATTTTGTTCCTCTCCTGTGTATGCGCTCTATTTATGTGTATTTGTTATTTCCGCATTATTTACAGTGTCTATGTTGTTGGATGACACACATTTCCTTTATTATGTTGTTCGGAGAAATGCATTTCCTTGTTCATAAAAAAGTCATGTATATTTCTGAAATTTGCAAAATCACATACCCATGTATATTCCTGAAATTTGCAATCCACATCAGCCAAATTTATAACTAATATTTTTTAAATCATATTTTCTCAAAAAAACCAAAAATAGTGGAAGTGGAAAATCTCTATGAATGTTTTGCATCATATTAAATTCATCTCATAGAAGCCTTAATTTGCATTTCAACCATCCCTTGCTATGCTGGCACTATGCTCCAAGGAATGGAGCTTACCTTTAGCAATTTAATGACATGACCATGTCCGAACACTGCGTGTACCAACAAGAACTTTGGGGCTCGTTCACCAAGAAATACGGGGCGAGAACGCATGTTTCTGAACATTTCTTTTTGTTGATCTTGCAAGCTCCACATGGAAATACGTCCGGCGTCCTTCCCTTACGTGCAGTGCTATTGGTCATCCGGGAAACAATTTTATAAGAAAAACGGTTTTCGGGAATTGTTTTCCCTGAGAGACAGTATATTAGCAGTGCTTTCAAATATTGCAATTTGCTTACCATTCCGTTACTGTGTGCACACACGGTTTTCTCTAAGATGATGGGACAAATTTTACCCAACAAACTCTGAATACCGTGTTATTTACAGGCGCAAATGGAATGTATGTTGAAGGTACTAAGAAGTAGGAACATATTTTACTCAATTAAGTCTGAGAAAGGAGCGTGTCAATGCAAAATGGAAAGCATCTTGGAGGATATCAACAAGAATAGACCTCTGCGGCCTAGATTCAACATAGTACATCTGTTTGTCGTTTATAATAATTTGATGAATTTTCCTACCTACTGGTTAGGATATTGGTTAAGAATATGGCGTCGGTCGTTTTTGAGAATAAAAATCAGTTTGGACTGGTTAGTATATTGGTTAAGAATATGGCGTCAGTTATTTTGGGGATAAAATTCAGTTTGGTTCATTGGGAATTGCGATGACCTTCTTCACTTCTCTTCTCATTTTTCTCTATTTTTTTCCTACTGTATATAAAATTTAAAATAATTTTCATTATCATTATTTAATATATATTTTATTTTAAAAATAAAAATGGTTGAAAATATGAAAAAGGATTAAAAGAGGGTGGAAAACTTATTTTTCGTCTTAAAAATAATTGTAAAGCAGCAAACTTTGAGAAAGATTGAGCAAATCCTGAAACATTTTATAGCATATAACCTCAAAATTAAAAGAAATACACCTTATCCTATGCTCCTTATAGAAGTAGGTCTAACCTCAAAATTAAAGGCAATACACCCTATCCTATGCTCCTTATAGAAGTGGGTCTTTCCCCTAGCGAGAGCCTAGTTATGACTAGGCTCGTGTTGTACAAGCACAAAATCAATAACATGGGAGACCATAGACTTCCTACGCTAGCTTTAAGAACGAACTCTCATGAGCTCCATAATGAAAGAGTTCTTTGGGCAGTTCCTAAAACACCATGGATGGAAAGGATCTACCATCTTTGTGATAATATGAACATTAAGGATGAAAATCACTTCACATTAAATCTCAGTTTCATAATATTTGTTGCAACACCAAACTTCAAAGCCTTTTAACATGTCAAAATTATAGTGGACTCTGAACGCTTCTCTCCAAGCTCTTTGAGCACAGGAGTACAATTTTAAAATAAACTAAATAATTTGTTTCTTTATGTCATATAGACCAAATTTTGGCCTCGATATTAAACATTTATAAATATAACATTCATTTTCTAATTCAAAAATATTTTTATTTTCCATTTTAAATACACTCAATTAGATGAGATAAAAATATCTTTTATTAAAAATATATATAATATTTTTGGTAAAAAATAACAATACAAAATATATATTACTAACAAAAAAAATATTTTATTATTGGTTATAAATAGCATAATTTTTATTAATTTTACACAAGAAAAATAAAATAATTTAAACAAAAAATAATTTTATATTTTTGTAATTATAAGAAATATGTGTAATTTATTTTATTTTCAATAATAATAAAATTATAACATACATTATAAATTAAAAATTTAAAAGATTTTAACATTTTATTTTAAGATTTCAATATATATAGAGAAATTCTTATTCTATTACTAAATTTTTTTTAATTCAAAGTATGATAAAGATTTGCAATTCAGTAGAGTTTATATATAATATTCTAAAAATAAAAAATTTTGAAGCTCAAATATTTTATTAGTGTTGTTGTTCAAAACTAATATAGATTTATCTTAATTCCAGATCAAAATGAAATATCGTTACAACATAAAATAATTTATTTATCAAAAAAATCTAATCTTTTCATATTTTAATAGTTTAGTAAAACCAAAATAATCTAAATTATATATATATATATATATATATATATATATATATATATATAATTAAAACTTCTAATATATTTATTGTTTTTTAACATATTTTGAAAAAAAAATATGATTCGTTTCACTGTCCACCAAAAATCTCCCATCCAGATACCAAGCATCCAAAAACGCATGTTTCGATATATTGAAAATTTAAGAATATGAGGCGTGCACGGTATTGTGTTTAATTAATTACTTGCCAAATACAGATTCCTCGGATATCGTTGTCCAAGGCAATCCCCAAATAGCGTTGTCTAATGGCTGTGAAACACAATTATAGCCGCGAGAAAAACGTGGTGTACTCCCCTAATCGGGTTGGGATGAGTGGTCGGAGCTTGCACACTTGTACCATGGTTGATATTGGCGAGCCTTATTTCAGCTGCCATAGGCCCATTAATGCGCTCAGGCAGGAAATGCTGGCCGCACGATGATCTACGGTTTTAATTCGACGGCGAGCATTTCCTGCCTGGGCGCATTAATGGGCCTATGGCAGCTGAAATAAGGCTCGCTGTTGATATCCCTTGACGCATTAGTGCTATGATAGTTTATCTTTTCCCTCTTCGTTTTATGATAAGTTTATTTTTCCCTTCTCTTCGTTCCATCGTTTATTTTATTTAAAAATCATAATTTTGGATTTTTTTTCAAGTTCATATAATAGGCGTATATATTTCAAGTTAGGGTGGATGTAGGGTTGTGGAATTTTTTTTTAAGATGAAAAAACGATGTTGTATTATAAACATATACATATTTAACTAAGCCAGAGCTTGCATTTGTCTAGATAATGGTGTGACATGAAATCACCAGCAACTGTCTTCCATCCGAAAACATCAAAAAGATAAAAACATAAGCTTTATGTCTACATACAAACATGTGAGCCTTATAGCCTATACATGAAAATACTATGCCAAAAAATGAGAAGACATTGGATCATTCCTTCATATAAATACTGCCCTCTGTATCAAATAATCTTGTACAGACATATAGGGCCAGGGAGAAAAATTGATGATCTCCTGTAGACAATAAACATCATATAGGTTCAGATGATTAAAGACAAAAAACATATATATGCTCCTATAGGTAAAAACAAGAAGATGTGGAAGCAAAAATATAAAAGGCAGAGTATGATAAATCTGGCTTGCTTGAAAGATTCAGGCTTGCGTGTCGCAGATCCTTATAAAAATCTTTAAGGCAGAGGAAAAACTGATGAATCCACCAAACTCGAATTCCTGTAGTGAGTGATCTGAATAGCTCCAAAAGGTGTCAGCATGCCTTTCTTAGACAGTGAATCAACACACGTGTTGTTCTCTCTATATATATGTTGTAGTGAGAAGGTCTGAAACTTCCTGAGAAGATGCTTTATCCGATGGATCCACCCAACTAAATTCTGACAATGCATCCTGCAACTACCATTAATGCCATCTATAGTGAATTTTGAGTCTCCATAAATATTAATAGAGGATAAGTTGAGATGATAAGAAAAATGATCCCACTCCATAATGCCATAATCTCGGCCTTATTGTTTGAGCCTATACCCCCATTCCAACAAATATGATACCGTTCATTCTCCACGAGCTTAATCCAAGCTCCACAACCACATGTCCCATGCTTCTGCATCCCATCAAAGCATATCACACGAAGGTCAATATGATGAGGACGGTTCTAGATAGATAGATCCACGATGCCCCAAGTAGGCAGTGAGCGATCATATATCCATCGCATAATGCTACAGTGAATCCTAGACTGACTTATATGTAAATTATCAAAGCTTGTACGATTCTGGGCACACCATATTTTGCAGAAAACATAAAAAGGCATAGATTTATAAGTACAGTTTGAAGGCCCCCATACCATGATAGCCTTAATGCAATCAACAAACCTCCAAGATAGGTCCCATGGAAAAACAATGAAACACTTCCAAATACCAAGAGAGAAGGTGCAATAAAAGAATAGGTGAATAGCAGTCTTCTCAGATTGAAGGCAAAACGGATATCTCCCGGGGCCCTGAAATCCCCGCTTCATAAGAGCATCCCATGTAGGAACTTTTTTTTTCCATAGAAGCCACCCAAAAAAGAAAATCTTGGAGGAGATATTCTATTTCCATACTACATGAAAAGGAGACAGTGGTACATCGGGTATCTACTCCTTAATTGAGTGCTCTTAAATATCCTTAACTAGTAAACCGCCTTCATGGCTCTTCCCACCCCATACCAATACATATCCTTCTCCTCTGAAAAATAATCCCACGTATTCTAAACATTCTTTTAGACTTTCCCACTTGCTTTCCTCCCTTCCCTGCAAACCTAACATCTCTACCGTTTTCCAAATTGGAGCCCCTAAATTCCAACATGATATGAGATGGGAAAGGAAAAATATATCTTTGTGATTAAGTCGGTGCAATAGGCATGGATCAATATGAAGAGCACCCTCCGAACCCAAGAATCTGTCAATGCCAAGCATAATCTTCTATCTGTTTCCAAATTGCCATACCAACCTCTGTCCCAGCATATGCATAACTTTTGTAAAACTGCACCAAATTAGAGATGCTTTTTTTACAGTCCATGAGAATCCCTGATACAAAACATGAAAAGGATCCCCATCAACATATTTGTGATATATAATTTTAGACCAGATCCCTTCACCCTTCAAAGCCCTCCACAACGATTTTACTAGTAGCGCGTTTGTAAACACTCAGGTTCAATAGGCCCCAACCCCCAAATCTTTTCGGAATAGAGATGTGTACCAATTTACAGAGATGTATTTTCTTGTGATTCTTGGCTCCCGCCCATAGGAAATTTGCAATAATAGCATTGATTTTATCCACCGTACACACCGGAAGATAATACAAGTGAGTCCAGTAGAACACAAATTGGGGTAAAACAACGTGTACCATAATGTATCTACCACCAAGTGAGAGCCAACTGTTTGTCCACTTAATGATCTTTTTTTTAAATTTTTCAATCAACTAGGTCCAGTCTCTAATATTGTATGCACATGGTTTATGTCTAAATCCAAGATATGTAAATCCCATCATAATATGATTCTTGTGAGCCCCCATAAACTTAGCTATGAAGTTAATTTAATCCATGTCTCCCATGTCATATATTAATAATGATTTATCTCTATTAATGCATAGCCCAATAGCAGCTCCAAACCGGATGAGAATAAAGTGAAAATAGAACCATTCATTTCTAATAAGTTTCCCAAAAACCAGCAAATCATCCACAGACAGAGAGTGAGTAATGTATACCGATGGAGAGAAGGATAGGCCTTCGAAGAAACCTTCATTTTTTTCCATTTTCATTAGGTTAATAAACCATCCATTATAAGAATAAAGATAAGTAGATATAGCGCACAACCCTATTGGAGCCCCCTTTCAGCCATGAAGAAGTCTGTCGGCAAACCATTAATCAAGACAACATATCTTATAGAGGATATACAGGCCATTATCCATCTGATAGACTACATCGATAGTCCCACCTTAAGAAGAATAGGTCTAATAAAAGACCAATTAGCGGAATGAAAAGCCTTGTGAATATCAATCTTCATGACAAGAGCCTCCTTTTTATATTCATGTATCGAGTGCAGCGCCCCCTGTGCGATAGCCACTGCGTCATGAATAGACCTACCTTTTAAGAATCCATATTTCTCCTTTGATATGCAAGAAGATAAAGTCCCCCAGATTCTATTAGTGATGATTTTGGAGGTAATGTTATACACCACATTCCATAAAGCAATTGGTCTAAAGTCTGTAAAATGAACAGGATCAGAAATATTGGGAATAATAGTCAGGAAGGTGGAATTCATATCCCCAGGTACAAACCCCAACACTCGAACCTACTAAACCATCGTAAGCTTATCATGAGAAAACGATTTTAGAAACGCTTCAATTTCCCCTTTTGTTACAGCTGCCTCCAAAATATTATTTGCATCTTGATCAAACATGTGGGGCATATGTTCAAGAACCCATTTTTGGCATTGATGATCAATATTCATATTAACTTTACAAAAATTAGAAAAGTATTTGAGCACCTCTAGTTGTATATCCTCTCTTGTGTGTTTCATTGATCCATCCGTAGCCTTTATCCCCCATATAGAATTTTTATTCCTACGTCCATTTGCACATTTATGAAAAAACTTTGTATTTAGGTCTCCTTCCTTCAACCATTGGATTCTACTTTTTAGCTTCCATGATTTTTCTTGAATTTTTAATATTTCTAGTTTTGTTCTTCCAACTTATCAAGACTACAATAAATTTGTGAATCTGTAGGAGCATCCATCATCTCCATGTAGATTTGTGATACTTTGCCTTCGATGTCCTGAAACTCCAGCCGTAAAGTCTCAATATTCTCCTTTTTCCATTTCCTCACTATGGCCTTTAGACTTCTATGCTTGCCAGCAAACTTAACCCATCCCATTTGACTGTCACCATAATCATCCTTCCTCCAGAAGTCAACCACCAAACTGTTAAAAGTATAATCCTGTAACGAGACGCGATTAAATTTGAAAGGCACCCCGACTACCTTAGGTTCATGGCACCATGAGAGAATGATAGGCATATGATCAGATAGGGTAGATGATATCACTCTAGACCGAATATTTCCCAGAATCCAGAAAAGTGATACCTTTATCATAGCATCATCAAGTCATTTACCATTGAAGTCATTTCCAAGGCGTCTATTTGTCCAGGTCGGGACCAAAGGAGAAGGCCTAACGTCCTTCATCCCCGATTCATAGAAGATTTTCCCGATTTTATCAGTAAGCAGATCCATCCGCGATCTTATCCCCCATGATTCATCAGCAACAAGTGTCGAATTGAAATCACACATCACCATAAGATTAGCAATGCTTAGAATCCCAGATTGATTCATCCTCTCCCAAAATGAAGCTCGATTATGACAAGGAGCATATAAGTTTATAAGAGAAATCAGTTCCAAGACTCCTCTGAAGGATACATGTAAAAAAATGCCTCCAAATAATTTAAAAGCCTTAAGGTTGACCAAGAGCAGGTTCCAGATAACCGGCATACCACCCGCTCGAGCATTTGCATCCACTCCCAGAGCATGCCATCCCCGACAAATGCTCAACAAAAAGCCAATGGAAACATCACGAAAACATAGAGTTTCTTGGAGAAATACCAAAGAAGGTTGAAATTCAAAAAGCATCTCACGCAGGCACAAAAGCTTTGAGGGGTCGCCTATCCCCCTAATGTTAAGGGAGAAGACATACATCATTTGGGAACAACATCAAGGCTGCGTCCTTTAACGGCCCAAAAATCATCAGAAACAGAAATAGGAACATCCCGTAGGTCATAGAGTTCCCCCTGGAATAAAGATTTGGTCTTTAGACAACCACGAAAATGTGTGGTGCCAGCCTTAGATGTCTTCCTACTAGTGATATTGGATGCAAATTCAGGGGATATGGAAGGTTATGGATCTGGAGGGCCTTTTTCAAAGATAGTAAGAGCCGCCATATCCAGCAATGGATTTCCCAATAAGGAGTCAAGGTCACTCCCCACAGTATTCTTCAGAGATTCTGGAATCTCGACCTGCTCCGGTTCATGAGAGGATAATGGGGAAGCCCACTCCAAAGGGGGCATCGAGGGAGAAACAACCAAAGGCTCAGATGGGCACGGGCAGGGAGATTGATCAAGATTTTTATCAGAAAAAACAGTGCCATGTGTGTCGCCAATATGTCCATCCGAGTGTGGAGAAATGGTTTTATAGGAATGTGGGGAGATAGCTTCATCATTACGAGGTGTAACAACCAAAACAAGAATAGAAGAACCCAAAGTAGGTGGATTTTTATACACATCCAAGTCAAAAGAGATAGATCTATCACTATCAAAAGAAGGGGGAACCGACTTACCTGAATGGTCCGAGCCTGTAGAGTGAGCTTACACCTTCCCATGATAAAATTCATAAGAATTGTCTCTGCGTTGTCCCTTCTTCCTGTGCCTTATTGGATAATACCTCTGCAAATGTCACGTATGGTGACATATGAGATAGCGAAAAGGCCTCTGCAATAATCCACCCTTTGTCGATGACTGCACTAGCCCCAAATCAAGTCAACATCACTCTGCAACCCACCTTGAAAAGATACTTCAACAAGGATCCAAGCAATGTGTTTGTTAGATGTACCAATGCTTCGAGGGTCAATATGCTTTGTCGTACCAATGGAATTTCCAATGGCCCGAAGGGTTTTTAAAGTCCAAAACTCGAGAGGCAACCCAAGTAACTTTACCCATACCAACTTATTCTTAGGTGACTCAATAACAAGACTAAATCCTAGAAACCATGGTAGAAGCTGCATGAAGCTTCTACCTCTAACCCATGTACGACCCATAATTTTTTTGCAATCATCCTCATGTAAAAAGTGAACACTGAACCAATTCCCCATCATTTTTCTCACTTTCGGAATGTAACTAGCATTAGACACCAGAAAGTTTTAACCCACTCAATCATGTCAACATTCCCATCCTCAGCGAATAACCATCTCCCAATCATTGCCCACGTTGGAAAACTGGCCACCCTACCCTAGAGATAATTGTACTCCAAAATAACCTGTTTAACACATGCAACTGGTTTGTAGCATCGGTCCTTTGAATGATTCTTCCGCCTTGTCAATCCCTGTTTTTCATCAATGTGCCTCTCATCCCCACGAGAAGAAATTGCAGGCCCCTGCCATCTCAGATCAAAAATATGTTCTAATACCTCCCTCCCCATACAACGTTCAATTTCTTCCACCCGTTCTTTCTCTGCCCGCAACGTGGCATCTATGAGCGCCTCGTGTGTCATTGTATTCGATGAGAGGATATCAACAACGTCCACCATCGTGATGAAATTTTTGTCAAAACAATACAAACACAGCTTCAAAGATAAGTTAAGTTAATACGTAGCCCGTTTGGCAATCCAAGTCGAAGTCTGAGTCACTGAAAATACCCCTACTAGGTCAGATATGTGCTACCTTACAAGAACCAAGACATACAGAATGATCCCCCAGCGAGATGTCATCCATAAAATGATCATCGAAGTCCATTAATGGAGCAGGACATTTAGTTATTATAAGCAACCAATTCACTATAGGATGTCAAGAACCCTACTAAGTCTTAAAGAGAAATACCAACTACACTGACCATGACATCGGAAGTGTTAATGGATCATGTACAAGGACAAGAAGGTCATATTCACAATCTCCGAAAAGGCACAATCTTATATTATGACAGAAGGAGGAATAAAACCCATAAATGGATGTTACCAACCCAAGAAAAGTACACCCTGGCTCATATACCACCTTGACATAAAATACCCATGACAAATCTACCCCTAAATCCCATCATTTAAAGGGTGTTATACAATCGATCACATTAGATCGCAAAATGGACAGAATATTAAGATCATCATCAATGCTCTTGAGGCAAGTGCCAAAACATTCCAGCTCGAAAGAATTTGAATAAAATACAGTCACCCAAAATGGTCGGACGTCAACCGGAGCGACAGCATAGGCCACCGAAAAATGAGACCCCTGCAACTTTCCAAAAAACTTCACACTTTGCAGCAGCAACAACAAACACAACCCTTACAGTGCCACCATCTACGACAGAGTTAGACCCCAAAATCTTGGCATGGACGAGAAATAATAAATGAGTCAATCCATTTATGCCAGATAGGCAACCACATAGATTGATACCATGACAAGATGTTCTTCTCCTTTTTTTACGTCTCTTGAGATGGGTTCCAAGTGTTGTTATTTTGCATTTTTCACCTTCATATTTTGTTTCACGTGAAAGGATATTATAGCATATAGAATGATCACAACAATTAAACCCAATAATATAATTTGACTAAGCACATAACTATGAGATGACATGGTTCATCCCCTATTCCAACATCCCGCCACCCCCCAGATTTTGACACCAGTTCACAAAGTGACAAGAGAGGAGAATACTATCACCGCATATACACATAGTATCAACCATATACGTAAAAACTATAATGCTTCATATTCGAATCCTACCTCAATCCAAAAATTTTAACTTCATTTTAACAGTCACTGTGATTCTTCATATCTCTGATACATCATTGTTAATATCATAAGCTTCCTACCAACCTCTAAGGCATCTACCCACTAGGCAACAAAGCTGGATGCTGGTTCGACGGTCCTCTATATCTTTTGGCCTACGCTATCGTGTATATTGATGTGCTAACTCAGGGAAATAATATATCGTATTTGTGGTATATTTCACCTCAATTGCATAAATGTAAGCGTATATAGTTTATTTGTTATGGCCGATGGAACCGACTGCTGATTAAATTGTACGACTGCATATTATTCACGTCATCCAATCCAATTAATTGAAGGAAAAGAAATTAACAACGATCTATGGTTCTAACTGCGCTTACACTTTTCATTTTTCTTTTAAATTGACGGTCATGATTTATTATTCACTGAATATGTTTCATCTGAACACCTCATCTACGGCTGCGACTTTCAGCAGCGTGAAGTGTTTCAAATTGATTTCAATGGAAATTGCAACAATTTTTAAGGTGGCTAGATCACCTTTCCCGTTGCTCACATGGCGACTAAGGAAATCAAAAAACGGTGGTGCGATAGTGCTCCTCTCCTATTGCATGTTACATTGATCGATTTTAAATGTTGGTGATCGCTCTTGCCATGGGGACCATTATATTGAGAATAATTAATTGATAGCTTTGTGGTCGAAGGAAATATCGCTAACACATCTTGCCCCTTCAGCTTACTTGCTTTGATTACTACTTCCCCCGTGAGGTTGGAGACACTTGCCCACATCAAATTAAATTGGATTGCGATCGATCGCTATTGCTTTGCTTGAGGTTGGTTGTGTTGTTAATCTTTTTGTTGTGTTCTTAATTTCCTATTTCAGGCTAAATTGACACCATATTGCTTTGTATTTGAACAAGAATACAAACCCAAACAAAAGCATTATTAACAATACAAGACGACGATGAGAACAAAAAAAAATTATAAATCACAGGCAGGCTTACATATTGGCAAGTGACAATATGTTGTTCATATGCTTTAGAAAACCTCCAACACTTCCTCGCAATCATAGGGATCTTATTAGTGGTTCCTTGAATAAAGGGAAGGTGCACTCGAGAAGACCATTCTTTAGGATATTTTTTATTCATATTATGACATTTTTCATCTCTTTAATTTGTTTGTAATTTTGGGAATTCTTCACCATTTCAAACACCCTTTGTCACATTGTTCTTACCTTGTTTCGAAGTGAACTATTGTAAGCTTTGGTCATCTTTGCATCTCTGGGTTTCCCTTTGGTTTAGTGTCAAGAATAGGATGACAAATTGTTTGGTGCAAAAGTCTAGGAGAGTGTGTTTTTTGTCTAAATTAAAAAGGAATGGAAGTGATTTTCATTCAGTTCTGATGTATATTATATTTATCGTTTTAAGAAGAGTGAAAAATATTACTTTCATGAATTCTTTAAAGAAATTTTTTTTTGTTCGATTGAAAGAAAAGTGAAATGATTTTCATTTCTTCTTTCCTTCAATTGTTTTGCTTTTTATTCCATTTCAAAGTGAGAAACAAAAGATAAATATCTTTCATGCATCTTGGTGAAAAGAAAATCAATTTTATTTTTCAATAAGTTGCATTTGTTGGGAAAAGTGAATTTGATTAGAAAAAATTATGTTTCATAACTTTGAACTGGTTTGGGGGGAATTATTGTTGCTGAATTGATTGCATTATTTCTTGTCTCTCTTCCCTAAATAGTTTAGGATTCATTGAAATGGAAAGCTTTCTTTTGTGCATTTATTCTACACCATAAGGATTCAGGTGACATTTGTTTTGAGCCTTGGAACTGAAACTTTAATCAAGATCAACCTGAAATGAACCCAATTTACGTTAAGGAGCATTGGAATTAACAAGAATACTTAATGGTCTAAGATAAAGACGTGTTCCGGCGTCGTTAAAAATAGGAGTTGTCACTAACAGTCCACGTTACAACCCAGGGGTGATATCCCATCCCACGTATGGAAGTATATTCACGTATGATAAGTATATTTTGGGCGCTCTAATCGAATGGTTACGCATTAGAAAACAATACTACAGACTAGACTCTCATGTATTGTGTCATATATTTGGGGAGACACCACTATGTTGAAAGCCTCCCATAGGTAACTGATTCAGCTGCCTTATAGGCATGATAGACCGAACACAACATTCGGGGAGATTAGTTGTCATACGTTAAGTCCTTGGTCATTTTTCTACCATTTGATCACCAAGGTGTATATTTCAGTTCACAGATACTTGGTAAACCTTTATTGCTAACACACCCGTTTTATTTATTTTTTGCTAATTCTAAAAGTAACAACCCAAAAAAATATCTCACCCGTGCATTTCTCTAGCCTTTTTTCTTGGTAAATTGTGATTATTTTCACCTTTTCCTTATTTGATCTTCTTTTGGAAGGTCATCATCACTGAATAGTTGAATTAACCCATTCCCTCCTCTAACAGATCACAATAACCTCCTCCTGAGGTCCCTCTATTTCCGGTTGGCGCCCTTGAATCGCAAGGTGAGGAACTTGGAATTTTCATTAGTGTTCAACCCATATCATCTCGCGCACCACCTGATGATTCTCCTTGGATGAGGTCGAAAGATTTTGAGCTAGAAAGCCCCAAACCATCTGCACAGTTCTCGACATTTCCTCAAAATCTTCTCTTTGATTTGATTGTAGTATCGCCTCAAAAACCTTATAGTGCTTTTGATCAACCTAGAATCCCTTTTTGTGCTTCTCCAGTAGCATCTCACTCTACTATCCATTGGTTTCTTCCTAATGAAATGGCATCCAACGCTGACGATGTTATGTTCGTGAGCGCTCCTCAAAGCATTCTTCAGGAAACCTCTCGCTCTTATATCACGAAAGCTACTTCATCATTTTTTCCCTTTGAGGGAGAGTTTTTCAGATCTACACCTCATGATTCAGGTAGTGGAACCAAAATACCGTATAGTCATATTGTGTCCATGCTCTCGCACTATTACAACTCTTTGGAAACGTTATTTCTAGAGCTTTTGGTGGTACACCTTTATTTTCGGACCCCGTTTGGTCAACGCATATACCTCCATCTTCCGAACAATTATTTTCGAATGTGGCCGATGTGTCTCAACCTATTGATTGACCTTCGACCACCATTGGTCAGATGACCATGCCGATTGGATCCTCTATCCCCTACTGCCATCTACAATTACTCCAATCCAACCATTGAATGAGAAATCCAAAGTTTCGTCCATGCCTGGGGGGAAGTCTAACCGTCTTTATGTACCTCCCCTGTTGGGTGAGGGGGCAGTTTAGTTCTAGGTCTATTCCTCGTGCAAGACAACATCATGTTCAATATTCTCAAGTTCAGTAGCGCCTTCAACAACTAAACATATCATTTTAGTATGCTAAAAAACCTAACATTCCTTATGTTCAAAGTTCAAATGTACAATATTAATATGTTCCTCAACAAAACGTATCTCATCAGTAGTCTAGTTGCACCAACGTTCGGTAAGTGTTGTTGAAACTAATCCTTTGTTTTGTTCTTACACCCAAGCTGGTCTGATTCTCTGTCTCGGTCAATTTGGTCTTTTCCCACATTAGTTTGTTACTTAATACTGGCCTTTTCCTCATGGTCAGTATTGGCAAGCGCAATCTGGGCCTTAACCTAGTACCTCATATCAATAGATTCCTCAATACCAGCAGGCCCAATCAGGACCTTAGGCTCGAGCCTATGTTTAGCAAGTACCACAGGCTATACTTTATGTTCAAGAGGGACCTCAATCTGGACCGTATGTTCAACATGGACCTCATGCTATACCATACATTCAACAAGGACCACAAAGTGGATCTCGTGTTCAATATGGACCTTATCCTAGACCCTATGTTGAGCAAGTTCTGCAACCCCAGTTCCCGTAGGGGTCATATAAACAACCCTAGCATGGTCCCTACGAGCAATATTTATAGCAAGGTCCTTACCAGCCTTGGGGGCAGTATGCATATCCAGGAACGAATCCACACTATTGGGGGAAGAATCTGTATCATTCATGTTGTAAATCTCGACCTTTTTCACCTCATTATCCAGCTTTGCTATTCCTGGCTATGTTGGAATTTTCAGATGTGTCAAATAACATAAATGACCCCATCGAGCATCAGCTGCATTGGTCACCAATTCCAACTAAGATTCCAAGAGATTGTCCTAAGTTCAAAGGAAAATCTGGGGAAGACCCTCAAACCCATGTTATTACATGCCACTTGTGGTGTTCCTATAATTCTTGGGTTTATGATTCTATTTGTCTTCACCTTTTCCAACGTACTTTAACCAATATTGCGACCAAATGGTATATTGAGCTCCCTTGAGGAATTTTCTTCGATTTCAATTCCATGGCTATGGCCATCCTCACTCACTTTGAGTTACCTTTCTAGTATGAAACTGATACCCATCTTCTGAATTTTCTAAAGCATTCAACTACTACTCATATTTTAGATCATATCAATGAATGGTGGTGTTGTCGTGGCTTCATCAAACTTGAGATCCCTGATCAGTTGTTGACTGAATGGTTTACAAAATAATTCACTTCGAGGATTGCAAAATATCTTGAAGTGGGTGGGTGTGTCACGTAAGAGGAGGTTATTTCTAGAGCTCAATACCTTAATTTGGTCTATTCTAAGTCTGGGACTCTATATGAGTTATTACTTATTGTGTTGCAACCTTCGACTAATCCCACATCATCTCAACCACCTGTTACGACTCCGATGAATGGTGTTATTGGGATAATGGCTCATACTGATAGTAATCTGCATAAAAATTCTTCGAACTCTAAATCCACTACTACAGATGTGCCCCCTACTCCTTCCAATAACTAGAAGAATCCTGGAAAAAACCTTAGAGGTAAATTTTGTTCAATCAACCACAGCAAATAAATCCTTGAAGGCTAAGATAAAGGACAAAGGAAATTATAAATCTGAAAAACCTAAACATGATTCAAAGAAGTCATCTGTTGGTGATTCTTCAACATGTAAGCCCAAGTATCCTTGTCTGATGTGTGATGACGACCATTACACCAAGGATTTTCAACAGCGTTTCGAAGTTTTCCATCTTTTTAGGGGTGCATCTGGGACTCTAACTGTTTTCAAAGAACCCTTCCCTTCTTAGCGGATGCAAATGGTAGGTTAGGCTCAATCATCTAGAAGCTCTTGGGTTTTCATGGCTGGAACACAATATGTTGTTGTTACCACGAGAACGAAATATTATCCCAATCTGTCCAAGGCTCTTATGGAAGCGGAAGTTACAGATCACCCTTCCTCTTCCACACCTCCTACCTCTGGTCCTATCCAAATTGAGATACCAAGTAGTGACTCCATCATCCGACAACCCCAAAAAGGTGTTCTTCAAAAATCATCTTACAATCTGAATGCAAGAGTAGCACAACGCTACAATATTATACAATATCTGGCTCAAGCGCCTTTGATGATCTCGGCTTTGGAAGTCCTTCAGTCATGCCCATCACAATGAAAGGCGCTACTCTCTACTATTGGAGGGATTGATCCTGCAGATTCTAATATGATTACTTTCGATCTCAAGAATTTCGTTCCTCCCCTCCCATATCATGTAGCTTTCATGATTCAAGTTATCATTATGGGAAAGAATAGTCATTGGATTATTGTTGATGAAGGCGCTTCAACCTGCATCATCTCTATCGCATGCTGGAAAGCCATCAACTCTCCACCATTGAGTCAGTACTCGAATACCTTAGAAGCTTTTGATGGTAGAGGTTATAGGCCGTATGATATTTTCAAAGAATTTCCCATCCCGTTGGAGGGAAAAACGGTAATCATGGAAGTTGAAGTCGTATACGCCAACCTGAACTATAATCTCCTTCTTGAAAGTAGTTGGACAAACTCTATGGTTTACGTGGTTGCCACCCTATTTCACATCCTCTATTTCCCTCATCAAGGGAAGATAATGATTTTTTATCAGTTGGCTTTCTTCCGCTCTAATTCTTCAACATGTAACATTTTGTATATTGGGAAGACCGCTACTCCTTATGAGAACATGAGGTCGGGTCTGTTCAAATATTCATCCCTTATGGGAGTTTTTCCACTTCCACCTCCGAATGTCACCTCTATCAATATGATCTCATCTAGTCACGATCTATGGATTATTCCCAATCCCAACCAACATGAGAGTTTTGGTGACATTATGCCTCTAAGCCTGGTATATAAGATGTATCAAAGTATTCTCATGGCTTTTGATGTTGCATCTAAGACCAACACTCATTTGGTTTCTTCTCTGGACACCTATGCTGAGTCTCCCTAGTTTGGTTCCTGGGACTCTGATGATACCTTGAACGAGACTTTCCCTATTGATGAGAGTATCATGGAAGTAATTTCTCTCAAAGGAAATCCATGGGATGATGGAAATCATCATTCCTCATTTCTCCCAATCCCAGGTGACATCTCCGCCTATCTGGAACCCCATGATTGTTTAGTACCAACTGACCCACTTGAGAATCTAGCTTTGATCCATGAATTCTTGCTCGAAGGGAAAATGGGAAATATTTCTTTGACTATTCTGATCAACATCTCTATCAAACAAGGGATTTTTGAGACTTTTCATATCGGTACATCTTGTTCTCCAGGTGAGATCAAGATCTATACTAAACGTTTTTAGGAATTTCGCAATGTCTTCGCATGGTCATACGACGAAACTCCTAGAATTGATTTGAGTATCGTTGTGCACGAAATTACTACCTATCCAGATTCAAAGCTCATTTGCCAATGGATTGATCTTGTGCACACGAGAAAGGCTTCCACCAATAAGGGTGAAGGTGGAAGAATTCTAAGCACTGGTTTTATTTACCCCATACCCTTGATAGACTAGGTCTCGAATATTCTTCCTATCAATAAGAAGAAAGGGACGATTCATGTTTACATTGATTACCATGATATCAATCGAGCCTATCCTAAGGTCAATTACCGCAATCCTTTTATTGACCAGATCATAGATGAATGCGTCGGGAGTGATATTTTTTTCTTTATGGATGATTTTTCTTATTATAACCAGATTAACATTTCTCCAACTGATCAACACAAAACCACATTTATCTTTCCATGGGGGAAATTTTCCTATAAAAAGCTCCCTTTTGGCTTGAATAATGTCAGTGCCTCCTTCTAAAGTGTTATGTATTATTCTTTTAATGACATCAAGAACATAGTTAAGCCATATCTTGACAATCTTCCTGCTCATTTTGCGAAACATCGAGATCACCCGGAACACCTTAGAGTTATATTCCTTCATTTTCGAAATTATAACATCAGGTTGAATACTCATAAGTGTGTCTTCTACGTCGAATGCGGTCGGCTCTTTAGTTTCGTGGTGTCCAAAGAAGGCATCCATATCAATCCTATAAAATTCATAGCAATCGTCAATTTTCCTCGTCCGTCTTTTGTTCATCAACCGTAGAGTTTGGAGGGGAAAGCAAATTTCCTCTGTCGTTTCGTACTAAATTATGGTAATATTTCCAAAAGCTTTATGCGATTATTGAAAAATGGAATCCTATTCTTATGGGATGAAATTTCTCAAAGCTATTTTGATGCATTAAAGCGAGCCCTCATTACTGCTCTGCTATTGCATCCTCCCAATTATCACCGCAATTATTGCCTGTATTTGGCCGTCGTAGACAACACTATTGGTATGGTGCTGGTTTAGTATGATGATGATGATCAACATCATGTAGTGTACTACTTGAGACACAATCTCTTTGATGTTGAGATCTATTATGCTCATGTAGAGAAACTCACACTCGATGTTGTCCATGTTGCTCAACGTTTCCATCACTACATCCTCCTGCTCAAAACTTTGGTGATTTATGATTGCAAACGCATGACTTACATTCTCACATGTCAGTTGCTTGGGGGAAATTACTCGAAATGGATTTTCATCCTTCAATATTTCAAATTAGAATTTACTGCTACTATGTCTAAGAAATCCCCTGTCTTTGCTGAGTTGGTTTGTATTCTTCCCACCACAGATGATCCTACTCATCTCGATGGGTCCATCCCCTATGAGACTCTCTTTCTCATTAGTAATATTGATCCTTGGTATGGAGACATCATTTTCTATCTCTAGACCCAGAATTTTTGGCCAGAGCTATTTCACTCTAAGCGAAGACAGATTCTCTACCAGTCCCAACCTTACCGTATCATTGGAGACACCCTTTATCACATAGGTATTGAATCTATCCTTCATCAATGTTTGAATCTCGAGGAAGATGAGAAATCTCTTAATGAATACCACTACAGGGCTCATGGTAGTTACATTTCTGGTTACGATACCGTTCAAAAAATATTTTGTACAAGGTATTTCTGGCCATCTATTTGTAAAGACTGCATTATCGTAGTACAAAAATGCCATGGTTTCTAGTTTTACTCTCCAAAAGAATGCACCCCACCCTCACCGTTGCACCTAGCTGTGACCGTCGGACGTTTTTTAAAATGGGCCATAGATTTTATGACCTGTAATACTCACTCAACTGGGGGGCATGGTCAAATCATCATGTTCATTAACTTTTTCACTAAATGGGCCGAGGCGATGCCTACATATGATAATGAAGGTCTAACTGCGACACAATTCTTGTTCAATCATGCCATAGATTGGTTTGGTTTCTAGAAAGTGATTTTCATTGATCACAGCACTCACTTTTGTAATCATATGATGACAGATCTTTATGCTCGATTGGTTTTATGTCACGATAGCTCCACCCCTTACTATCCACAGGCCAATTTCCAGGTTGAGGCTATCAACAAAGTCTTGGTGACTATGCTTCATCGCACCATTGGGAAGCACAAATGACACTGTGGGCATACTGAACATCTACTAAGACTGCCACTGGATTCACACCATTCCAATTGGTCTGAGATCTAGAGGCCACACTCCCGATCGCGTGTGAAATTCTTTATCTGAAGCTAGCTATACAAATACTTCTTGGTACTTCACTAGAAGAGGAACGTCTATTGTACCTCGAGTGTCTCGACGAGACCCGAAGTCTTGTTTCCTTAGTTCTTGAAGTGAAAAAAAAATGATTTAAGGTTCAATATGAAAAATATGTCAGCCCTCGCGTTTTCTCCGAAGGTGACTTGGTGCTGCTTTATGACGAAGCCTGTCATAATTTGGGAGTAGGAAAGCTCGAGCCAATGTGGAATAGGCCCTATATCATTCAACATGTATTGGAGCGAGGAGCCTTTGAGCTAGCATATTGTGAAGGGAATCCTTTGGCTTAGCCCTGTAATGGGATCTATCTGAAAAAATATTACTCTTAATCATAAGTGTGATACTTTGTACATTAATGTTTCATTCCTTAGTGTGCTTTGAGTTGATTTTTGGTGTGATTGTTTTCTTTTTAGGAATGTTTCATTTTCTCACCTTGTGTCCCACTTGGTTGGCAAATGTCTTCAAATCATTATGTTGGTTTTGTTGATGGTGCTTGTCGTAGTGCACATAACCTGTCTTCCACAGCATGGGCACTCTTTGCTCCTGATGGAGAGTTGATTTATTTACAATGTATTTGTTTGGGTCAAAAAACTAACAATATTGTCGAGTATAGTGTCGTGATCGAAATATTATAGGATATTATTGATCTTGGGATTACAGATTTGGTTGTTAAGTTGGACTCACAACTTTTTGTGTTACAATTAAATGGCCATTATTTTATGCACAATCCTCAAATTTTGCATATGTATTTGCATGCTAAATTATTGAAAAGGTATTTTTATTTTATCAAATATCAACATATTCCAAGGCGTTTAAATACATTAACAGATGCATTAGCAAGCCATGTATAAGATAGAAATTTCTGTAATATGTAAAATCAAGACATCATCATGATACATAAGTAGCCATAGAAATATGCACACACGCACACACACACACACATATATATGTCTGCCAAGTGTGTTACATCCAAAATCTCAAAAATTTCTGTTCTATTACAAAAATGGCTCTCTGAGCCTACATCAGTAAAAAAAATGTAAAATAGGGCTGCTATCCGCCCACATGGTGCTCATGGTAGCAGGTGACTGCTCAAATTAATCACCATATTAATCGACGCAGTATTCCCAGGACTCTGACTACATGTATTTGAAGGCGTAGAGGAATATAATCGAACATAGCATACTCTCGAATGCCTCTCATGAGGCCAATTAGGATCTGCTCCAGCTCAGCTATTGTATATGCTCCCTCCTCATATGGAGCATCCTATGTTGGACAGGCTACCCTCCTTGCAATCGGCAACATTCCTGGAGGTCTCTGAGGACCCATATCTGTAATAACATCATAATTCTACGTGTTAGAATACATAACTAAACATTAAAAAAGTAAAAATGTTAGAAAACAATTTTTACTTGCATCGGTCCATTGTGTGCCTAGTGGAATTGGAAGATCCAGATCTCCTATGAAGTTGATGTTGGCATATCTGTAGTCCTCAAATAAGATATGTTGATACCATAGAAAACTCAAAAAGGCTCTAGGGAAATGCATTTTTTGGCCACCACCATGTCAGGGCATAATGCCGCACCATCTCATCAGCCTCAGATCCGTCAGGGCTAGATCATGGATCTCTAGCCACGGGTACTAGAACAGAGGTGCTCTATCTAGGAAAAAGGTCACCAAAATAGACATGTACCTGAACAGTTTTAGTCTCCCTATATTTCACTTGGTTAGCTGGCTCTTCAGTTAGCTAGTAACCCCTCGAACTAATTGAACATTGTTGGGGACAAGTTGTCCACTGTGTATTGGAACTGAGATTTTGTGGCCTCCTATAATACTTTGGCTCCTTCCACTCTCATGATGAGATGTAGTATAGTGCGCAGGGGAAACACTCTGATGGAAGAAATGTATACCTTCCCGCTCTCTATTTTTCGAGCTACATGACAGTATCTTTAGATGAGCATGCTGGTAATCTCACCCCGTGCCCAATATCTAGAGATTTGGATCTTTTCCCCTCTCTTAGACAATCTAGTGATGAAATTGATGTCCCTCACATATAACTCTAAGTCTCGGTCCACTATGAAAAACAACTATTGGTCCACATCCCATATATTGATCAAGTGTTGGAGTAGCTCCAGTTGAGCTCTTAGACTAGATGTTTGGAATAATTTCAACAAACAACAATTGCGCCAAGCATTGACACAATTGTGGTCCTACAAAGCTTGGTGGTCTTACACCTCATCGCCTCATTCTTTCCATTCGACTAGAATATTTGACGAAATCACCTACAAAACATGTTGAATTGGATTTTTAGGAGTGTTAGTTGGAGTAATTTTAGAAATTAACGACAGAGTTGTGTGTATTTATTGTTTTAAAATCCTTCCCAATGTGATTGTCTGAATTAAATCAATAAAGGTGATGCACTTCCTTAATGGGCTAAAAACAACCAACGTGACCTCAATATATCGAAATCATGCTGGTCGTAGGCAATTTTACAATTTTAAATTCTTCCCTCTAATGTCCCTATTTCTGAAATTAAATGACTAATAACTGGAATCAAAATGTAAAGGAGTTTTAGAGCTCTTACCTGAAACTAACAGATTGACGAATGGTGTCCTAGATCGGTCACACTGCTGATTTGAAATTTTAAGGGAAAATGGACAAAATTCTCTTCTCAAAATAGAAAGGTGAAAACGATTTTTTTTTGGGTCTATTTATAGATTTTTGAAAAAATTTCGCCAAATTATATTATTTTTCTTCGATATCTCTGATATTTGCTGTTTATGTGCAGTACAATATTTCCACACTATTGATGATCATTTTCGATGCAAATGATTGTTTTTTAATCTCTTTTTCAGTCTCATTAAATTTTTACAAAAAAGGAACCCCCCTGTAGTCAACTTTCAACTCTTTTCTGACTCTCGAAAAATGAAAATATTGACGAGTACTTGTGTTACACAGTAATTTGTCACCATGTTCATTTTCCCATCCCTGATCCTGAAATGTCTCGTGGTTAATACTGTGAAATTTTTCCATCATTAATGAATATGATAACATATCCCCTTGAAGGTCCATAGAAGACTTCCTTGAAATATCAATGGAGAAACTTGGCCAATTCCTAGTTTCCTGGGTCAGTTCCCTTCCTAGTGCCATGACCGTGTTGATGTCCTTTTGCTAGTTCTAGCCCAATGCTGTCAGCACCCTAATTCCTTGGAAAATCACACTGATCCTGTTTCTAGCAGTTCTCCCTCAAATGCAGGAGAAGCTTCTGTTGACCGGATAAATCAATCTTGTGGACAAGATCGATCTCCCTAGTACCAAAAGGTAATCTAACAACAAATAGCCAAATAAACCTATCTTTCTCTAAACATATGCGATTTGCAAAAGAATACTATAAAGGTGTTAAGGTCTTACCGTAGATCCAATGCTTGTTTGAAGTTTTTGTCCCTCGTGCACTTGAAGGAGTTATCTTTATAAACCTATAGTCACAAACAAGCAAACATTAAATAGCACCTGTATAGTAAATATTATAAATCATGCCTATCATGGTGATCAAGGAATCCATGAAGTAAACAATTAATCAACAGCTTATTGAGAAAAATGAATTCATTTGTATTAACTTTGAAAGAAGAAAAACCTTACAACCTTAGCCTTGATGTTGAACAGGCCTTCTCGGGGTCCGAAAGTAGGAATCTCCTCTACTCTGTCAAGCCTTGCACTCTTCCAACAAAGACAGATAGAGGTATGTGATCTTTCCTCACAAAATCTCAGTTAAATGAGTCTGAATCCCAACAACACTTAACCTCAAAATATTCTAAAGCTTGAACTCCCTTTGAGGCTACCCAATGCCTCTTTTTATAGTGCAAAATAGAAGGTTTCAATTCCAACTATGAAGGGATAGGATCCTCCTTCAAAGGGATAAGCTCCTCACATCAAGGGGTTGGCTCCATAAGGTAAGGGATACATGAACCTCAAAAGAGCGGTTCTGCCACCGCAAGATTCTTTCCAGAGGCTTCTAGAAATTACTAAAAGTGAGATTTTTGAGTTTACTTGCACCTTTTAAATCTTTTACAGGGGTGCGCACCCATAACACAGAGAAAGTGCGTTCAGGTACGCAAGAGTCATGAACATTAGGTGCGGGACCCCAGGCAAGATACAGAGAAAGTGCGATAAAGGAGATTTTTAAGAAATTTTCTCTTATTTTCAAGGCTTGACATGAGGAACTGATGTGTTAGACTTACAAAGGAGGAAGTATGAGTGATAATGAGCTCATACAAATAGCAGAATGTCAAGATGACAATTTTCAGTGCAACATTTTCCACCTCTAAAAGCTCAAGGGCGATGAGTTGGTTCTGGAATAGAGATGATAAGGTCGATATCTCTCATTATAGAGCCTTGACATCATCCATAGGAGATCATCCCTTAGAAAGTGGGTCTTCCTCCTCCTTTCATGGGATCCCAACCTCCTTCGCATTTTTTTAAATTCACATCCCTCATTCCCCCAAGTTTAGAGCTTGGATGATCATTATCAGAATCATATAAAATCTCATCCCTATGCATGCTAGCATCATGATTAAGCCTAAGTACATGGGAGAAGGAATGATTTTGAGCTAGGTGAAGGACTAAAATTTTCACCTAAGGACGCCTCCAACATCAAGGCCTGGTTGTAAGCTCTCCTTTGTAATTTATCAATAATAACATCTAATGTTTTCTTTCTATATTTGTTTACATGATTATGCAAATATTCAGGTACTACTTTATCTACAGTATAGCTAGTATTTACGTTTATTATATATTGTATCACATTTTTTTTTGTCTCTTGATCATCCAGAGGTATTCACACTCCATTAGTAGCAGGAAGCAGGCCTACAAGGATCGTGGATCAAGGTCTCCATCAACGCTCCAAGGATAAGTGATTGGAAAAAATATTTATGTATCTTTCCTCTTTTTGTTGTAAGCATTAGTTAAGAAATCTTATTTTAGAAAGAATCTCGTATTTCTAGACCCACGCTAGGGCTAGAGAGGTCGAATCTGTTTGTAGAGAGATTCATCTTGATAGTAGAATTGGAGACTATGCTAGGGAGCTTTAGCCTTTTAAGTCCTCCTTCCCCGAACTGGTCTTGGATCTGTTTCTCCGATTTGTGAAAATTAAATTTTCTTAGGCCTCTTTTAGCTTGTGTAAAGGTTGTTTGTCACTTCACTGTTTTAGGTCTAATGTGTGGAAACTCAACTTTTTTTTTCCCTTGTTTTTAAAGACCAACACCTTTTCTGTCCTTAGAATATTGATGGCGATGTTGTTCTATATATTACAACTACGTTCATTGGCCTTTCAGCACCCTTCTTCTCAGCACAAAAGCAGTGATCTCAGCCTTGAGAAAAGTTGAGTTTCCCTTCTGATTATCCACTGTATCCTAAGCTTTAAAGGAGTCTTTGAGATCTCGGGAATCTCATTGCTGCATGTTTGACTTACCTATCTTCTCCGAGCAAGTCTGTTTCGTATCTTTGAGTTGTTGTAAGCTTGGGAATGTTTTTCCATTTCAAACACCCTTTTTCGCATTTTCTTGTCTTGTTTCGAAGAGAGTTGGTGTATTCTTTGGTCATCTCTACATTTTTTACTATTTCCCTTTGGTTCCATGTCAAACACAACATTATAGTTTGTTTGATGCACAAGTATAGAAAATTGTGTTTGTCTAAATTCAAAAGAAGTTGGTAGTGATTTTATTTTTCATTTTTTATTTAGATTATCATGGTTTTGAGAAGAGTGAAAAGAATTTCATTCGTGTAGTCTTTAAAAAGATATTTGTTTGGTGCGATTGAAATAAATGTAAAGGGATTTTTAATTTCTTATTTTGGTTCATTTGTTTTTCTTTTGATTACATTTCAAAGTGAAAAACAAATTTTTTTTTCGTGCATCTTAGTGAAAGGAAAGGAATTTTCATTTTCAATAAGTTGCATTGGTTGGCAAAGTGAATTCAATTGGAAAATAATTTCAATTTCGTAACTTTTAACATGTTTGGGGGAATTATCATTGCTGCATTGAGTGCATTATTGTTTGTCTCTCTTAGCTAAGTAGTTGATAATTCATCAAAATTGAAAGCTTATTTCTTGCATTTAGTTTGCATCAGAAGGATTCAGGTGACATTATTTTTAAACCTTGAAACTGAAAATTTAATCAAGATCAGCTTAAAATGAACCTAGTTAAGGAGCATTGGAATTAATGAAAATATTTAGTGTTGTAGGCTAGAGATGTGTTCGAGCGTCGTTAAGTGTAGGATATGTCACTGACATTCTGTGTTAGAACTTGGGGGTGATATCCTGTCCCATGTATGGAATCATATGGTTGTGTGATAATATACTTGGGGCGCTCTTATCGAATGGTTACACATTAGAAAAAACTACTAAAGGTTAGACTCCCACATACTGTTGCTTATATTTTGGGAGACACCATTAGGTTGCAAGCATGCCATAGGTAACCGCATCGGCCACCTTGTAAACGTGATACACCAAACACAACATTTGGGAATATTGGCTGCTGTACATTAAGTCCTCGGTAAATTTATTTTCTAAGGTGTATATTGCAATTCATGGATACTTGGTAAACCATTTTTCCTATATTACCTATTTTTGGTTTATTTTGTCTAATTTCTAAAATTTACCACCCACGGAATAACATCTTACTTGTGCACAACTTCAATAGGGGAATTTTAAGGTCTAAAATGGGCCTCCTAAGAAAAATGTATAACCAAAATAAGATTTATAGGAAGCAATAGGATTCAAGATGATGATGTCAACCATGGGGGATGATTCACCATATTTTAAGTAAAAGGGTAAAAAGATTAAAAAATAATAAAATAATAAAACTACTTTTTCAACTCGTATTTTCAACTTATATCCCAAAAGTTTTGCTCAAATTTTAAGAGGGAGTACTCATTGGATGCAAAAATTTAATTCCTCTTCCAATGAGTACCCATGTTGCATACTTTCGATGGACCCTACTATGCGGAAAATGAGAAATACATGAAAAAACGTGATTGCAATCACATTTTTCATGTAGCAGGGTCCATAGAAAGTATGCAACAAGTGTAATCCTTGAATGAGTAATTAAATTTTGCATCCAACGAGTACTCCTACTCGAAATTTGAGTAAAAAATTTGGGATATAAGTTGAAAATACGAGTTGAAAAAGGAGTGTTTTCTTTTTTCCCTCTAAAATTTGATGATGTCATCAAATCTTAATTTATTATTTCCACTATTATTTTATAATTTCCCCAGGAGGCCCATTTTAGACCTCAAAATTCCCATACCTCTTAGCAAATATTAGGTTGAGACTAATGGAAACAGTTCCTGAGTTTACCAATCAAGGAATCCCCTCAAATGGGAATCC
Organism: Pinus albicaulis; assembly: GCA_034641835.2. Lineage (NCBI taxonomy): Eukaryota > Viridiplantae > Streptophyta > Pinopsida > Pinales > Pinaceae > Pinus > Pinus albicaulis. Next base: position 91,934,827 of record CM076581.1, read on the forward strand.
TGGTTGTTTTCCTTCTTTTGGAAATGTTGGTACTCCCTATATGGAAACATTGTCCCTCCCGGGGTTAACAATTGGTTTTCCAATTTGGTTATTTTCAATCCTCTTGGTTCCAAATTTCCAAGCTACTTCAACCAAGTTCACCTTCACCTGAATAGTGTTAACCTCATCTTGATCCTAATGTTGACCACTCGCCTTCTTCGCCCAGTGAAAGTATAAATTCTAGTAACCAGGAAGCTCAGAAGAATAAGAAGAGGATGATGAAGAAGAAGCAAGATAAGCAAGGGGGAAACCAAGATACCATCAATACTAATGCAACTAATGTTGAAAAATATTCCATTCATTCCCGCAAAGTAAAATTCACTTCCAAGCTATGTAAGGGTGACCATCTTCTTAGATATTGTCCTTGAATTCATAGGGTGTTAGAAATGTGGTCTACTGACTCAAATAACCCTTTTTCATCAGCCTCTAGAGATCATGCTAGTGACAAACCCTCAGCTAGTAGTAATACAACTTGAGTGGGCCTAATGGTTAAGAGCATATGTTTCCTCCTAAGAGGTCAAAGGTTTAAAACAAGAGGGGGGTAGAGTATGTATGCCTTCGTAGACTTAGCAGTCATATCATTGTGTGGAGGTGGGTCCCTTGTCCCATAAAAAAGGGGGTCTCATACACCAATTTGGTTTTTCGCTTGGACGTGACCTTAGAATTAGATAATACTAATACTAATACTAATGTTGATAATAATAATAATAATAATAATAATAATAACAAGGCCCATGGGAAAAAGGGTAAAGTCAAATTTTCATGTAGGTTATGTGAAGGGAATCATCCTATTCAACTTTGTCCTTATATGGATGAAGCCTCTAGAGTGTTGAATAAACTTACTTCTTCTCAGCTCTGTCTTCCTGCTGGCTATTGAAAGCTTTCCTCTGATCCTCCACTAGTTAATCAAGTGATTAATCAGATGTAATTTATGGTCAATCTCACTCTCTTCGAAAGTGAATCACATGATTCCATTCCCTACTAACCATTGGTTGAGAAAACGGTAGACCTGATTCAACCTTCAGTTGATCGTAACTTTCCCGTAGAGAGTGAACCTCATACCACTTAATTCATTTTTGTTTCTTTAGATTCCCACTGATTGGAGGGAAATACTCTTATTCCCATGGTATAGGAGGGTGATCCTCCAATTCTCGTAACACAAGGGGTATTTCTCCTATTCCCACGAAACCCCCTCTAAGTATTCTAGTCATTTCCTTCGATTGAAGTCGACTGGTAGGATATTGTCTTCCTTCTTGCGTCCCCTTTGAGATCACAATACATGTATATAATATGGTTGTACATAGAACTATAATAGATGGAGGGACATCTATTAGTATTCTATCTTCAACTACTTGGCATGCTTTCAGTTCTCTGTAGCTTGTTCCTGTTACCTATAATTTGTTAGCATTTAACTGAGGAACCACTCAGCTATTAGGGATCCTTCCTAAGTTGCCTATTACTTTATGAGGAAAGACTATCTGTATAGATGTGATGGTTGTCCAAGGCCCTTTGGAGTTTAACTTACTCCTTGCGTGTGACTATACTTATGTCATGGGAGCTCTCGTCTCTTCTCTCTTTTGTCTGATATGTTTTTCGCATGAACGAAGGATTGTGACCATTGATCAGCTATCATTCATTTGTAATAATATAGCTCGCAATAAACCATGATCCCTTAATGGTCCTTACATGCAGGTGGTATCTTCCTCACCACAGGTCAATTATGTGGCCACCTATTCCATGCTCGCGTCTGTTTATGATCTATTCAATGATATAGTGCACCATGTACTGGGGGCATTGGATCCTGATTTCAAGAGAGTTTTTATCTCATTTGATGAGAACCTCTGGGAAGCCATGACCTTTTATGGACCATGATAAGGTCTCTAGAGAAAATTTCCTTTTCCTGTGTCAAGCTCCTTAAAAATTTAAACAGGCTCTTCAGAGCAAAGTTCCTTCTATTTTTTCAAGCTCCTTGAAAAATGAAACAAGCTCTTCGAAGCAAAGTTCCTTTTCTTGTGTCAGGATCCTTAAAAGATTAAACAAGGTGTCATGGGGATATTTATTTTACTGTGTCAACCTCATTAAAAAATGAAACAAATCCCCTTTCAATTCAAGTCTTTGATTAGATCTCATAAATTCCCAGTCGAATCTTTCACTTAATCTCATAAATGAAACTTCATTCCATTCGCCTACTTAGGTGAGTGAGTTGAAGCTTGGGGGGCATGTACCAAAAATTGAGTCACCATGTTGTGGGCATGAAAAAACAATTTAAAGCATAGTTTCACGTGTTTCAAGCATGTGTAAAAATGAAACCATATCCAAGGGTTTTCAAGAAAAATTTCCGATGTTTCAAGCTTGTGTAAAAATGAAACCATTCTCGTGTTACCTCTCGTGATTTCCCTTTTATCTGCCTCTTCTACCAGATGAAACTTGGTTTTCTCATTCCATCATCACCATCTCCTTGGATGATCATACACTCTCACTTGATTTTTTTACCCTTTCTTGAGCAACCACTGCGATGAGTGGTCTTGTTAGCCAACCTCTTAACCTTTACTTGCTTTGAGTAGTTCCATCATCTCTAGAACTAGATGCTACCCTTTATATCACTCTTTCCTTCAGGAGGAGTCCTGTTTTAGCTCTTTTCTGACTCTCAAAAAATGAAAATATTGTCGAGAACTTGTCATTTATAACTTGTGAAAGTGAATGAATTGATGTAATATCAATATACGTTTACCCCTTTTTCGGGCCAAGGTTTACTATTTAGGAAAAATGAATACCTTGATCGAACATGGTAAATAGGTTCTCTTAGACATAGTTTTCTACCTTTTTAGATTCGAGAGATGACTTACGAAAAGGGAAATGATGGATTTTCCTTTATTTTCTCTTTTCAATATCCTTAAACATGAAAATTTACCAAGTTTACCTTTCATTGGACTCGTTAAATATTAAAAGATGAAATAATTGTCACCATGAGGAGCCTAAGTTCATCCTTCCAAGGGCTCATTAAAATTACTAGGATGGATTCATTGAAAGAAGGAACTTACATGCTCAACAGATGTTATTGTCTTCAAGGATGCTACAAAAAATAAAGAGGCACTCGTTAGCAATAACGAGGGAAAATTGAAAGTGAACATCCTATGTGTATTCTGGGCAGATTGTCGCTCTTGAATATGACACTCATATATAATCCATGTTGGGTTGGGGAAATCCTACATATGTCACTTTTCCTCCATGGGTTTGGGAAATCCATTTGCCTCTTATCTAATTACCAATTTTTTCAACATGACCTCTAATCCTATTTGAGTCAAATTCTGCCACACTCTAGAGTCATGTTGTCAATATGTTCAAGAGAAGTCCTTTTTGTCAAACACCTTCTACATATTTGACCTCCTTTGATACAATATCGAATCACTCCTTTCATCTTAAGATATTTTTTGTTTCGTGTCGATGATGTGGGAATCATTATGGCCCTCAAATGAATCAATTCCTATCGACTTTAGCTCATTATCCGAGAAAGTGGTTTAGAGACTTCTTTCAGTACCTTGGAGATTTCATGCCTCAAAGGCAAGTTCTTCATGTTTGACGACAGATTCACATCATTAGCCTTCGATCGAATGATTATGCAATTGTTCAACTTCAACACATATGTTCACACTTGTAGATTGTGTTGTTGTACCTTGAGGTCCATCACCATTATTGGTGGTCTCTCTTCTGCCTATTAATAGTTTTCATCATTAATCGATAATCAGGTGGTTTCTAACATTTTCTACACCAACACATTTATTCACATGGCTAGATTCGTACAATCAGTTGATTTAGATCACGGTGAAGACCTTGGGTCACATATGATTTTTTGTCTAGGTTGTGTGGAGTTATTAAGTATTCATGATTGTATACATGATCCTATCTATACGAATGGTTGTGTCCATACCACGGATTCATTTTTACGATCTCTCTTAGACGGATGGCTGTGACAATATTGTGGGCTCATGTGTTGTTTGATGCCCAGTGCGACATTATGTGGCTAGGCGTCTTTATACCAAAGATGTAATATACTATAAATGTTTGATTTGGTAGGTTTTTTGAAGGTGGTTTGCGTTAGTTTCCTTAGTTCATAAATCATTTCAGCCATCACTCCATGTTCTGCCTTCATGCTTTAGCGGGCATCTGTTACACAGTAATTTTTCACCATGCTCATTTTCCCGTCCTTGTTCCTAAAATGTCCCGTAACGAATCCTGTGAAATTTTTTCATCATTAAGAAATATGCTAAGATATCCCCTTGAAGATCCAAAGAATACTTCCTTCAAATATCACTAGATAAAGTTGGTCAAATTCCTATTTTCCTAGGTCAGCACCCTTCCTGGTGCCCTAACCATGCTGATGTCCTTTTCCCAGTTCTGGCCCAGAGCTTCCAGAGTTGTAATTTCTTGGAAAATTGCATTAATCCCCTTTCTGGCAGTGCTTCCTCAAATGGAGGAGAATTTTTGACCTCTAAAAGCTCAAATGTAGTGAGTTTCCTATTGAACAAAGATGATAAGGTCGATATCTCTCATTATAGAGCCTTGATATCATCCATGGGAGATCATCCCACTACAAGAAAAAAGGACATTGGTGAGGGGCGAAAATGGTCACCATAAGCTCATTGGTGAGGGTCAAAAGAGCCTTCGTCACCAAAAACTGAACGTCACCAAAGGTGGCGTCGCCGAAAGTATAGGTGCTGTGGTGACATTCAAAGTCTGTCACCAATAATGATTTATAGTGACGGATAGTGACCGCCACCATTTCATATGAGCAATGGTGACGGACAATAGCCTCCGTCACCAAAGGTGGCGTCGCCGAAAGTATAGGTGTTGTGGTGACATTCAAGGTCCGTCACCAATAATGATTTATAGTGACAGATATTGACCGTCACCATTTCATATGAGCAATGGTGATGGAAAATAGCCTCCGTCACCAAAAAATTGAACGTCACCAAAGGTGGCGTCGCCGAAAGTATGTGTTGTAGTGACAGTCAAGGTCCGTCATGAATATTAATTATAATGACAGATAGTGACCGTCACCATTTCATATGAACAACAATGATTTTTTGTGATGGACATTTCATGGCCGTCACTATTGGTGCATATATATAGCGACGTTCATTGACTGTCACCATAAACGCATTGGTGACATCAATTTCTGTCACGAATAATGACTATAATGACAAACAGTGACCCTCACCATTTCATATAAACAACAACGATTTATGGTGACGGACCTTTAATGGTCGTCACTATTGATGCATATATATGGTGGCGTTCGTTGACCGTCACCATTTCATATTTTGGTGAGGGTTGAAAAGTCTCACCATAAACTCATTGGTGATGGTCAAAAGAGCATCCATCACCAAAAACTGATCTTCGTCATTCCCTATATATGAATATCAGGGCACGATGGAATCGAACCACCAACCTCCTGCTTGTAAAGCAGGTGCTCTTCCATTGAGCTAGCACCCTTTAAAAAATTATACTTTAAACTAGAAATTTCCCCTAAAGGTGCAAAGATACACCAAAGGAATAAGAACCAGGAAAACTGAAAGAACTCAGTGTCCTTGCTCCTATTTTTATTCTACGACACTCTAAAAAGTATGATCTTGATCTATGACGTATTTTTGTCGAGTGGTTCTAATTTAATAGTAAATTTTATATTAGATAAAATAAATGAATAACTGAGAGGCCTTACGGGCTAATTTTTAATCCTTACACCAAAATCTCTTAATATTCAAGTCTATGGAACAACTCGTTCAAAGTTCAAACTAAAGTAGATTTTAAATGGAAAGCCTAAAACCAGCTAAGTAGTTTACAAATTAACATTTTGGATATAAATTATGTTCAATTTATATGACAAGTTATGCCATAACCTTGAAACTAGTTTCTTAGCTAAAAGACTTTCTTAAGTCAACAATGACAAAAACATAGTCATGGCAAGCAAAATTCTCTTGTTTTTTCTAACGAGGGTGCATGTAACTTGATAGAGGTTGTATGAGAGTATCAAACCATAAACAATTTCACGAAAACATGGAAATGACAAAGTCTTGTTAAGCAACAAAGGTTTAGTTGAATATATGGAAAGCATCGAGCTAAATGATATAATTAAACTAAAAGTAACTGTAAAAAAATGAAATTGCCATAATATACATCGCATCAGCGTATGAATTTGCATCAATGTACTGAATTAATATGAGTTCAAATTTTGAAATTCTCCTGCAAGATAACATTTATCATTAAAAAAATCTGATCAAACATGAAGTAATCTCATGAATCCTTCAGATTTATTTTGCAATATCCATCTCAGATCGATAGATCCATAATCTTAAATATTCTTATAACTAGCAATTGCACCAAGAGGTGCAAAGGAATGCCAGAACATGGATAAGAGAAGTGGGGAGATTGTATAAAGAAATAATCAAGCGAAATATACTAAAAATGAAATACAACCCATGTGAGGCTAATTTAAATTCAATTGTTGTGAATTTTCAAGTGAAAGAAAGTTTGTAACTGGTGTCTGGCAAGCAGGACTCACAAAAATTGTTATAGAGAAAAAATTGGAAGGGAAATTGAGGTTTGAGGTTTGATGATGTTGATGAAGCACATATTCTACTTGGTGAAAGTGGCCACTGCAAGGATTATTGGGGTTCAGGCTTCTATAGGCAGGATAATACTTTTGAGCTTGAAACAACTTTGCACAATATAGCTTTCAGTTCAAATGGGTGCAAATACATATAACTCAAGCAATTTGAGACCTTTAAATGTATGGTCAGAAGCAACAACTCCAGAATCTGTGCAAATGCTTCTAAACTCTATTTGAAAAGAGGAAATTAATTTGATCCTTGAAGGAAACTTGTTTGGACCAGACATTGGTGAGTTGATAAGAAGCTCAAACAACTGGGCAGCGATTACTATGTGGTGTATTTTCAAAGGGCTCAAAGAGTCATTACCTTCTAGATGGCTATATATTTTGGGAGATGGGTTTGAAAATACAGGCAAGAAGAATCAGCCAGCGTCTGAACAGTCGGGTGAATTTGAGAAAAAACACCAAAGATCTGCCAATTTTGTTGAATGCCTCTGAGCAATGTGGTTTATTGTTTGCTGTCAATTCCTCCTCAGTCATGGATTGCAGGCCTACACAAAATAAGAATATTCTTATGATTGGTCTCTGTTCTGAAGTGAATAATTTAAAACAATATACTCATAACATAGCACAAAATACATATTCAACAGAAGTAAATACAGAAAACAAGAATATTGGAAATGATGATTTTGGATTTCAAACTGAAGGAGCATATAAGGGTGAGGATGAAGTGCTTTTGAAATTTCAGTGGGTAGAGGAGACAGAAAGGATGGGCTGTAGCAAGTTTTTGGAGTCTTGGGATAGAAGAGAAGGGAAAAGAGGCAAACTTCAAGTTCAAAGCACAGAGTAATGACCCCTGGAAGGAGAGATTTTGATTCTCTTGTTCAATCTCAGCAGGCAGTAAGCAATGCCTTTGGTCAAGTCGACATTCAATTTTCGGATTCTCTATGGGATGTAGGTGATGGCATTAGCCAAGAGAAGCAGCTGGACAGGGTTTCACATGAATATATCCTTTCTTCATGAATGCAATGATTATCGTAATTATGTTCAAATAAAAGAGATGAGAACAGTGTGCAAGAGGCTTTATAATGTTTGATATGCAAAGAATAGAATATTCAAAATAGTACACATCATATGAGGAGGAGACCTTTAAATCAAGCAATTTGAGACCTTTAAATGGGTGCAAATATATATAAATCAAGCAATTTGAGACCTTTAAATGTATGGTAAGAAGCAACAACTCCAGAATCTATGCAAATGCTTCTAAACTCTCAATTTAGACTACTCATGTGCTTACCAAATGAGAATCTCTGACCAAAATTCTAGTTAACAGGCACAATGAAAATAATTAGTTGTTGAAAGATTCAGGATCTGTTTATAAAAATGTCATGGAAGAGGAGTTTGCAGTCAGAGATGTGGAAATGGTGAATGATAATGAGTGTGTTTGGAAAAAAAAACTCCTAAGTATGCCCAGGTAAGTGTTACAAAGTTGTCATCAACAACCTTGAGTCAGAGAGAAGAGAAGTCTTCTATGTTACCATGGACTAGTGAAAATATGGCACATACATGTAACCATAAACTAGCTTCTTATATGGAGAAAGCTGAGATAATTTACATGGGCAATGTAACAACTCGATTTATGGCCTCTGAAGTTCAAGAACCAGAGGATATTTCAAGGCTACATTGTTTCCCTCAAGACAACTTCAGTGAGTACTATATTATACAATAAAGACATTACTGAGCCAAGTAAAGCTAATTGTGTACCAAAAAAAGCGTTATCTGCAATACAAGCACGTGAATTAAAAGGTGGCCATTCTTCTCCACACAAATGAAAAACATCACTTGAAAAACATTTGTCTGTTGGAAGTGCATTCTGTGTAATAACATGTACTTCTAGTTACCCAGGTTATGAGGAAGTGGCAACACAGACAGCGCATGTTTTTCTTCTTGCCAACTTACAAGTTGAAAAGGCATGTGAACAAGCCACTCACTATCATAATAGTGGATCACAAATTAGGAAATCACTTGGCACTGATATTTTTACTCTTGAAAATGTCCAGGATCCGAATGTTTCATTATTGACAGATTCTAAGAAGTTTGACAAATCTGTCATTGCTAATTTGAGTGAAAGTGATGCACTGAAAAAATCAGAGACTAAAAAAGTTTCTACTTTAATAGAACCTTTACCTTTCCACAAGGTGAGCTATTACAAGTCTTAATTATTTGATCTAAATATCTAACACCCAAGCATAGTAGAACTCTGTTGGAACATGAATTTTAGCTCTACAATGTCTTTAGTTTCGTAATCTGTCATTGCTAATTTGAGTGAATGTGATGCAGTGAAAAACTCAGAGACTAAAAATCAGTGTTACACGGGGACTCGCCCCCCCCCCCAAGGGGTCTAGAATCCTCGCCCCCCCGCGATTCGGGGTCTTGGGGACTTCTAGGGGACGTTTCCTGACGCTCCCAATTTTCGAAAATTTGGAGGGGACGTCAAGGGGGACGTTTCCCCATCTCGAGGGGTCAAGGGGGCGTGAGGGGACGGGAGGGGACATGAAGGGGGCGTGAGGGGACGGGAGGGGGCGTGAGGGGACGGCTGGGGCAATAGATATTCTCATTTAATTCTCTATCAAAATATTTTAATCAGTTACAACTAGCACCATATCCATTTACATTGTACTTTAATCTGTGAGTAGTAGATTGAATATTGGGAACTACTAAAGTATTTCTGGAGAGCTCGACTTACCACTAGACCTTCATTGTGATGTCAGTTGAACAGAACGATGTTTTTTTTATTGGTTTCTTTCTCCAACTCTGTTTGCTTGCTTCTCTCCAATAACCTCTTCAGATATAACAGCCTGTGATTTCACTAAAGCTGTAATTGGAGGAGAATTTATTATATCTCACTCTTAAGATAATTTTAGGTGAGAGAAATAGTAGCGGAAACCAAACCTTATAGTGGAATGTCATACTTATGGTTGAGGCATGCTAAAGCAACAGTGTACAGAATGTTGAAAAGTGCACAGAACTCAATCAATGCTCCAATTCTAGTCCAATAAAATTTAAATTCAGCAAATAATCCATGAGATTCTAGGATAGCACGTCCAAGTGTTTCAATGGAGCTGTTACTGACAGGATGCACAAAGATGAAATATTTAGAGGAAAGGAAATATTTAATATTTCTTTCCTGGGATTATGATTATAGGACACTGTATCAGTACATGATAAAACATACTTTCTCCCATCTAGGAGCTAGAAATCCATTCACCACTCTGGTGTTTTGGCCATAGGACATCAGTGAGCACCAATATGCCCAAATCCACCAGCTAGGTATGTTCTCTGTTCTAGAAACATGAATAAAAGGAACCATTTTTTCAATTTTGTAACCCGAGTTCTAGTTGAAAAGCTCAATATTAGAATAAAGTATATTTCTTTGGAGTAAATAACTATCTTTGCATATACTATAATGTCAAATACCTCTTGATACCACAAACCCTCCAAGAACAAACACAATGAGCAAAGTGAATGATCCAAATGTTTGTGAGGCAATCATGTTTCGACCCAACGAGGCTATGAATTTGAAAAGTGCCAACGACATCTGATGTATCACAAAGAGGAGGAAGTATTGCCTAAAGAACCTGCAACAATCAAGGCAATCTCCTAGATTGCTCATTGAATATTTTAGTGTTCTGACAACTAAAACATTTAACAAGCTTGATGTTCATGATTTAATTTTCTTTTTCATAGAGCTAATTTGGCAAAGGAAGATGTTACATTTTGTTTCCATTCTTCTATCTATTCATACATTAATAAAATAGAGACCAAGTATATATACTATATAGGCACTGTTCCACATAAAAGGGATTTTAAGTGTTGTTTTAATGCCAAGATCCTTTGGAAAAATGCATTCTCTATAATTAAACCAGTTCATCTAGTTCTATCCCATCTCTCGTACAGTCCTGTAAATTTCTTGAATTGGGAGATCGATGAAGAGATAATAGACTGTAAACTATATTTTCAAATTTCGATTCATTAGGCAGGTTGCCAACGTTGGAAATCAACTTTAAATAATGAAAATGATAAGCATGGTACAAAATGAGCCCATATAGAACAAAAAAATTGGCAGATAGAGGCGTGGATGCAAATTTTCAAAATAAATTATGTGCCCAAGACAGCAGGATCTAATCCCACAATGGTTGATATGTGTCTATCACTCACGTTCCCTGATACAAAGTTACCAAAACAACATGCTCTATTATCCCATGGAGAAAATATTTCATGAGGGACAGAACATAACAACGTTATGTACTCCCAAGTGGTAGCAAAGGATAATTTTCAAAGTTAATGAGCAATAATTATTACAGTCCTATGCAAACTTGGATGGACAGATCCTTTGAAGCTTTCAATCTTGAAGAACTGCTTGGAGAAAAAGTGCATAGCACTTTGGAACAGTTCTAACCCTGTCAGCAGAGGTGCCTCAATAAATGTGCACTACAGATCCCTAACATCCTTGGTTGCTCTGAGCAAGGATCTTATAATGAATGGTCTCAATATAAAATGACCCCTCCTCTTCATGAATTCGGTAATTTGATATATTGGTAGATATCTCTTCTCTCTGATTGAAGAAGGTCTTCCACATTCTCTTCTTTGACCTAAAGCTTCTTAGAAGTTTGATGTTGCAATCACGTCATGTAAGTCTCATCTCTAATCTGGGTAGCTCATGATGATTACCAATGCAAGGCTTCATAGGGATCTATGATGATTGGGCTCAACTATCGATAACATTTGTCCAAATAAGAGGGATTTAATGGAAGACTTAGATTTGTCCTTAAGCACAAAACAGAGTAGCTGTTGAACCTAGTCATAGTCAACTCTGATGTATGCCTTGATACAAAGGCTTTAAGACAATTTAAGGATAAGCCTCATACATATATATTGGATAGCTGACGTATGCCTTGATACAAAGGCTTTAAGACAATTTAAGGATAAGCCTCATACATATATATTGGCTAGCTTCTCACTAAAGATCAAGTATGATCTGAAGTTCACTACTGGTCTAATAAAAGGAAAAGTACTATATCTCCTGGTGACCATCTTCATTTCTTTGTATCACAAATCAAAGGCTGATGTCTGTTCTCTGGAAGCACCATTGTAGCTGAATGTATAAAACAGCAAGCATGAATTTCTATGACAATGCCAACAACTGAAGAGTTCATCTCAGACACGAATTTTACTGGTTTCTAAAGAATATAATCCCCATTAGAAGGAGATCTTTTAGGGATTGTCCAACCACTATATTATATTGAAAAGAGATTCCCATTTGTAGTACAATTATACCAAAGAAATCAATGCCAAAAAAATATGCCAATGACTACTCTTCACAACTAAAGGACACATTGTATTGAAGTCATTCATTTCTTGCTATTTTGTGATCTATTTTTGCTATTTCACATTAATGGCATTCCTATACTACAATATGCATGCATTATGGTACCCATTTTCAATGATTATGCAACCACAGAAATTGGAATTCAAATTCTCAATAGAATTTAATTGGTAAAGGGAAAACAGATGTAAACAATAATAATTAGCCTCGATAGTTAAATAAAGAAAAATTTATAATATTCAACATAGTAGAACAAGGTAGACTAGTATAAAAAAATTTTAGAATGATTTATCTACATCCTTTAATATATACTCTATCTATATTACTCTTGGCCTCTAGGAAGCAATATAGGGTTCATGGCAAGCTTGTAACTAATGCATTCTAGTTCACCTCCTTTTGCAAGCACCGTGACTTCCACATATGCATAGGAGACCTTGCCAATTTGACAATAAAAATATCTTGAAGGCATGACATCCTTTGAAGAAAACATTGGAATGGTTGTTTGTCTCTGCATCTATAAAGGATAAAAATGGTGACACTATAGACCTAGAGGTTGGGTTTAATATAAAACCACTACAAGTGATACTAGCATATGTTTCTGAGCATTTCTCTGAATCTAAGGGATCAACATTTGATTCTTGAAAGTTCACTACTCATTAAGTCTTTTCTCAACCTTTATCCTAAGAATCTGTGTATGGAAAATATCATGAGATTCGATTCCATCTTGAATTTCTGTCTTGATGATTGCAAGAGGCAGGTGCTACCAATTCTGTTGCATTCAAGGAATTTCAGTTTCATACAATCTAAAACAATGTCAGTATCCTAGTGAAACAATGGTTTGGAAGTTTTGAATATCCACCATTGACATATTGGATGCCATTTTCATGATCTTGGCTAGTGAAATATTTGTGCTTATAATAGACTTAGATTTGAGTAATGTCTTCAACGTGAAGGAAATTGGTTCTAAATTCTTGAAGACAAGGACATAATTATCTACTAGAAGCAATAGTCTTGGTGTGTAGGTGTTAACTGGGAAAATTACTATTCATGACAAATTCTTTCAAAACGCTTCCAGCTCTGTAAAAACAGTGAATACAGAGTCTCAACAACCATTGGGTTGGCAATTTTCTACTGGATGTTATATAATTAATGCAATAGATAATGGCAAAGCATGGATTGATAGAGGCGTGGATGCAAATTTTCAAAAGAAATTATGTGCCCAAGACAGCAGGATCTAATCCCATAATGGTTGATATGTGTCTATCACTCACGTTCCCTGATACAGAGTTACCAAAACAACATGCTATATTATCCCATGGAGACAATATTTCATGAGGGACAGAACATAACAACATTATGTACTCCCAAGTGGTAGCAAAGGATAATTTTCAAAGTTAATGAGCAATAATTATTACAGTCCTATGCAATCTTGGATGGACAAATCCTTTGAAGCTTTCAATCTTGAAGAACTGCTTGGAGAAAAAGTGCATAGCACTTTGGAACAGTTCTAACCCTGTCAGCAGAGGTGCCTCAATAAATGTGCACTACAGATCCCTGACATCCTTGGTTGCTCTAAGCAAGGATCTTATAATGAATGGTCTCAATATAAAATGACCCCTCTCTTCATGAATTCGGTAATTTGATATATTGGTAGATATCTCTTCTCTCTGATTGAAGAAGGTCTTCCGCATTCTCTTCTTTGACCTAAAGCTTCTTAGAAGTTTGATGTTGCAATTACCTCATGTAAGTCTCATCTCTAATCTGGGTAGCTCATGATGATTACCAATGCAAGGCTTCAGAGGGATCTATGATAATTGGGCTCAGCAATCAATAACATTTGTCCAAATAAGAGGGATTTAATGGAAGACCTAGATTTGTCCTTAAGCACAAAACAGAGTAGCTGTTGAACCTAGTCATAGTCAACTCTGATGTATGCCTTGATACAAAGGCTTTAAGAAAATTTAAGGATAAGCCCCATACATATATATTGGATAGCTGATGTATGCCTTGATACAAAGGCTTTAAGACAATTTAAGGATAAGCCTCATACATATATATTGGCTAGCTGCTCATTAAAGATCAAGTATGATCTGAAGTTCACTATTGGTCTAATAAAAGGAAAAGTACTATATCTCCTGGTGACCATCTTCATTTCTTTGTATAACAAATCATTTGCCTTAAAAGATATTGGTGGTTTGAAAGTTTTCAAATTCTAGTCTTGGTTTCAAGAGAATCTGGTCAATCGCTGGAATGAAGTGGACTTATGTTGAACTATAACTCTCCAGTTTGAAGATTTTCTACACAATGTATCTTTGGTGACCTCGTGATAATTCTTGGCTATTCAAAGCTCTGATCCGTGGCCATATGGAATTGGATCTGCAGCTCTTTGTTGTTTGATCTACATCCTAGGTTAATCTGTATTAATTCAGTGGCAATCATACAAGTTTTAACAATCCAAACTCATCTTGGCCTGTGACAGTGACATGGTTGGGTGACTAATGTGATCAAACTCATAAGGAGGCCGGTTATAACATATGTCTTTTTAAAGGCACAAATCTTGCAAATAAATCACCGAGGCTAGTATTTGTCAAGTCTCAGTCCTTAAAGCTCACTTCTGGAGTTTCCAGAGTCGTTTGAAATTTGTGGAAGGTTCTATATATACACTCTGTCACAGTCTCATTGAAGTGGACCATTCAAGCTTCATTCCAATTTCTGACCGTTTTAAGGACTGACAAAATTCTTGTGTTGAAGTAATTTGATTACAGTGCATTGTAATCTCTCACCAATAAAGTAGTACCTTCAATGCTAATAAATTTGAATATCATGTGCATTGACAGAATTTCCTTGACAGAAAAGTATGAAAATATCACTATGTATCATGACAATTTATCTCCTTGACACTGATGACTATAGTGTAAATATGATCCTGACTTAGAGGAACACAGTATGACCCTTTTGGTTAGTACGTGTATGGTGATCTCTATGTATTGACAATATCTCTAAGCATTGTCTTGGGACTGTAGGAGTACCAAGCTCAAAATGACAATAAATCTAGGTTGTGGTCCACATGGCACAAGCTTGTGAGTAACAATGATATGCTTGCAAAGATATTATTTGGGTACACTGCTCATTTTATCTAGAATTACAGTGAGATAGTTGTCCGATAGTTGGTCATATTACAGTAGGAACGTCATCAATATAGGAAATCTAGTTTTTGACTGAAAATGAGAGGAGGGCATAAGGAAAATCATTGCCACAAGGTAAAACTATGATTGACAACTTCTTATTGGAATGTATATTATTTGGAGTTAAATACAAACTATGATTATTTGTGGTAATGCTATGGATGTTGGAGAATAGACATTCAAGAAAGTTTGTCACTATAACACGTCTACAATGTAGATGTAGATCCTTTTTCACCTTGGTTTCTATTTTCTGCAATGGCTTGTAGTGGTAGCATGATGCGTGCATTAGATATTTGCTTCCAATGTTCTAGTGAACCTGGTATTTTCAAGAGGCTCATAACCTGTTAGGAAAGACCTCATTTTTTCATAAGAGGCATTCTTAGAAAAAATTGGTCAAGAGGCCAATCTGCAAGACAAAATTATAATATACTGTGACTTCTCCAAAGCTTGAAACTTGTTCACTGGTTGATACTTCACTAGTCATTCAATAATGCAGCAGTCTTCAGAAACCAAAACACAGTGGTGACTTGCGGGTCATGTTTGCATTATGCTAGTACAAGCTTAGTCTATTCAGAGGCCTACCATATGCAACAAAAGAGATTTGCAGAGAAGCTTGCCATGTGCACTATTGGAATTGTAGGACAAATGAAATAGTTAGTTTATATATCTTCAACGATTTTGAATTAGGAAAGAAGCCCTTAAAATGTTGACCTTTTGGAAAACTATGCAATGATGAGTGCTTTCTATGTCCAAGATTATAATGATGCATTTTAGATGAATTTCTTAGCTTTCACTGTCTTCATATTTTTGAATATTGATCTTATTAGAAATTGTAAGTTAAAGGTAATTTTTATTGCAAAATATAGCACCCCTATGGCATCATAGGTATGGGCACCTCAACTTGACCTATCTCTCTCAGTTTCCATGAGAGAAACTAGTAGATGGACTTCCGAACATTCTGTAGAAGATCCACAGAGTTTGCAGAGCTTGTCAAGCAGGGAAGCTACATTGAATACCATTTTATGAAGGACAAGCTTGGAGAGCGTAGCAGGTCCTTCAGTTGGTACTTTCAGACATATGTGGACCAATGAACATGACATCAACCACTGGTGCTAGGTACTTCCTTCCGTTTTTTTGATTATTTCAGTAGAAAAATGTGGGTATATTTTCTATAATTAAAATATGATGTGTTTAATGAATTTCAAAAGTTCAAAGCATTAATAGAGAAATAGTTAGGTTGTCATATTGCCTCTATTAGATATGATACTGGTGGGGAATTCTACTTAAAATATTTCAATAAATTTTGTGCTAAACATGGGATCCAAAGACAATATACTACACCTTACACTCCAAAACAAAATGTATTGGTTGAGAGGCAAAACTTTACTATCACAAAGATGGCTAGGTGTAAGTTGCAAAGGAAGTCTATTCCAAATAGGTTTTGAGCTGAGGTAATGTTCACAATAGTATACTGGCTGGTGAAATGAAATATGACACTTTGGTCTCAAGTTGGAGGACCAATTCCTGTAGTTGCAATGCCAGCATATGCACTTGTGAGGCAAAAATATCCATTTTTTTTATTGTTCCCCAGACATTCTTCAGTGTAGGGCAAGGGCAAGACATTTCTTCATTCCATGCAGATATATATAGGCCACCTACTGGATTGTTGTCATCTACAACTGCAACATTTTCATATCCAATGCAGTCACCCTTTTTTCTGTACACTGGGCACCTCTCTGGATGCAGCTCTGCCTATTTTCCTGCTGTGTTTGCACCTTTCTCGGACTCTTCAAGTTCACTCCAAGTACTTCTCAGATTTTGACCTCTGGTGCAATTCTTCCACCCCATATCCGACATCCTTAATGGGATTGACAAAATTTCCAACTCCCAATAATGATAGAATCTGGTCCAGGCTAAACTTAGATTTGAATTCTGGCACAGAGACTTTTGAGGCAGAGGGTAAAGAAGAAAGAGCAAGATCAAAACATGCAGTAGTTTTGGAAGGTCCTTTGATAATAGATGGGCAAACTAGAGTCATCCAACAATCATCAACATCAACAGACTCTTTTAAATAAGGTGGGATTTAAATAGATTTGAAAACAAAAAAGAGATATAAAGATAGCCAGGTTCTGTAGGTGTTGGTAGCTTTTTTTTCATGGGGTCTGTCTCACCCAAAGGGTGTTGCTTATTGGGCACATTAAGTTGTACTTGAATCCCAATGTGATGTTGATAGAGTTGTTTAATCCCAAATGGATTATGCTGTAGATAAAGGTGTACTGGATTGAATCTGAGATCGATACAAGGCCAGAATTGCTCATGCAGATTGAAATTCCCATATCACTAATTTGCCTCTTTTCGGGTGATCCTGCTGCACTTTTTACATGTATGCTTATTGTAGAAGTATGAATGGCACAAGCCAGGTGTTTGACAAAATTCCCAAGAAAAATGTTACCGCATGGAATGTTATTATTAGAGGTTGTGTTAGGGATGGACACTGCCAGGAAGCCCTCAAGCTATATTACCAAACACAACAGGGGGGACTTAGTGGAGACACACCTTTCCAATTCTCCTCAAGGCATGCGCTGAGATTGTGGCCCTAGAGCAGGGCAGGGAAATCCATAGTTACATGGAACAACATGACTACAGGGTATTTCAAAATTAGAAATTGTGAAGAGGAAGGAAAGGTACTTGACAAAATGTAGCTTGGAAGGTCAAAACCCAATGTGATAAATTGGAGCGTGATGATATCCAAGTATGAGTTGAATGGTCACAAAAATGGTGTAGTGAGATCTTTTCTAAATGCAGCTGGCTGGAGCGAAATCCAATTCAGTCACTATTTGCTAGTGCTCTCGCTTCTTGTGCAAAATTAGCAGTGCTGCAACAACAAAAAATGGATGATGCATATGAAGTGTTTTTCAATATGCCAAAGAGGGATTTGATTTCATGGAATGCAGTAATTTCTTGTTATGCATTGAATGGATATTGTGATGAGGTGTTGGCGCTCTTTTATCAACTTCAAAATGACAGGAATGAACCCAGATGTAATTAAATGGAGTGCAGATATTGTGAGGTATACTCAATTTGGTCATAGTGTTGAATCCATGGAAATATGCAGTTGAATGCATGTTGCAGAGGTGAAGCCTAACTCTATTACCATAGCAATTATTTTTCCTTCATGTGCTAATTAGTAGCTCTGTAGTGTGGGTATCGAATGCATGGGCATGAGGAAGATGCCCTGACACTCTTTTATGAAATACAAGAAGCAGGCATTAAAGTAGGCCATATCACCTTCATTGCTATTTTATCTACCGGCGGCCATGCAGGACCAGTAGATGAAGGCTAGCATCATTTCAATCGAATTAGTAGAAAGTTTGAAGAGAAGCCTAGAGTGGAGCATCATGCATGCATGGTTGAACTCCTTGGCCACTCGAGACACTTTAATGGAGCATATGTGACATTTTCAAACATCTATGCTACTTCTATGGGATGATGTAGTCAACGTGAGAAAGCTAATGTTAGATAAGGGAATTGAAAAAAAAGGAACTAACATCTCATTTTCACGGACAATTGCAGCTGCTGCTAACTTAGGATGTTTTGAAATATATCATAGAAACTCTTCAACAGTGTTCTCAATGATAATACACCCTCTTCATTTGAGTTGGAGGAGTTACAACCATGCATACTTCCTTAACAACCCTTAAGGTGGCTGGAAATAGATAATCATGACAAGCTCCAAGCATTAGAGAAGTCTTGGTTGAAGCCTTATGTTGTAAAAGACGAATCCATCAGGCAAGTCTTGGGCCAACTTTGGGACTCCGTTGAGGAGTTTTGATGCATTTCGAAATTAACTCAAGTTTTTCTATAGTTCCTGGTTATAGAAAATCAGTGGAGCCAAAAAAAAAAAACATTTTCAGGGAAACAAACCTGCCTATCAGAGGCCAAAAGTTGGGTCACTGGTTTGAAAACAGGAATTTCTTTGTCAAGCAAATTGGATGGAGCAGCCAGCAAGAGAACATGACAAGTTGCTGCCTCATACTTGAATATTTTTGTGGGCTTGTTTGTCTGTATTCAAGGTGGTTTTGTGGTCAGAGAAACCTAGAGGAGTGTGTGATTTGGTCCTGCAACACATTTTGGGAGGAACTATAATTTTTTTAGGTGGGATTCTTTCTTATTCAGTTGAGGACTATGCCATGACAAGACTCATCTAAGAAGGCAATGAATTCCATGGATGTTATAGGGATTCGAATAGAGGCTGGGAAGGTCTAGTAGACTATGGAAGTGCAAATACACTTTTTATTGTTACTTCAATAAAAATGGAGACCTCGTGCACCTCTAGAAAGTAGTTCTACGCTGCCTCACATCTATTGTAGCTATTGAAAAACTCTCATATATGCTTGAACATGGGAGGAACATGATCACAAATTACAATATTATTTTCTTTCCATTTATTCTCTTCCTCTACAAATTTCATGGCAATTGAAATCATCACTTTCTTATGTTATTTGAGCATTATATGGAAGGCTTCATGTAGTTGTTTCACAAGGTGCCATAATTTATTTTCAAGAGACGGCTATTCAACAAACCCTGATTTATGAGTCCTACTAGATCCTATTACAACTAATACTTGAATATAATTCCAAAAATTCTCCTCCTTCAATATTGTAAATCATCATATCTTTTCCCAGGACAAGAGGAGGTGACTGATTTCATAAGAAAGGTATTTGAGATGCTAGTTGGAGCATTTAGAAAGCTTCATGTATTAGAAAGGTTCTTCCACAATTGAAACAAGGTGTACAGGGATGCTTGATATACTAGAAGACTTCTTGAACTTCTTATATTTTGTATATTGTCGAATGGATGGGAGCACTTCAACATTAGAAAAGCAACATTGAATAAAGAACATCAGTATCCCAGATAATGAAATTTTTACTTTTCTTATTTCAATTGAGGCAGTGGGGTGGCAGGGGTTGGAATCAATTTTCCAAGTGCAGATACAGTTTATTATATATGATCTATATTTCAGTCATTTTTTTCTTTTATGATCTTAATCATGATCTCACAGTATAGGCCAAGACAAACCAGTGATTGCATATCAGTTGATAATAAAGTGTATTGTTGAGGAGAGAATATTGCATCGGTGTACAAAGATGGATTTGGAGAATCTGGTGATGAATATTTGTAAAAATGAAAGTTTAAAGAGTTATCTAGATCAAAAAGAACCTATATATCGTGCTTTTCAAAATGAAGTTAATGCTATTTGTTTGGTTTTCTCTCGTTTTGTTGTCCTGTAAATTTGTTACTGTTATGTTTATTATCTAGCATGCATATGCCTAGATAATGACCTCTTGCCATAACTACAAAAAGAAAATCTCTAGTACCTATATCCAATTACTGTAGTTGCTGGAAAAAAGCAATTCAGAATAATTTAATACGAAAAGAACCTATTTTACACATACCGCTCCTTTGTGAGTTTCACAGCACCTCAAGTGCCCAAGTAGGAACTTTAAATTTCACTCTAACAACCCCACAATGCATCATTTTATGGAAACTTACACTGCATAGCGGGATTGGATACAAACATGACAGGATTCCTCATTTCCAATATGGTGCCAACAAAATTTTGGCCATCTCAATGGTTCAACATTTTTTGTAATACAAGACCCAACCAAGTTTCATTAGTTTACTCTGTTAACCAAACTAGGTTTCATGAGTCTAAAAAGTACATATGACATTCTAATAGCTCACTGCGTGTGTTTGTAATACCGATTTCTTCTACTCAAGGAAATAGGTATAGAAAATATAAATCTAATAATAGATCAAAAAATAGGTGGCGGGCCCGCTTAAAAGTGAGGAGTATTTGGGAATAAACACTCATTTACAATTGACAAGCTCCAGGAGCCCATTTCGAAAAATGGGAAATAATGCTCTGACAGGTGCATTGGCCAGAATGTTTGAAGTATTTCTACATCATTTATTTATACTCCTAGTGAGTGTGTTAAACAAAATATGCAAATTGATTTATGGTATTGCAACAACTGGTATGTCTATTGGAAGTGGAGTATCCATTGCCAGAAATGGATCTCCAATAGCAAGAAAGTAACATCAAGACAACATATACCACTTGAGTAGATTAGAATGGACCAAAAATGAATAAAATTCAATGCCATGTTCCAGAAATTGTTAAGTGGTGAGCAATAGAATAGGAATGAATGCTTTTATTTACTTGGCATCATCATGTTGTGCTAGATGAAGACTTCTATTACATGATCAACTGGGCAAGAGTTGGCACAGGTATCAATTTTTATCAGACTACATGTATCATTTTGTTAATTTTGGGCAACTAGATCCAAAATCCATGTTGCATTGCTCATATGATGATGATGATATTTTTTTTGGATTCCTCTTTCGGAGAGGTGCAAGATTGATCTAAAGATCATCTTGGTTGGATGAGAAGAACTTATATTTTGATTTTATTTTCCACACATGTGCACATTGTCAAGGTCGACCAGAATTGTAATGAAGGCTTGCAAGCCCAATAGATGTGTCACACACCCTCATTGATGGATATAAATTGGAGAGAGATGATGTCCATTTCATCATCAACTCATCACGCATTTCCTCTTGTGATCTGATTGGTTCATTCAGCCTTTGGAGGCCTCTCTCTCTGACATGTGCGGATCTGAAGCGAAAGGAGTGCGAACTTTTTTTAGGGCTCTTTGCTGGTGCGTTGACACACGTTGACCGTGGGTCAAAGCTTGGAGTTTGACCTCCATTCTTGTGCAGAAAATCCAATCTCTTGAGGCAACATTAGAGAGCAAAAAGATCGAGGGGAAGGGTGACCTTTGACCACAGCCCTAGACCGCAGCGTTGAATTTCTGCATTGACTTTTTCTGTTGACCAGTGTTGACCTTTTTGGAGCTATCTTTGAGGGGTGTGTGTGTGACACTTGGAGGATTGGCTGATCCAACTATGTATACTCTTGAGCAAAATGGTTTTGTTGAAAGGAAGAATAGAACCATTGTGGAAGTTGCCCATGCCATTGTGTATGTTCAAAATAGAT
Source organism: Pinus albicaulis (assembly GCA_034641835.2). Classification (NCBI taxonomy): domain Eukaryota; kingdom Viridiplantae; phylum Streptophyta; class Pinopsida; order Pinales; family Pinaceae; genus Pinus; species Pinus albicaulis. The sequence goes on from CM076581.1 coordinate 91,957,104, forward strand.
GCCCGCATTCCACATTGGACTCCAAGACTCCCGAAGAAGTCTTCTCTAGTAAGAAGCCCGATGCCTCCCACTTTAGGCTTCAAATGACATCATCAACATGAGATCCAAGTTCGACGAAGTCAATCTTGAGCTCAAGGCTCAAATTCTGGCCAATCCTGCTTTTGATTACACCAAGGACACACATCAATGGGTCAAGAAGTCATTGTCATCAAGCCTACAATAACAAACCCTATATAAATGAACATGATAGCAAAAGGGGTCACATCAATGGGTCAAGAAGTCATTGTCATCATGCCTACAATAACAAACTCTAGATAAATGAACATGAGAGCAAAGGGGGTCAATGACCTAGGCAGGTCCACATTAGGGCTAGTAGTTACAATTGTAACCACAGAGAATATTGTTAGTGGATATATCTAGCATCTCATGCCAAATGAGGTGCCACCATATATTTTGAAGACTCTTCACTTGCCAAACACTAGGGCAAGCAATCTAGTATGGCCTTTGTCTAACTACTATAATTGCGATACTATCTAACATGAAAATTCAAACAAGGGGGAGCCATAGCAAATCTTCACGTCTTTATGAGGTCCCCTTCAGAGGAACCCCTCCATATTATCCACATTTTTTGTTTATATATTAAATTCATAGAAATAATGAAGGGAGGGGATCCCTCCAAGCAATAAAACACTGTTCTGCACATGGTTTATGATAACATTTTTGCTAACTAATTAACTAGTTTAGATTTGCATGTTGTCTCTTTTTTGGATTAATATAAGAAACTAGGGAGTTACGCAAATATTTAAGAGTCAAGACAGTTCATGAAATCAAGGGCTTGTAAATCCATTGCTTCAAATGCCAGTGTCAACATTAGATTCAACTTTGACAAAGTCTATCTTGAGCTCAAAGCTCAAATTATAGTTGATCCTGCATTTGATACATTAAAAAAACTCATCAATGGATCAATAAGACATTGAATGAGTGCTCTGTCATCATGCTTGTTGTAGTTAATCCTAATTAAATGAACACAAAAATAAAAGGAGTCAATGGATGCGCTAGGACTACATTAGGATTGGTAGTTAAAACTATAACTAGAGAGAGCATGTGGTCACCGGCTATATCCATGGAATTTCAAGCCAAACGAGGTGTCACCATCTCATTTTAAGAGTCGCAATTTAAAAACACTAGATAAGACTTTCAGCTCTAATATGGTCTTCATTCAACTAACACCATTGCACTCCTATCTAACACAAATCTTAAAAAATGAGGCAGATTCACTGCAGATCTTCAACTCTTTATGAGGTCCCATTCAGGGGAATCCTTCTATTTTCATATGAAATCCATGGGTTCTATCTCTATATTGAATTCATGGATACAAAAACGACAAGGTTCCCTCAAAGCCATTAGAAACGACTCTATGCAAGAAGGCAACTCCTTGATAGTTTATTTCCCGTGGATTTTGGCATAAGCAAGGATGTTATCGTGCTTTTAGTTTCAAGCCTTCTTGGAGGATACCTATGCAAAAATATGCCCTCCTCCCAATCCCATCAATTCAAGGATGAGGTGAAGCCTAGGCTTTCTATTCCCTCAAAGAAAAAGCTGCCCCTCAATTCTGCCTTTATAGTGGAGAAATCAAAGGACATTCCAGTGTTGGAACTTGCATGTATATGCCCACAACTTTTTTTATTGAAGGGATGGAACTCTTTGTCCTTTGAATGGGATTTGGCCATCTACAACAATGCTTCATGGGTGGAAAAATCAAACCTAGATTACCAACGATGAGCTCTTCCTCCATTCCAAGTGTTACTTCATTGTAATTTTTAAGGCCATGGTGGATAGGAAAAAGAAATTCAACCTAGGACCCTATTTATAGGGGAATATGCACCTCTCCTTTCATCCCTAGTTCTGAAAGTTTGATCCAAACACCATGATTATTACAGCAACTCTGGTCTACGTAAGAGTTCCAAACCTCCTCTTCACTTATGGTATCCTAATTTTCTTGCAACTATTAAAAACTCCCAGGATCATTTTATTAAAGTTAATGGAGCTCATATTGTCATGGGCTCAACATCTTTACCCATATCTATGTAGTGCTCAACCTAAGTTGTGAGTTTCCCAACTAGTTGCTCATATAATGGGTTGATCTCACTTTTACCGAAATGTTAGACATTGAAAGCACAAAATTTAGATGTAGATCATGCCAACAAATTGTACACCTCCAAGAAACCTATTCATCTTGATTCTTCACCAACATCTTCTACATCCAATGGACATAGGAAAAATCCCAAAGGATGGTAAGTAATACAAGGAAACATATGTGCTCCAAGAAAGAAAATGGCTCAACCGAAAGAAAAGAAACCTATGCAAGTTCCCCTTGGTAGTGGTGGGGAGACACACTCAACTTTGGTGCCATCAAATATCTTTTGAGGTTTAAAGCATCTTCGTGAATCGAAAAAGGAAAAGCTTAGTCCTAACAACCTTGCGTTCATGATTCCCTTTCACAAATCAGTATATCACAATGCCACTAACCCATGTCAATAGAACTGGGTGGATCTATATTAGAAAGAAAAAGTGATCCTCATGAGACAAACCACAACACCTAGTGACCATGTAACTTCTTCAACTCTCTACAAACGAGTCAAGTTGTGTAACGTGTTTCTCTATGTTCTCTGCATTTATATCTATTTCATAGTTATGTTTCAATATTATGTTCATAGTTATGGGATTGAAGCATGACAGAGGAAGAAGGAAATCATGTAGCATCCACATTTTTCCAGTGTGAGTACCCATTTCTTTGTATTCACTTTTCATCCACATAAGAAAAGAGCAAAGCATAGGCCTCTCCTAGTTGGGTTCATCCCGTATTGGGTTTTCCTAGGGTATATCTTGTATTCAATGTATGGATGGTGTGTAATTGTTTGTTTCCTTCATTTCACTTTTAGCTGATTCTCAGTAATTTCTGTGTTAAATCTAATGATATGAAGTCTGCAATCTTGAGTAGAATAGTGCTAGTAAAAGACTATATAATATTATAAAATTTGTTATGAAGATCCGGTGGAACATCCACAACAGTGTACAAATCAGAAATGGACTAAGAACCCAATGGCATGAATTAACTCCATTCCTTCTCTATGCTTCCAAGTTCCCAAAGATAAATAACATCAAAGTGTAACAAAGATACAAAGCAAGACAAAATTGCATATCAAAATGCACACTTGCATTTTTGAACCAAATGACAAAAACCTACAAAGCCTCCAAACTAAACAAAGTCAACTCCACAACAAATGAGATTACTCGCACTAATATCAAATGTAAATCAATATACACTAGCACAGACACATCTAAAATTGTGTCCGATATGCACATCAATGTTCCAAAGCTCAGGGTTGAATATCTCAAATTTCAATACTCAATACATCAATCATTTCTCTAAACTCAAGATATGCAATATTGACCCTGTCGAAACCAAAATTAGATGGATATGGGATAATATATTCGATGCACCTAACACATAGTATAGATTAAATGCAATTACATGCAAATAAAGTATTGACAGACTCACCCACCCCAAGCAGGATGTAGAGCATCTCACATCTTTCAGTACAAACACAAACAACTATTCATTAAAATACCACTTAGTTTATTCATGTGGTAAGGATGTGAATCAAGCTACAACAAGAATTAGAAGGAGAAAAAACATACCTTCGGTCCCTCTCTGCAAGCGCATTTTCTAAAAGTATAGTATATCCAATGTCAGCAGTTGATGCATTTGCCAAATAATCCTGGCCCAGACAAAAATGGACAAACAAATCAGTATCACATGGCAGGCATAAGAAATCTCAAAGTAAGCATCTGGAAAAGTTCCATTCATAGTGCCAAAAATAATAACAGTAATTTGAAGCAGTGATTGGTGACAGAAGCATAGATCCATGTTCCTAGATACAATGGATTATCGCATTAAGTCCCTTGGATTACAAGTTAGAAAGCAGAACCGAATACAACATGCATCAACAGATTTTTATCTAGAGCTCTTCCATGTTTGGACAGACAATAAGAAATTAAATACAATTCATGTGAAGGAACAATTAAAAAAAATTCAAAGCACACTTCAAATTCAAGAATGCAAACTCAAAATGAAAAGAGCACATCAGAATCTCTAAAAATGGTTTCATGATGATCACTAGAAGTTGAATCTTTGCAAAATGTTTGGCTCTAAAAACAAAGCATGAGAATCTAGGCTATGATAGATCATAGGAAGCTAAGACATTAAATCTATGGGATGTTGGATATCATTGAATTAAATTTCAAGTAGAGATGATAACAAGTCGAATAAATGACACCTACCTGCCCCTTTTGTAAAAAATAGGGAAACAATTTACAGCTAGATATGCTTGGAAAAAGGAGGGCATGGTTGCCTCTACAGTGACAACTAGAAAATGAAACATGGAAACCCTATGCACAGCAGGTTGCATGAGTAAATGCTAATAATATATGTTGGAAAATGAAATTGATATGCTTGAGACGAAAATAAGTGAGGCCTATTCATAAAGCAGTTCGAAACTGAATCCACTGGTTAGAAATTGTCCCCCACCAGACAACGCTTCATGCACCATTTAATTCTACATCTAGTATCCAAATTATCAAAATTCAGTTGTGCATAGTTTTGTTTTCTGTGATCAAAACATAGTAATACCCACACAAATGTTCAAAATGCAGAGCATATATACATACATTTTTTGTTTCTGCTTGAGGGCATGCATTGCACATACTGTGGCTAGGGTTCGAAGCCCATACTATAAATGGGGTTATCGGGATAATCAGACACTACAAACGCACATACTGTTCTAGGGTTCGAAGCCCATTATAGTTTTGAAGATCTTAGAGATGGCAACATCAGCTTCACAAATGGCTACTAGCATCAATAGAATATTGGATCTTTTCACTACTTTCTCTGATGGATTGACAGAAAAAATCATGGAGGAAAATCTTAAATATGTTGATCTCAATGTTAGAGCTCGGGCACTCAATTCCCTGCTTCTAAATCATCAACTCCAGGTTTTCAAGCAGGGTGATTTCATAGTTTACAAGCAACAGGCAAAAGAAAAATTTGTAAGGTTTAAGAGCCTCTCATTTGAAGATATGCTCATATATCAAGTCATAAAAATTGTTTGAAATATGGGTATATCGAAAAAAAATATGAAAAGGGAAAAAAAAAATTACAGCAACCACAGGTTAACAAAGCATTGAAAAATCTAGAAGCTCGTGACTTAATAAAAGGGGTGAAGTGTGTTTCTAACCAGGAAATGAAGGTGTATATGCTAGCAGAATTGAAACCTTCAAAGGAGATAACTGGAGGTGCATGGTGCATAGATAAACTTTGATATGGAGTTCACTAACATTGTTAAGCAACAGTGTTTGCAGTTAGTCTTGCAACAGGGTGTAGCCACTATTGAGAGTGTTGCTGATTTTGTGAGAAAATCAGGGATATCAAAGGTGGAATTGAAGGTTTAAGAGCTCAAGAAAATGGTGATGTGGAAGAAGTGATAAGAACCGGAACCAGAGACTTGGCTGCTATAGGGGTTCCCAAGCTCAAATTCAGGAGTAGTCGGCATTTACGAACATTTCTTGTGGAGTTTTCCCTGTCTTGCAAGAGTGCACAGATGATGGCCTGATTTCTGATTTTCATGGCACAGAAGCTACATTATACATGCAATAATTGTTTAAACTCTTACCTTCTCATAGACCTCTCAACAGATGGAGGAGGAGGGTGGCCTTCTTCTTCTTGAAACTGAATAATCGTGCTCGAGTCGAACTCTTCAATGCATTCAATATCGATGAGAGGGTTTTCAGGTTCCCCTCTTGTAGCTCTAGCTGTGCTCTACTATTTTGGTTGGTAACAGAATGTTATGTCTTTTGTTTGCCCACCAATACTACATGACAATCCCCTCTTCAAATTTATTGAATTTTAAATGGAGTGGGAAAATTATTTTCGGATGAGTCAAAGCATTTTAATCGAAAGGGTAAAACCTTTAAAAAAAAACAACAACAACAAAAAATTTATTCCAATATAATAAATATTTAAATTTCTTAAACTTTATTCAAATATGGTAAATATTTTAATATTTTTCAAAACAAAGGTGGATGTTATGTTGGGTTTGCAAATCACTCTATATTTTTTATGTTATTTTATTTTTTTCATGGTATATGATTAATCTAGATTCATCTTAACTTCCAATCTATCAAATGTCTATAGAAATCAAATCTAAGGAATTTTGCATTTCAAGAGATTTAATTCCTCTCTCTCAGCCTTGGTAGATCTAGAGTTAAAATATATCTAGATTGGGTTAATTATTAATTTTATGTTTTTAATTTTAATTTTATTTTGACAAACTCTAACTGTTAAAGATAAAATTACAACGTTTTGACCATGGGAGAAGAATTCAACACTGGAGAAACCCTAGAGGCCCAAGGAAAAATTGCAGGCGGAGAAAGGGTCGTAGTTTTGACAAAGAGTGAATAGGATCTAGACAATGTGATCTCTGATATCCTTGTCAAAATGAAAAATAAGATTAAATGGTAGCAATGAGTTTTTTATCCACATGATATATATTTTGTACAAATATGGTGGCCATTATAAACCCTTTAAGGACACACAATTATTCATCAAATATGTTTTTTAGATGACATTTTGACTGCTTACTATTGGACCCACATGGAGGAGGAGGAGGAGTTGGTGGATTATGAACTAGAGGAGGGGGGTTTTCAACAAATTTGGTCTAGTTCCAAGGATTTTATCCATTCGCATTTCAAAGTCAACTTAGAAGGTCACCATACTGTCGTTTCTGGGCCTACCAGATCTTTAGAAAGCAAAGTTAAGAATTCAATAGGCAACTGTCTAGCGGTTCGAAGGCCCTAACCCCTACTCCAGCCATGCACTATTTGGGTCCTTTAGTTTCGGCTAGCCTAGGGCCTGAGGACGTTTGTTAGGGGCTAGAGAACTCTTCTTGGGGTGTTTGGCTCTAAGTTTAGTTTCCCTATTGTCCTAAATATTGGAGGAAGACATATAATGTGTTACTACTTCCTTAGGGTTTTCAGAATTTTTTGAACACAGTGGGGGTTCTTCACTCTCATAAGCCTCTCTGGATATTTTTCTTGTATATCCTTCATATCAAGTGCCATCAGCCTCGCCCTCCTTCGGCGAGCTAGTGAAGGAGAGCCTTGCCTCGACAACGGAAGTGTTGTGGAAATTGGGTCAATAAATGCACCGAGGAGATCTGAAATAGATCGGAGCCAATGGAAACCACTGATGAAGGGATCCAGTGAAATTTAGTCGATGAAAGAAGAGATCTGAAGCAGATCTTGCTGGTGCAGAGGATTCGAAAGCCTGTCACACAACGTGAAAAACAACCTGTTGAATTGATCGCAGATCAAGTAGAGATGTATTGGAACATTGCTTTCAGTAAGGATCTGGGGTGGATCTATCATTTTGTTTTCCTGTCAATTATTTTTAAATTTTCAAGATGAATAATAAAATAATCGAAGCATACTTGAATGAGAGTAACAAATTACATGGCTCCAATTATTCAAATTGGAAATTAAAGATGCAGACTGTTCTAGAAGCGCAGAGTGCTTGGATGATTGCAAATGGGGATGAGCGGAAGCCAATAGTGAGAGTAGCATCAGTTCCCAACTGGGAGAAGAGATAAGGTAAAGAAAATACATTTTTGAAGATGTTAGTGAAAGACTTCTTCATAACGCATATCAGAGAATGCAAATCAACAAGCGAAATATGGACAATATTGAAGGATTTGTATGAGATCAGGAATACAAATCATCTTTTGTTTTTGAAGAGAAATATTCCATCCATAAAAATGGAGGATAATGAAATGGTTTCTTCTTTCATATCGTGGATGAAGGATTTGAAGAAAAAATTGGCAAATATCAATGAGATTGTAGCAGATGCAGATTTGGTCACAATTACCATGAATGGTATGACTGATGATTACCAAATTTTTATCACTGGGATAAGTGCGAGAGAAAAAATCATGAAATTTGAATAACTGATAGGAATATTAATGCAAGAAGAAGAAATAAGATTGACTCTAAAACCCTAGAGTGAAAATCTTGTGTTAATGGTGAAGAAGAAATTCCTCAAATCAAAAGGAAATCCTTCACAGCAAAATGAAGGAAATCCACAGAAAATATCGGATCAAACTCAAGGTATGCATCCAAATAGAAAAAAATGTGTAATCAAATGTTTTTATTATGGAAAACTCGGTCATATGGCTAAGGAGTGTAGGAAGAGGGAATTTCATGAAGAACAACAGAGGCATAAAGGAAATGCAGGTCATTTTGCAGATGATGACCATGTTCAGAACTTCTGATCGTCCATGGCATACTTTGATGAAAATTTCGAAGTAGACATCTGGTACATGGATTTTGGAGCATCCACACATATTATGGGAAACAGAAATGGCTCGAAGAGTTTAAAGAAATCAACAACGGAGCAGAAATATACCTTGGTGATGATAGAAGTCATCATATCAAAGGGTGCGGGAAAATTTATGTTATTTTACCTCGTGGTAATATGAGATATATTCATAATGTAATGTATGTGCCTAGAGTAACAAAGAATCTGATTTTTGTATCCATGATTACAAATCAGGATCTCAAGGTAGAATTTTTTAAATCTAACTTTTATATTAAAGATTTGTTGGATGGCATGAAGGCTATTGCTTCCGGAATTCAAACAAGAGGTCTGTACAAATTAGATGTGAGGACAACACCAAATCGAGCTTTGACAACATCAATTTTGACTACAGAAGAGCTATGGCACCAGAAACTTGGTAATATCAACTACAATGATTTGTTGTTACTTTAGAAAAGGAAATGGTAAGAGATATTCTTATATTAAAACAAATGCATAATGATTGTGATGCTTGTGCATTAGGAAAGATGCATAGAGAAGAATTCCCTCTTCGAGTAGAAAATAAAAAGAGATACATACTTGAATTAGTGCACACTAACCTATGTGGACCCATGCAAACAAAGTCATTAGGAGGTGCACTGTATTTTCTACCGTTTGTTGATGACTGCAGAAAGTTTTCTTGGGTATATTTTATGAGTAAGAAAAGTCACAGATTTTAATACTTTAAGCAGTTCAAATATATGATTGAAAATAAAACATGGAAGCACATAAAAATTATCCACTCCGATCAAGGGGAAGAATACAAAAATGAGGAACTTACCAAGTATTGTAAAAACCATGGAATATTAAACAATTCATAGTACCCGATACTCCTCAGCAAAAGGGAGTAGTGGAAAGAAAGAACAAAACATTGTTGTAGTGTGCTAGGAGCATGTTTAAAGGTAAGGGTCTTTCGAATGATTTTTGGGTTAAAGTATTGAATACTACAGCTTATTTGAAAAATAGGATTGCTACAAGAAGACTCGAGTTTAAAAATCCTTTTGAAGAATTATATGGATTTAAGCCTGTGGTAAAACATTTAAGAGTGTTTGGGTCTAAATCATTTGCCCAAATTCCAAAGGAATACAGAAGAAAAATAGATTCAAAAGCCATTAGATGTACCTTTGTAGGGCATTGTTCATAATTTAAAGCTTATAGATTAGTTAATCCCTCTACTCAGAAGATATTTCTTAGTAGAGATGTCATGTTTCATGAGCAGGTTTCTGATGAACCTGATAAAAGCAATGATGAATGGGATATTCTGTTCTTGGTGGAAGGAAGTGAAGAAACAAGTAACAATGATGAGGAGCATAAAAAGGTAGAAGTTTAAAATTCAGATACAACAATCAAGCCGAGTCCTTCAAAGGAAATTCAGAATGGGTTGGAAGCTACACCAACACTCAAAAGATCGGGTAGGAAAATTTAGTTGCCTACTAAATATAGGGAGAATGACTTTATAACTGGTATGATGAATGTTTTTTAACCTTCCAGTTATAGAGGAGAAAATCAATGTAGTAAATGGAAAACAACTATGGAATAGGAATATGAATCTATTCTCAAAAATAACACTTGGGAGATGGTTGAACTACTTGAAGGGAAACAAATCATAGGATGTAAATGGTTTTATAAACCCATGATTAATGCAGATGGAAGCATAGATAAATTAAAAGCTAGATTGGTAGCAAAGGGGTATTCACAAAAATAAGGTATTGACTATGAGGAAACCTTCGCCCCAGTAGCTAAATTAAATACTATTAGAATGATTATTTCTTTAGCCACTAAGAAACATTGGGTGATTCACCAACTAGACGTAAAATATGAATTTTTAAATGGGGAGTTAAAAGAAAAGGTTTCTTTATAGCAACCTGAGGAATTTATCCAAAAATGGAAATAACGTTTATTCTGTAGATTAAGGAAAGCTCTATATGGACTAAAAAAAGCACCCAGGTCATGGTATGAAAATATTGATTCATTTTTTCTACAACATAGTTACAACAGAAGTAAAATTGACCCTAATATGTATACTGTGAAAGATGAACATAGGCACATGGTGTTGATTTATTTGTATGTATATGATCGAATTATTACAGGTGATATTATTGATCTGATCAAAGAAATCGAGCAGAAAATGTCACAAATGTTTGAAATGAAAGACCTTGGTGAAATAAGATATTGTTTGGGTCTTGAGATCTGGAGAGATTCACGACAAACTTTTCTATCCCAGGGTAAGTATGTTAGAGGACTACTAGAAAGATTCAGGATGGATCAATGCAAGGTTGTAGCAGTACCATTACAACAAAACATTAAACTTCAAAGTGAGGATGGCTCTAAAGAGGCAGATGCGACACTTTATCGAAAGCTGGTTGGGAGTCTAATTTACCTAACCAATACAAGGCCAAATTTGGATTATGTAGTTACTGTAGTAAGTCAGTACATCTCCAAGCCACTTGAGAGTCATTGGAATGCACCGAAAGGTGTTTTAAGTTATCTAGAAGGAACTGTAGATTATGGTATTATTTATACTGATTGTTCTGATGTTATATTGACAATATTTACAAATTCTGACTGGGATGGAAATGTAGACGACCGAAGATCCATAACAGGTTATGCATTCAACATTGGATCAGGGGTGGTGACATGGAGCAGTAAGAAACAAAACACAGTTTCCTTGTCTTCAGCAGAAGCAGAGTATCAAGCTATGTGTGCAGCAACATGTGAGGTAGTTTTTTTGCCGAGACTTCTCCAGGATTTCAAGGAAGAACAAAAATATGCAACAAAAATCAGATGTGACAACCAAAGCTCAATCAAACTTGCTAATAATCTGGTGTTTCACAAAAACACTAAACACATTGATACAAAATTCCTCTTTGTCAGGGAGAAAGTTCAATCTAAAGAAATCCATATTGTATATTGTAAAACTTGTGATAATGTTGTAGACATTCTCACTAAGCCTCTTGGAAAAATTAAGTTTCAAATGTTTAGGGAGATGCTAGGCATATTTCTGAACCCCTTCTCCATTAAGGGGGAGTGTTGAAGATAATGGAGAATCCTATATTAGAGTGAGTTGGTTCATGAGACCTTAGGATAGGAATTAGTTTCTATTTCTTAGGGTATGGTTCTAACTTCCCTAAAACTATGTATGCTATATAGTTCTTGAAGTGTATTGAGAATGTAGAGCATTCTATATAGCTATACTCTCCTGGTTCAGACTCTCCTTTGTAGAGCTAACCAGTGGGTTTTTTTTTTATTTAATTCAAACATCACTTTTTTATCAAAATTATTGTTTCTACCCCGCCATTTACTAACTATACTCCTAACATCATTTATTTTAAAGAGTCTCCAGAAGAATCCTTGCTACACTATATATTCTCCGATCATAATAAAACACTAAAATACAAACCACCATCATCTTTCCCAGTTTTAGAACATTATTCTTGTCATGGTTGAGCATTGTGCATTTGTTGAGGAGCGTCCTGATCCATGTTTTTCTCCAAAAATTCCTCTTGTTCCTTCCTTGAACGTGCTGCTTGTGCTGGGCTATTAATAATCTCGAAACACTTCTTCAAAATTCCTAGTGTTGTAGTTTCCACAGTCAATTCTATATTATCCATTTTTAAAGCCAATCTATCCACTGCCATCTGCAAATGATCAACATCAACCTACAACGTATTTAGTTGTTTTCTAACCAAGGTGGAGCGAGAGTTTCCAGGTATGACAAACACATTACAAGTTGTGCCTTCGGGACTTCACTAGGTTCCATCCTGACTGGTCACTTCATACTACATAAGAATCCAATATTGTACCATGTCAATGAAATTTCCATGACCATCAATTGCCATGTATAACCAAACTCTCTTAAGCCACTTTTACCTCCAATATCCTGTTGGAATTCAATTCAATCATCTTGTTTTTTTGATTTCTTGACAATATTTACCATCATCAAGTCTCCTCTACTGCTCTCAAGCTCAATCACATTGAATTAAACTTTCAATAGAATCCGTGTGTGATATTTCTCGACTATAGCACTATATATTAATAAGATCAAGGAAACCCTCCACCTCGTAGGAAGCATAGAGTCTCCCTCCTTGAAGACACATCTAGGGAGACCTATGACACCAAAGAGTAAGGATGCAAGATGTAAGATTCGAGCTTTCAAGAGATTATACCTCATGCAAACAATGCATGTTATGACAAGCCTTAATTTTATTTTAATCAAAATCCAAAGCTAAAACGATCACGATATTAAATCCCAATAAAAATTGAGCTTTTTATTCATAGTATATTTACTATGGTTGTAACACCCTGATTCATGATAAACACTCCTTGTTCTAAGGTTGTGCCTTGATTAGCCAGTGAATCCCACTACTTGAATGTGTTTCATTTTTATGTGATAGAACTAAACTCTTTCAATTTTTTGAATTTCCATCTTGATTCTAGGAAGAGGAAAATCATTTTTTTGATATCTCTATAGCTTTGAAAATTGTTTTTATTACAATCATGGAATCCCCATAGACTTCCAAATGATAAATCTGCTTTGTAATTGCAACCTCTAGGCCTTGTGAAAGAGAAAGGAGCTCTGCTTGATTATTAGCTGTTTTTTCATAAACCCTAGGAAAATTGTATATCTATTTATTCCTCGAGGTGAAATATTAACCCTCTCGCTCATGCCTCCGCTATTAGGGTTTATAATATTAATATTACGGTTTACAAAATTAGAGTTTATAATATTAATATTATGGTTCATAATATTGGGTTTTATAATGTCACGGTTTATAATATTTGGTTAATATTATGACATTTGAATGGTACATAAATCTATCTATCATTTCATTGTGTTAAGCATTGTCTCAATGGAAAAATTAATCTCACAATGATTGTCACACTATTACATTATATTGGAATTTATTAAATGTTGCAGTGCGACATTACAAAATTGGGGATTAATATTAAGGTTTATAATATCAGTGATTATAATATTGGTTTTATAACATTATGGTTTAATTTTAGGTTTGTAATTTTAGGGTTTAAAATACCTAGGGTTTATGATATTAATCTAAGGTTTATAATATTAATCATAAGCTTTATAATCTCGTGATTTATAATTTTAATCTTAGTATTTATAATCCTAGGGTCTATTAATATTAGGGTTTAACATTAATATTATGGTTTATAATATTAACCTTAGGGTTTATAGTATTAATCCTACAAATTATAATGTTTATCATATGATTTATAATCCTAAGTTTTATAATATTAACCCTTGATTCACAATTGTAGGGTTTATAATATTAATGTCATGGTTTGTTATCTTAATATTTTTAAACCTACGATTTATAATATTAATCCTATAGTTTGTAATATTCATCTTAGGTTTTCTAATATTAGTCTTAGGGTTTGTAATATTAGTGTTGGAATTGATAATATTAACATTATAGTTTATAATATTAATCTTAGGGTTTATAATAATAATATTAGAGTTTATAATATTCAATTTTGTAATGTTAGGGTATATAATAGTTGATTTAATATTGAGATGTTGGAATGGTACAAAAAATAATCCAACATCGCATTTTAATAAGCATTGTCTCAATGTGACAATAAATCTCACAATCATTGTGTAATATAATATTAAATTGCAATTTATTCAACAATGCATTACGGCATTACAAATTTGGGGTTAATATTAGGGTTTATAATATTGAATTTATAATATTAGGGTTTATAGTCATAGGGTTTATGGTATTATTCCTAGAGTTTAATAATAATCTTAGGGTTTCTAATATTGAGTTTAATATTAATTCTTGAATTTATAATATTAATTTTAGGGTTTATAATATTAATGTTCAGATTTATTACTAATCTTATATATGATAATTGTAATATAATCATATTAATTATTATAATTATTATTGTAATTATAATACATTAATACTAAATCTTAAAGGTTTATATTATTATTATATTAAGATTATAAACTCTAATATGTATAATAATACATTAAGATTTATAATCCTAATGTTTATAATATTAATCTTAAGATTTAATAGCACCATACAATTAATGTTATTATAATATTATAATAAAATAATAATAATTATAAATTATTATTCGTTTATATTATAATATAATAATATTAATGATAGAAATATAATAATACTAATGCTATATAATATAATAATAATTAGGTTAAATAATAATACTCATAATACACAAAATAAGAATAATAATTATATTATAATTATATATTAATTAATATTAAAATTAATATTAGTAGTTCTGAGATGGGGCTGACAATCCCAGAACGTGTGGCTCCTCATGGTTGACGTCAGTAATCATCGGAAAGTGGATGGAGGACCGGCCTCCTATTCCTCTCAATTCATTAGGCACACATGGAAATGTAATGATGATCGTGTGAAACATCCTAATGCTTTGTCAATTCTAGGAGGCAAAGCACCAAGGCATTAGATGGGGTATTACGAAGACATTTTTGTTGGAGGGTTAATTCAATTTCATGCTCCTAGTCAATTCTCGGCGCAAAAGAGAAGTAAGTGGAGTCAAGCCTTTTGAGGATGGTGACATTTGAGGAGTTGAAATTTGTGGAGTTACCTCTCCGAGTTTTAGTTCTTCACTCTTGTCTTGGATCTTTCCCAAGAGGGGTCCCCTGGGATTTTTTATACTTGCACGGTATTGATTAAGGTGACAGGAACTGGTTGGTATTTCTGGCTCAATCGGGAATTAGAAGGTGTGGGGTTCGGGTTCCCTGGTGGGTGTTTTTGGTGGTATAGTAGGTGCGACTTTTGGAGGTAGAGGAATATTTGTGCTGGACGCTCCCTCATTCATGATTAGTTAGTGAATTGGGTTGTTTTGAGTGCAGAGTGTTGTGTTCGGTTTGTAGTGGGGAAAGGGGAGTTGCTTCCCTTAAATTTATAGTGTTTGTTTGCTGGTGTTCTCTACAAGAAGCTCCTTTGTGCACTTCAGGAAGGGTAGGGCTTATCTTGACCATTCTAAGCCTAAATTTATATTTTTGTGGCGCTCTGTCCAGCCGTTTCTTGGTGGGAATGTTTGGTGGAGTATAGGAGTTTTGGATGACAAAAGGTGTTCTCTTTGGAGAGGCAAAAGTTCTTCATAATCCATCTCGGGTGCCTAGAGATCTCAAATCCAAGTGGGGAGGTGGAGGTGGTCAGTGGTTTAGCTCGCCTAGACAGGGGTTGGCCGCTCCACAATTTGTGACTTTGGAAACGTTTGTTCTATTGGAGGTTCTTCGAAAATGAGGCCATCCCCACGGTGTGGGCGGTCCTCCCTCCTTGCTAAGCCTAGCTTAGTGGGACGAGCGGATCTGGTAATGAACATCCCATCTACGAATTCTGGACAGGAGGTTGCTCGGATGCGTTGGGACGGAAAGGTTGCGAGTTGTTCCCAGTGGATAGGAGCTAGTGCATGAAGAGGACATAGCGGTGGTGACGAGATGACGAGAGATTGCAGGTTGTCTCCACAGATGCAAAGGCGAGGTGGAGTGCGACGTGGGGGTAAGGTGAGTCGCGGGTTAGCAAGCGCTCGACAACTAGTCCATGGGAAATGAAACATTGTTTCATGGAGAATTGTCGCGAGCCCATTCAATCACTACTGGAACAGATGGAAACTGCTGAGAGGATCAGAAGGGACAAACATGCAGAGCTAGTTGCCACCTTGGATAGGATGCATTACTTTTAGTGCCAGGTTCGATAATGAGTGGTGGTGGTATGGCGTGGCCAAAACCTTCTTTTAGAAAAGGTGGAAAAGTTGGAATCGTGGATGGCTCACTTCAAAGGACA
The DNA here is from genome assembly GCA_034641835.2 of Pinus albicaulis. Taxonomy (NCBI): domain Eukaryota; kingdom Viridiplantae; phylum Streptophyta; class Pinopsida; order Pinales; family Pinaceae; genus Pinus; species Pinus albicaulis. The sequence goes on from CM076581.1 coordinate 91,973,382, forward strand.
TATTCAATGCGTCTTCGGTCCACCGCCTCCTCCAACACAAACCCCGAATAACCCAAATTCCATCATGTCTGATGAATAGCATGATCACACATGTCCTCTTAGTATTACTTGTCTTTTGGAGTCTCTGGCCCTCTTCGGCATTGACTATGTCCTTAGATTCGTTTTTGTATTTTTGTCATTTTTTGTACATGGTGGTCAACAAATTTGGTCGGAGTGAGACCACCTCTCTTTTGACACACCAGATGTATATCTTTTTTGCAAGATGAATAGAATATTGACTTACAATATATATATATATATATATATTAAATCTTGACAAAACATGTTTATCTTTGTATGTCACCACATTCACTAATATAATTGTGCATATAATTGATTTATACCAATTAACATATATCAACCATATTTATTTATTGATATAGTTATTGAGTATTAGTCATGTTAAATATGAATCATGTAACTATGCTAGGACCTATTGGTGTAATCGTTTGAGTTTGATACATTGTTTTATAGTAAACTTTTAGATTAAATGGGTGTCAATAAAATTTAAAAACTTATGAAAGTTATTATGCTAATCATAATGGTCGACATCAATAATTAATTACGAAGTTAAACCGTATAAATGAATTTCAAAAACTTCAATGATTAGGCACATTTGGTTTAAGGGTATATTTATTTAGCATATGATCCAATGGAGGAACTTTAAGAAGATTTAAATAAATATCATTGAATTAAAAAGTGTCCCCTTCTATATATCTCACATGGGGGGCAATGAATATGGCTGAAAAATACGGGACACCCCATTGTAATCTTTGGAAATGCCAAAACTATCCGGCCATCATAAATGGCCAAAAACTTGTCCGGACTGCTTGTAATTTGAGAAGCTTCCAATAAAACAATGGCATCAAAGACATTTGCATGTGGGTTTCTGACTCTTCGTCATGAATGCTCAAAAATTTGAACTGACTCGTTCGGAAGGTTCTAACGAAAAAATCGCGTGAAGACATTGACACGCAGGTCACATATTCACGGATCAGTAGATTTAGTTCCGGGCATTGATCTGTGTATTTTGATCATTAAATAGGATTAAAAGAATCACATACTTATCATCAAAGTTAAAGAGCATTGTGATTTTTTTATAGAGATGAAGTTCTAACTTGAAATTGGCATCTTACCATCTATACCAGTTCACAGATTCGAACCCGTACAAATCACTAGATATATTATTTATGGAAAGAAAATAATGGACATCACACTGTTATACAAATTCCAAATCTCTTTTTCACGATGATCATTCGTTTTTCATATATGTAATTTTATGTTCGATAGACATTTGTGATGGTAATTTTTGTTTTGTAATTATTATATATAATTCTTCAAAAACAATGTTAAACATGAAAATAGTCAATTTCTTTAATAAAATAAAATATTGATGTAATAGCTTACTATTTTAATTATGTCTCTAAGCCGAGCACAAACCTGAATGTTTTTTTAAACTGAAGAAGCAACAATACCCAGGAATATTAAAAATGAGATTTTATTTTATTTCGTATTTTTTTTTATATTCAAAGAAGCAACAATATATTGATTGGATGGGATAATAATCTACACATAGCGCCATACTATATCACCAAGATTATTAACAAGTTATTTGTTCATTAAGTCTAAATAAAATTCCTGGATAGATGTGGGCACACTCGATGAGGGGGTCTACTCGGGTGAGCCCACCACCCTGTCGAGGTGATGACATTAAAGGAAAGGGGCACGTCTCGCTCTTAGCATGCATTTACATACAGTAAAATATATGGTAATTAAATTGAGGTGGAGGGTGGCGGGTGGCGGGGAGAGACTTTAAAATCGAGGTGAGTGAGGGAGGATGGGTTTAGAGTGAGCTTGAGGAGTTAAGCTCCTTATATTGTAATTGTTCAAGTTCTAGGTTGGTATAATCATGAGACTACTGGCTGTGGGAATTTGTATGGAAAGTTGAGGACTAAGATCTTCCCACGTGCCATGTCTCCCAGGAAACACATGCACAATAGGAGGGGTGGCAGTGACGGTAGCTCACCAGGCCAACACAGTGCTTGTATATTTTCCCAAGGCTCAACCAAGGCTTATTTCAACGTCGTTCTTTGGAGACGATGGCGCTAAGAGATGATTGTATTATGATTCTAAAATAATGGAGGGGGTTTCGTGTTGGCTACCTCACCGTGGTCATAACATGGGATAGAGAAAGCAATACCTAATTCAATTGCATTAAAGTGGATGACGAAGAACCTTTTTGGTATGGTGCTGAAGGATAACCAAGTGGAAAGATACAATGTGTTTTATTTGTTGGAGGATATTAAAATAATGCTAAGAAATCATCATTTTTTCATGGATAATCATGAGGCAAGATTATCCCATATAGAAATTTATTTTCAATGTGACATTAAAACTTCTAGTTCTCAAGGTCTGAGTGCAAGTTTTATGGAGATTGAACAAGTGTTGTAGGGAAGCACAGTCCTTGTGAGTTAAATGAATAATTTTTTTTAGAAAAATCTGAAATTGATATATGAAGTGGGAAAATTAATTTCGTGCAAAAGGTCAAGGACTTGCATCAATGTTTGAGGTAGTAACCACTGGTAAGTCTACACATTTACAATTTTACTCCTTATGGCCTACAAAAAAACAAGGACATGCACATTTACATTTTCACTCATAGTTATTAAAATATTGAAGAACACATAAATAATGGTGGGAACTAACTCTGGTAATTATATTTATCTGGATGTTGTTCCTATAATTTTTTGTGAAAATACTAGCTTAGATTATGGTGGGTAGTAAGTGATGGTAAATATGTTATGTGCTTGAGTATGAGCAAGGATTTTGGTTTTGGGTGGTTTTCCTATGAAATTTAACAATGAAAAATCACTACACAAATATCCAAAACCCATGGTTTAAGTATCACAACTCCATTTAGAAATCATGTCATAAAATTCTGATGTAGATATCCACATGGAATTGTATGTGAAAAGGCTATAAAATGTCCAATAAAATGTTTGTTAGAATCCTTTCATGGAAGATACTAAAAATGAACAAAATGTGATTCATAGACGTTGAAAATAGTTTTAATGAGCAATATATAGATGAGTAATGAATAACACTAAATTCCATTTAATATTTCATTTATTCACTAAGAAAACAATTATTCAAATTTCATAATAAAAAATTTCTAGGTGTACCTCTATGATGCTTTTCTATCACCACTTTTATGATACATTATCTAGGCCCTATAAATATGAATTTAAACTGTCATAGTCATATAAATTCAATGGTTGGTAAATGAGGATAGGCATCAATCTATGGGTAGTCCTTGGGACTCAGTGAAAATTGTGCTTTGAGAAAACTAAATTATGCTTTCAATCTATATGGATTTCTATTTTTACTACTTTTTAAAGTGTTGAAGAACACAAATAATGGTCGGAAGTAACTCCTAGTAAGTTACATTTTGTTCCTATATATTATCTATGAAAATAATTTCTTTAATTATGGTGAGTAATATGCAATTATAAAAAAGTTATTTTGAAGGGTTTCAATTTTAAGTTTTTTCCTATGAAGCTTAAAAATGAAAAATCATGGCATAAATATTGCAAGTGCATCCAAAATTATGAAAAGAAATTCCCTAGCCGTTATCCATATGGAATTTAATTGTGCTCTAGTAAGTCCTTCAATTTATGTTCCAGTCAAAGGTTTGAAAATAAGTATTTGTTTTTCAAAGTTAAACATTATAACTTACTTTGGTCAATGTTGAACTAATAGTGGTCAATAGAAAAATCTATTTCCTCAATCCTATCTTGCTTGCCACGGACTAATAAGTGTTAAAACACTTATTCCATGACATATCTCACATTGTTAAAATTTAAAAAAAAAAAAAAAAATCATAAAAATTAATAAAAATGTAATTTTATTTTAAACTATTATTACTAATTATAAAAATAATTCATATATAATTTAAACACACACATATATATAATCATGGAAAATATCACATGCCTCAAAACACACTTTATATGAAACTTGTTCTTATGATATTTTTTTAATTAATAAATTTAATTAAATGAAATTAAAATTTGAAAGCTCCATTCGAAAAAAGGCATTCTTATCAATATAATAATTAATGCCCTCTAAATATATACTAAAAATTATAAAAAATTATAAAAAACATATATGTTTAGTTAAATTTGATGTTTGATTATATTAAAAAATAGCCATATATAACAAGGTATTTCAAGATAGCCTACCCATTAATTGTATAACCGTTGTTTTCTCTGAGATTTAGTCCCCTCCAAGTCAATTTTTCAAACCTCATGGGGAAGGGTTGAGGAGTGGAAGCCACTTAGGGTGAATTAAAATTCCCAAAGGGCTTTGTATAATCATGGAGATAAGTATCCCATTGTGTGTGGATTGTTCTTGGAACTTCTTCCAATCTTGGAGTTAAGAATTTTGTTGTGTGTGGATCGGTCTTCGAACTTCGTCTAATCTTGGAGATAAGCATCTCATTGTGTGTGGATCCTAGAGATTAGTATCTCGTTGTGTGTGGATTATTCTTGGAACTTCTTCCAATCCTGGAGATAAGCATCCTGTTGTGGGTGGATCCTACATATTACCGTTGTGGGTGGAGCCTACATATTAGTATCCCATTGTGTGTGGATTATTCTTAGAACTTCTTCCAATCCTAGAGATAGGCATCCCATTGTGTGGATTGTTCTTGGAACTTCTTCCAATATTGGAGATAAGCATCCCGTTGTGTGTGGATTGTTATTGGAACTTATTCCAATCTTGGAGATAAGCATCTCATTGTGTGTGGATCTTAAAGATTAATATCTCGTTGTGTGTGGATTGTTCTTGGAACTTCTTCCAATCCTAGAGATAAGCATCCCGTTGTATGTGTATACTAGATATAAGTATCTCATTGTGTGTGGATTTTTCTTTTAACTTATTCCAATCATGGAGATAAGAATCACATTGTGTGTGGATCGTTCTTGAAACTTCTTCCAGTCTTGGAGATAAGCATCTCATTGTGTGTGGATCCTGGAGATCCTGGAGATAAGCATCCCGTTGTGTGTGGATCCTGGAGATAAGTATGTTGTTGTGTGTGGATTTTTCTTAGAAGTTCTTCCAATCCTTGAGATAAGCATCTTGTTGTGTTTTGATCATTCTTGGAACTTATTCCAATCTTGGAGATAAGCATCCCATTGCGTGTGGATCCTGGATATAAGTTTCATGTTGTGTGTGGAATGTTCTTGGAAATTATTCCAATCCTGGAGATAATCATTCCGTTGTCTGTGGAACATTCTTATAACTTCTTCCAATCCTAGAGATAAACATCTTGTTGTGTGTGGATCCTGGAGATAAGTATCTCATTGTGTGTGGATTGTTCTTGGAACTTCTTCCAATATTGGAGATAATTTTGGAGATAAGTACCCTGTTGTGTGTGGATTGTTCTTGGAACTTCTTCCAATCTTGGAGATAAGAATCCTGATGTGAGTGGATAGCCAATAAGGAGGATGGCCCTAGACTAGGACTAGCTTAGTTAAAAAAAAAATATTCCGAGGAAGCTTTGTCCTTTTCACTGAAGTTAAAAAATATGTTATGAGAAAAATTGCATAAAAAACTATAACCTACATTAGTCAATGTTAACTAAATTAATATGAAGGTTGTTTGTAATTTTGTATGTTCTCAACATGGACATAGAGTTGAGAGTTGTTCATATTAAAATAAAAATAAAACATTATCTAAACTTAAAAACAATGTTGGCTATAATTAGAAAAAACTATGGTTGTTTGGTTAGCTGTGCATATGACTTAATATAATTTCATGTAAAGTTATTAGAAGTAAAAAAAAAAGGTGAGATTAAGATGTTTAAACCTTATACTTTTAAAAAGTATAACCTAGGATTTAAATAAACTATTAGACATCAACTTCATATATATCTATATAAACTAAAAAAATGTCAAACAAAATTTTATTAATGTTGTGTATAATAAAATATTCAATATAAATTATACTTAAAAATAATTACTCACGAAAAAAATATTTTTAAAAAGTAACAATGCACATTTGCTATACAATATTTTATGTTAACTATGTATTTGTTATATATTGTTAAAAAAAAATTTAATTATATATATATATATATATATGAAATGGTTTGAGTATTTTTTTATTTGATTTTCTTTAGGTATATGTTTTTTTTGGGTAGAAATCCAATAAAAGCATTTGGGACTCACAAGTTTTAGTTTTAATTTATATACCATTTAAAAATACAATTTAAACGATTGCTACTTACACATTGTATTTTGCACTCTAAAAGAAGTTTACATGTGAAAAAATTTGATCCCTCTTGATTGATGTTAGATACAAAGTTATATGGATGTTTATTGGTTAAGTACATATTGACAGTTTTAGTCAAGTGCTAATCAAAATCTAAATAATGGTGAAAATAACTAAATAAATATCTAAAAACAATGTTTGAATATAAAAATCATATCCCTAAAATTGTTGGAGTAATTAAACACAACGGAAACTAAATAATCACACACATCATAAACAAACATGAAAACACAAAGATTTAACCGGATTCACCCAACCAATCTGGGCTACGTCCACCAAACAGAGGCATCAACAATGTCATTCAGCAAAAGGAGAATTACAACAACAGATTTTTTCATCTGCACATCTCTTCCACTCACTTCAAATTCCTCATCATGCTCATTTTCATCTACAGGCTTACATTTTATAGTTGGGAGTAGAAACTGAATCATAAATTCACTCACAAAAAAATAGGATGCAATAACTCCACATCCAGATTAGATGGAGTCCATATAGCAACACATCCTATTGTTGTCACATTCATGAGATTTTCCCCAAAATTAATTAAAAAGAAATCTCAACAATCTCCACCTTGACAACAATTAGCCTGATACCCTATTCCATTATTATTTTTATCTTTTCTGCAAGCCAAGAGAAGCTAGACACCATCGTAGCTTCTCTAACAAAAATGGTTTTGTGAACATGTTTGCACAGTTTTCCTTTGTATGCACTTTTTCAAGAGAGACTCCCCGTTCAGTGATAACTTGTCTTACAAAATGGTACTTGATAGGTATATGCTTTGATTTACTATGATAGGCCGGATTTTTAGCCAAGTGAATTGCACTATGACTATCAAAAAATAACATGATGTTGTCCTGTAACCTACCAAACTCACCAAACAAACCTTTCAACCAAACCGCTTCTTTGCAAGCATGTGAAGCAGCTATGTATTCTGATTTTGTAGTGGATAAAGCAACAATGTTTTGTAGCTTTGACATCCAGCTAATAGCTCCACCTGCAAGAGTAAATACATATCCTGAATTTTATCTTCTCTTATCCAAATCACCTGCAAAATAGGAATCAACATATCCGCAAACAAATTCACTACTTCTGTTATAAGTGATACAGTAATCACTTGTGCCTCTTAGATACCGAAGCACCCATTTCACTGTTGACCCGTGTTCTTTTCCTGGATTTGCCATATACCTGCTGACAACCACAAATGCATGTGAAATATCTGGTCGTGTACAAACCATCGCATACATCAAACAACCTACTACATTAGCATATGGAATTCGAGACATATATTCCTTTTCTTCATTTGTGTTAGGACATAAAATTGAAGAAACCTTAAAATGAGAAGCTAAAGGGACTGAAACTGGTTTCACATTGTTCATACCAAACCTCAAGAGTATTTTCTCAATATACTTCTGTTGTGATAACCACAGCTTACCATTTCTCCTGTCTTTGAAAATCTCCATGCCCAAAATCTGTCTTACTGCTCCTATATCTTTCATATCAAACGTCCTAGCCATCTGAGCCTTTAACCTGTTGATCTCACTTATGCTTTTTCTTGCTAAAAGCATATCCTCAACATATAACACTAAGATAATGAACATGCCATTACTCAATTTCTTAAAGTAAACACAATGATTATATTCACTTCCTATATAACTTTGACTCATCATGAAAGAATCAAATTTATTGTACCATTGTCGAGGCAACTGCTTCAGACCATACAATGATTTCTTGAGCCTGCAGACAAATGTTTTTTTGCGATTTTGAACAAACCCTTTTGATTGTTCCATGTCAATCTCCTCATCTACATATCCATGTAAAAATCCAGTTTTAACATCTAGTTGCTGCAATTCTAAATCAAGTAAAGAAACTAATTCTAACACTATCGAAATTGAAACAATTTTTACAACTGGTGAAAATATCTCATGAAAGTCAATTCCTTCTTTCTGAGAAAAACCTTTTGCGACCAGTCTCGCTTTGTACCTGTCTTCCGTATCATCAACACCCATTTTAAATTTGTAAACCCATTTACATCCCACAGTTTTCATATCTTTAGGAAGTTCCACCAAATCCCATGTGGCATTATTGTCTAATGCATTCATCTCATCCTTCATAGGTTCTTTCCACTTATCACTGTTAGAACCTTCTACAGCTTCCTAATAGCACAAAGATTCATTATCATTAGTGGTTAAAGCAACTGAAGTAACATAATCATCATACCTTTTAGGAGGACGTCTGATTCTCATGGACCTCCTTAAAGATGTTACTGGTACTTCCACAATTTGCTGATTATTATATGTAGGAACTTCTTCATGATCTGCATCTGAAACATGTTCATGATCTGCATCTGAAACTTGTTCATGATCTGTATGTGAAACTTTTTCATCTAGACTATCATCAGTATTTGAACTGGTTTCAAACTGAATATGTTTAAACTTAGGTACATTATCCTGTTTCAATTTATCATCTACATTTGGATTATTGAGTGAAGATTCATTGAATTTAACATCTCTGTTAATGATGATCTTGTGAGTATTAGGATCCCACAACCTGTATCCCTTAGTACCATCACCATATCCAACAAATATATGTATTTTTTTATTTAGGATATAATTTAGAACGTTGATGTTTCAGAATTAGAGCATATGTGTCACAACCAAAAACTTTCAGTTTATAATAATCACATGGATGACCTTTCTAGACCTCTTGAGGAATTTTGCATCCTATTGGAGTTGATGGTGATCGATTTATCTAGTAACAAGCGGTAGATACCGCTTCTGTCCACAATTCCTTCTGCAAACTGGCATTACTAATCATACTTCTTTCTCTCTCTAAAAGAGTGTTGTTCATGCGTTCAACAACTCCATTTTTTTAAGGAGTATATACAGTAGTTTTATGTCTTTCGATCCCAGTGTCCTTGCAATAATTATCAAATTCCTTTGAAGTAAACTCACCACCACTGTTAGTTCTTAAGCATTTAATGGTTCTTCCAGTAATGTTTTCTACTAATGCTCTAAACTATTTGAAAACTGTGAATACATCATAATTTTTCTTTAACATATAGACCCACACTTTTCTACAGAAATCATCAATAAAAGATACAAAATATGGCAATCATCCATATGAGATTGTAGGAGATGGACCCCAAACATTAGAATGGATATAATCAAGGATTCTCGTACTAGTATGTTTTCCAGTTTTAAATTTCTGCTTACTTTGTTTCCCATATAGAGAATTTTTGTAGAAATCTAACTTAGAAGATTTTAAACTAGGAAGTAACTTACGATCAAATAAATTTTTTAATCCTCTTTCGCTCATATGGCCCAACTGTTGATGCCATAGACGAATAGAATTACTGTCGTTTTCAGATACTGTAGAAGCATGATCTGACTATGTTCTTCCTTCTAATTGATAAAGATTTCCAATCTTCTTTGCTTTCATTACTAGTAAAATTCCTTTATAAACTTTCATTACTCCACCTTGAATAAAGGTTTTATATCCATTTTTGTCAAGCACTCCTACAGAATTGAGGTTTTTTCTGATTTCAGGCACGTGTCTTACATCAGTTAGAATTTTATTTGTCCCATCAAAAATTTTAATCTGGATGCTTCCAATTCCCACAATATTACATGAGACATCATTTCCCATGTAAACCACTCCATCATTGATTGATTTATAATATTTAAACCAGTCTCTATGAGTGCACATGTGATTTGACGCACCAGAATCTAACAACCAATGTTGATCGTAATTAGACAAACTAACTGATAACACTTCATCACTCATACCTAAAACGGATGCCGAACCTGTATCTGTTGTGTTTTCTTCTTTCTTCTCTATCGAAGAGTCTCCTTTAGATGTTTGATGTCTCTTCCAATAGTCCTTCTTCAAATTTCTTGATTTGCCACAAAACCAACACTTTACCCTACTCTTCTTCCCTTTCGATTTTGACCAAGAGTTGTTCTACTTACTGAAGCATCTTTCTTTAGAACGACCTCTAACCATCATTGCTTCTGATGTAGAGGTTTCTGAATTTGACCTTTTCCTTGTTTCTTCAGATAAGAAAGCTTCAACAACATCATCAAATTCAAGGGTTTCTGATGAACTAAGACTTATAGAAGTAACAAAATGATTCCATGACTTGGACAACAAGCATAATAAAGTTACAGCTTTATCTTCTGATTCAAATTTTACTTCTATACTTTCTAACTACACCAAGAGAGTATTAAAGGTATTCATATGATAAATAATTGACGTACCTTCCTTCATGTGCAAGCTGTACAACTATCTCTTCAGAAGAATCCTATTGGTTAAGGATTTTTTCATGTACAGCTTTTCAAGCTTTGTCCACAAACCAGCAGCAGTTTTCTTCGACACGATGTTAAAAAAAACATCATATACCAAACACAATCGAATGCCACTCAGTGCTCTGTCATCCATGTCACTCCATTCGTCATGTATCATGGTGAAAGGTTGTTTGGCTTTTCCCAAAAGTGCCTTCGCCACGCCTTGTTGCACGAGTAGATCATGCATCTTAACTTTCCAGATCTCGAAGTTATTTTTTCGATTGAACTTCTCGATCTCAAATAAAAACGTATTCTATGCATTCAAATTCCACCATTCAACAGCGCATACCAGCTCACAGACCCGACTCAATGGTTAATAACCATCGCATCTTGCTCTGAACTGCTGGTTCACTTACATGCCTTCCACGATGAGGCTCTTGTCAACAGTCTTCCATGCAAACACAGATTTTCCACCGTGAATCAATCTTAGCTAACCCGGCCTCATGAGCTCAGACTAGGCCTTTGCACATGTTGCAATACCTCACCTGTGCCATATCGATCTGCAACTACAACGCTGTCAGCGCTGGAAACCACCACATACGCTCGTGGAATGCGGCTAGCATAGTAGAAAGATGTTTTTTTTTTTCTTGATCACAAACGTAGATCGATATCTAGGTAATGCAGCAGCATAAAAAACAACTTACAAGTTCTTGAATAGAGCTTTCGATCAAAGGAACTCAGCACCTCAATTATGCGCACATGAAACCTTTGATAACTAGCATATACAACTTACTGCTCTGATACCAATTGTTGGAGTAATTAAACACATCAGAAACTAAATAATCACACATAGCATAAACAAACATGAAGACATAGAGATTTAACGTGGTTCATCCAACCAATCTGAGCTACATCCACCAAACAGAGGCATCGGCAATCTCATTCAGCAAAAGGATAATTACAAAAATAGAGTATTTCATCTGCACATCACTTCCACTCACCTCACATTCCTCATCATGCTCATTTGCCTCTACGGGCTTACATTTTATAACTAGGAGTAGAAAATGAATCATAAATTCACTCACAACAAAATAGGATGCAATAACTCCACATCAGGATTAGATGGAGTCAATATAGCAACAAATCCTATTGTTGTCACATTCATGATATTTTCTCTAAAATTAATTAAAAGGAAATCTCAAAAAAAATATGGCATAAATATGTGAGATAGTTATGTACATGAAATTATCTTGTAAAAAAATTCCAATAATACTTTATGGTTCAATCAAATATTTAAAAAACAATTTTTTTAATAATCTTAAAAAATAAATATTTATTTTCAAAATTAAACATTATAACTTACATTATTCAATATTAAATCAATAATAATCAACAATCAAATTAGTTATTTACCTAACTAATAAATAAATATTTAAATAATTAACTTATTACTGGTTAATTGAAAAGTAATCCGTTGATAATTAATTTAAAAAACTACTCGCAGATTAAACCTAAAAAAAACATGTGCATACTTTTCCTGACTCGAATAATTGTACTCAATGATATTTTCCATTTTCTTGTGACTGTCATGTGGCCCTGAATTTATCACACGAAATATTCTAGTCTATCCTGTTTTGCTAAGCTCTGGCTACACACAGTGACTCGAAGGCAAGCAATTGGTATATAACAAAGTCTAAGGAAAAACAATGGCAGTAAACCTGCTTCCACCAAACATATATCATTTGCAGTTGTTTTTCAGATGAACAACACGACTCTTGGGAAGCCAGAGACGCCGTCCACATTTCCGTGCGGTGCTTTCAAGATCAACAGAAAGAAATGTTCGGAAAAATGTATGGTTGCTCCATGTTTTCCGGTGGATGATCCCGAGAAGTTTCTCTGCATACACAGTGTGTTCGGAATGGCCGTGTCATCAAATTACTATAGGTATGCTCCATTGTTGCTTGTATACAACCTCATGAATGCTCTGGAATGCAATATTATTATTCAATATCAATGTATAGAATATTTATTATTCTCCTATTTTTAATAATATAATTGCATTTCAACTTATTCCTGTATACCTCCAGCACTGGCACATACCTATAGAAATCTTAATTTGATGACATGGCCATTTCCAAACACTCTGTGTATGCAAAGAAACTTCTTGGGATCCTCCACTAGAAAATAAGGAGCAAGCATGTATTTGTCTGAACATTTCTTTCTGTTGACCTTGCAAGCACCACACAAAAATGTGGACGGTGTCTCTGACTTCCTAGCTCTAGTCATATAAAAAAAAATTACACTCCCAAGGACTTTGGGTTGGGAAGAAATTACTCTCCCAAGGACTTGGGTTGGGAAGAGGCTGTTTTTGTTTTTTTTAATCTATGGTGAATCAGTAGGGAATATCAAGAATTAATTTTTTTACTGTTTTATAATACAAAAAATGTTTTATAATACCAAAAATATATCCAGTAACTTGCAAGCTAAATATATCATATCTTATAATTTAACAGACATTCACTAAAAGAAGGAGTATATTCCTTGAGCTTAGATCATAACAAATTTGAACTATGATCTAGTTAGTGTCAGTAGGCCAGATTTACTTTTAAACCAAACATAGTTTCTCTTGCTAATGAAATACTAAGGGTGCGCAAGGAAGGAAAAAGATGGGTCGTCCTTCCGCTGTGGAACATATTATTTACAAAGGTGTAAACCAATAATCTAATAGACTTAAAGTCTTTGGAATACCTTATCCGACTATAATATATGTATTTCTTCACTCTTATTTAGACCGTAAAATCTCCACTTCCTCACTGTTATTTAGAGTACAAAATTTTTACTTCTTCACTCTTCTTTAAAGCACATATAAGGGTTTTTAAAAATGATTTTAAGGGTTTTAAAATCAGGTTTCATGTCCATACAAGCACAGTCACAGGTCACCTAATTTCTTGGAACTCTCCTAACAGTTTTTCTAATGAATTGATTGTATGTTTACGGTGCTATAGGAACTTCTCACATAGCAGCGACATGAGGAGTAAGCTGCATGGAGGATGAAGTAAGACAAAGATTTTGGGAACCCCTACATGGTGGTCTAGGATTAGTCAGTGATCTCCATAAAAAAGCAACAGACCGACAATCACAATTAGCTTCCACTGAGTTTTACAGGTTAATTTCCCATTGACTATATCAAGGCTAATTTTATTGTTCAATGGATTGGTATAGTTAGTAGCGGTTATTCATCATTTATTTTATTATAATATATCATCTCTTCAAATGGTGTGTAAATGGTATGAATACAGAGAAAAGTTAAAAAAAATTATATAAAGATTTATAATGTGAGAGAGATTAAATTTATATTTATATTATTTATATTATTTGTATAAAAATTGGTGATAAAATAAATGATTATATTTCAAATATTTTTTTTTTTTTTTTTGAATTAGTTTAATCTATTAGAAAAGGAAAAATAATTTACATCTTGGCCGTAGCCTTGACTTTGCCTATAAGAGTGGCATATTCAGCATATAATGCACAAAAAATACTGCCCACTTGGGGAAACTAGTCAAAGCCAAACAAAGTTCTATCATACTGCCCGCACAGGGGCGTCAATAAAGATGTCCACTGTAATTTGCTAGGTTGATACACTGTTAGACTAAGACTGCTAGATTCTATAACTAGAAAGACAAGAACTATCCCATCCCAGTGGGAATCGTGAAACAAAAAATAGACACTAATGGAATGACTAAGCATCATACTTTGGAGAAGGTTCCTCCAGGATAAAGCACTTGTAAACCTTCATTTCATCTTCTTCCTTTTGCTTGTTCGCGCCTAGGGCTTCACTTTTCTTGGAGCGCTCACCGCAGACCTTCTCCTCGCCATCAAGAGCTTTGCCTTTATCCTTGGTCACCTGTTGCAGCTGCTTGTCCGTATCCTGAGCTAAAGCTAAATAATCTCTTGTCAGAAGCACTCTGGGATCAACCTGTTGGGGTTCTTCCTTGAAGACCACCGAGATCGAGGCAATAATACGGGGTTTGTTCAGAGAAAAATTGAAGAAAAATTGGGCAGTATGGGGAGTGTTGAAGGACAAATTGACAAGGGGGTTCTGAACAGGGTTGACACGGGGAAGTCTGCCTCGCCCACTGCGAGTGTTTGGATATCTACCAGAAAGGTGTTCAGAGGATGGCAAAGAGGAATCCAAATTGGAAGTGGATGGAGTGCATTGGGAGTGGCCCCTTGTACTGCCTCTTCGACATCTCATGCGATGTCTCAGACGCAGCATGCTGGAGGGTAGAGATGCAGGCAATGAGGGAGGGCGAGAGATAGAAGTGGGCGGGGAGAAGAGAAAATCCGGAGTGACAACAGATTGATTACAAAGGCCTATGTGGGAGAGGTGGAGCCCTTCCCCAAAATCAATACAACAACTGAGATGGCTGCATTTACTAGTGGTAGTGCGATAGCATGGAGGCACTTCCAAGGGTGAGAAGATTCATTGCAGAGGTGGAGGGGGAATGTCTATTCCTCAACTATCAACGTCCATCTTTAAGCACTAAGTTACTCTGTCTCAAAGCTCTTTCATATTTAAAACCTCATTAATGTGCGCAACTGGTGTGTGCAGATAATTCCTTACGGCGGATTGAGCAAGCATTGTGGATTGATCTCGACCTCGGCTTTGAATTAATTTTGCATGGTTAAATGCACTGGCTTGAACACTTATTTGATGGATGGGCCAGATGAAACTAATGGCGATGGCTTGGGTGGCGAAGTGGCTCCCCCACTTGCCATACCCAAGTCCCATCATCACCCTAACAATGATTTGCACCCGCATCCGGGAAATTCCAAATAATTTTTTTGGAAATTAATTGAAATAGCTTTTGATAAATAACCTATAATATAATATTACGATTATATGCATTTATTTTTTTAAAAAGAATAGAATTATTATAAAATAATTGTTAGAATTTAATCATAGTAAAAATATATCTTTAATTTTGATATAATAAAAAGTAAATATTTAAGAAACTATGGGAAAGTAGAAAATGCTAAATAAGGATTTGTCTAAAGTATTGGATAATCTCACATAGAAATGCAAGAAGTTAGAAAAAAATTATACAAATTAACAATGGGTAACTATCTAAATCATTATTCAAGATACATCATTGAACACTATATACCATGGAAACCTCATAGGGTGAAAACCACCCAATGTTTAATTTTATTATTAAACTCTCATTAGGGTGTTCACCCCACACTCAATGGCTATGGCTCATAAGGTACTCCATCCCTTAACCGTTGTTATAAAATATTACAAATAAATATCATTTAAATACAAAAATATATAGTTGAAAGCTATTACAAACATTAAGATAACATTTACCCACAAATCTTCAATCTTCATATCTTTGTGGCATGGTTGTTCCTACATTGGTCCATCCTGCAGTTCAAACCCATATACATGGACCATTAATCATTTACTTGTACCATGTTAAGAAAAATCTATCCCATGCACAAAAAATCATCCTTTCCAGCTATTGTTGTCGTTAGCATACATTGATGTCAAAAATACAAAAAGTATTAATAAACCCATTCATAAATATATACTAGTGATGCTTCACCATATATACATGTACATTCATCACATGAAAATAAAAATGGTGACATGCTTCCTTAACAACACTGCATATGAGTTAGTTATAAGGATGTAACCATCAAAATATCTCTATAAAATAAACTATTTATTTTACACAACAATACATTCTTGCAATACAAATCGTTACAATTGTACATCAATAGTCTATGCAAACAAAAGTTTAATTTTCAAGGAAATCTAGCTTAATAGGGCAAGCAAAAACATGTCTTCTTTTCCATAACAATAATTCAATAAAAAATACAAATACATGTATTTTTTTCCAAGAATTATACCAACATTACCCATATATATGTATTCCAAGGAAACCAACATACTTACTAACCAACAGACTTACTATGGTTTTTTTTCATGTAAATTGTCCTCTTTCCCAAACTATATTTTCTAATGAAGGCTAACACAACATGATATCATTTCCCACATACAAATGTATATTCTTTCCAACGAAAGCTAATACAAATATTTCATGCATATACATGGTCTTATTCCAAAACATACTAACATAATAGTTATGATAGCATAAAAGTAGTCACATATATTTTCCTAAACAAATATAGCCCAATGGTTCTTCTATCCATGCAAAGAACATATCTCTATAACACAATGGCTATTATTTTGTGCATGCAATAGCTTATCATAATAACTCTTATTTAATGTATTAAACACGTATTCCCTTCTTAGAATTCTACCCTCATTAACTTTTTATTTTCATGTAAACAAATACATACTTCTTTTTCAAAATGAAGTTAATATAACGTAGTTTCTTTGTCTTTCTACATACATAGTTTCTAATACTTCCATTTCAATAAATTATCATAGATGACCATATTTTATGCATAACAATAGACAATAGACAACCATAACAAGTTTAACTTATATTTTTATACACCTAAATCAAGAAGTTCACGCAATTCATCTAGACATGTAACCTTCCCAATAGATTATTCTTTTCAAGTAAGAACAACATATATAAAACAACATTATCTTTTTCCAAGAAGCAATTATTCTTTTCATAGAATATTCAACGTGATCTTTCCCAACGAAATGATTATGAGAAACTAATACCATAGATAATCTCCTTATGAATCCAAACTCATATTATTTTTCCCAAAAGGATGCTAAGCAATAAATATTATGCATATGCACTTTTATTCCCCAATCAATCTAATACGAAAGTTATTCTTTTCTGTGCATGCAAGTGCATATTTATTTTTTCCAAGAAATCTAATGTAGTAACATTTCTTTCATGCATGCAAATATTTTTTCATTTCCAGGAAAGTTTATTAGATGTAGTTAGTTTTTTTATGGTTGCAAATGTGTATTTCTTTTTGTTCATGAAATTAAATTTATTTTCTAAAAAAATGGCTATTATTCTATGCTTGCAACACATGTTGTTTCTAACATAATCACCTTTACCTCTAAGCATACAAACACCTATTTTTCTTTTCAAGAAAACCAACGTAGGTTCTTGTCTCTTTTTATTAACACAATCACCTTTACCTCTAAGCATACAAACACCTATTTTTCTTTTCAAGAAAACCAACATGGCTTCTTGTCTTTTTATGCATATGATTCATAAATAAGTTTTCAAGAAAAACTCCCAATTCTTATTAATTTCATTTGCATAAAAATTCATATGTGTTTCTTTCCAAAAGACTAGTACAACTAGTTTTTATTTGACCAAGAAGTTTCTCCTAACTAATCTTTAATGGAAAATTATATTTATGTGCATTCTTTCTCCAAAAATTAGTAAAATCAATTTTACTTTTTCCATGTTTGTATACACACAGACACATAACTAAGCACATAACAACATGATATTTTCTGTGAAAACCAGAAAATCACCTATTGTATTTAAGCAACGAGCCATAGTTACTTATCTCTTGGGTAAAACCCATTTAATCTACATGTTCAAACTTTCAGATTCCCATTTCCAATACGAATAGGAAAAAGGAGCATGCTAAGAGTAATCAACAAACTCTTCGCGATTAATCAAAAACCTCCCCGCCTTATTAGATGTTCCTAGAGAACATAAAAATGCATTTCTCTCAATTTTACCCACTGTTTATTCCAAATATCTCTAATTCTTCTAAACACTCACCCATCGTGCTTTACAGTGTTTAAGGTTTTCTCGAATTTTGACTACAACACTCTTTCTCTTGGTATGCATCACATTCTGGAAGAGAGTAGTTTTCAAGGTTATCTCGAATTTTTACTGCAAAAATCATTCTCTCTGTATGTATCACATTATGAAAGAGATTAGTTACAGACAATAAACAAAGAAGTGGGATTCAGAGCAAATCATGTTGGAAAGGAAACTGTATTTAGGCTTATATCATTGGTATAATGCTAAGAATACATGCTTAAAATTTTTTCTTGATTTTAGACTAGATAAGTGCACTTATTTCTAGGATTCTACTTCGGTATCTTTCCATAGATCCTACAGTGTGATCATTTAAGAAAATCTCTTGAATTCATAGAAGATAATAAGGACCACACCACCGAAATATTTTCGATTATACGTAATTTTCTAGGTCCTTCTATGGGTTCTCTCTGTTCTCATAAAGCCGTACCTTTTTTTTATTCATCTCACCCCTCCCCTCTCAAGATATATAAAGTGAATAAAGAATACCAAGGGTCGTTATCAATAATTCGTTTTAATTTCAACCGATTCTTGATTAAAATAGTCAAAATAATATTAACTATTTTTTTTTTTACCATGAATAAATACATAATTTACAATACATATATCATAAGGATATTACATACTCCCCCCACCCCCTAAGGATAACACCATCCTCGGTTTTTATCCATCACTAAGACTTAACTTTTACTCCTGATATAACATGCTAAACAACCCAAAAGGGGATCCTTCCCATTCAAAATGAAGGATTCTTATGTTTAATAAGTAAGATCAATAAATTTTATTAATCAACATAAGAATTTATAGCTACAAAATAAGCATTTTATACTTCCAATCACTTATTCATTATTCAATTTCATAAAATAAGTTCGGAATCTCTTATACCGACTTAAAATTAATTGCCAATTACTCTTGAAAGTAATGATGAATTTTACGCAAGTAGTAATGATGGGAATGGTTGAACAACCCATCATCACTTCCATGGAAAGTACCCTGTAATGTATGACTACAAAGATCAATCACATTAGTCACACCATTTCCAATCAAATGAAATACTTTGAACTATTAATCATTCATGAAATTTAAAATTATATCTTAATCACAATACTCTTTCTAGTTTATAGAGAGCACTAACCCTCTATTCATCGAAATGATAAATCACTACATCATGTACACACTACCTTAGCTCCTGCTATATACATCCACATGGTACTTATTAAAAGTAATCAGAGAACTAATCAATAAATGCACCAAGCGCACACTGTCCTAACCCTTGCTAAGACATTCAAATGACAATCTACATAAAATATTTACAAAATTATATAGAAAATTCCTTTTTAACACAATACATAACGGATTAATTAATTCTTTATAATATGAAAAACAAAGTGGCAAGAGAATACTTCTCCCAACCAGTGGGAACTATTTTCTACAACCAGATTGAGCTATTTTCACATCTAGAAAATTCTCTAACAAAGACCATACTAGGCTCATTCTAGAATTCCACTGGCGAACCAGTTCAAGAATTCCAATGACCACACAAGGTCCAATACATGATTCGTCTTGGAAGTGTCCTTCCTATTCCTCTAACAATGTCCTTTCTATGAGGAATTTTGGGCCTCCTCCAAGAAGCTCCAAAATCAACAAAGTTTCTTCAGGCTTTTTCCCCTCTTGATCACCATTTTAGCCAACTCTTTTCCCTTATTAAGATCATTTGTCTCTAGGGATAGGAAATCGGGGCATTCAAGCACCATGAAACCCTCTGGGAAGGCAACCACCATCAACCAAATGCCACTGTCTCGAATTTTAGATTTCTCTTTTAGCATTCTTTCCCATAGTAATTTACATAATGAACCATATGGACATTATACATAAAGAAAAATAAACTTTGATATACATCATAGAATTATGCTTGAACCTCAGCATGAGTCCACAATATCTATATTGGTAGGAAACATAATTGGCATCTAGATTGTATACATTATGATTTTGCAAATAACATATCATGCACATCATATCATTATAATTTATTATTTACGGTTGCAATTCACACTTCAATGTTTTACATTCATATTTTTTCTTGTTTCCATTAAGCTACTCATGTTTAATCTCATCAATAATGCTAGTCATAAATATGCATTTTTCAAACAAGTATTCACATTCGCAATCATTTTAGTTTCATATATACAATGTTGTAATGCGTAAAGGTATATAAAAATATTCATTAATGTGCATATATCAATAACGGTTAGGGTGACAGTCCAACATTTCCAATTACCATAGTGTATTCTTACCAACAAACTGACACATGAAGTAACTATCATAATCACTTATCTACAAATTTCAATAATATTAAATCAAATCTAGTTCATGGAAATAATTTTCATTATTTAGTCATGCAACACTAACTAATCATCCACACAAAGAGTAAATCAACAACTAGCAATTATAGTCAAGTCTCACTACTCAACTCATTGTTTATTTCTAACATCTAAACGGGTTCTTCTAATGTCCTTTTGAAACACTTTGTCTTCTAAAGGACTTTCTATATTTTACATTTATGCATTAGTTTTAGACACAATCACTATACACATTTATCCTTTACAATTAGTTCATGGTAACTTTAGTTATGTTCATTAAATGTCTGAGTAATATGTCATATATGCAAAGGTTGATAGTCAAATATCGCTTTCACTAGTGAGTACTTGGTTTGTTTATAAGTGCAACGAAGTTCTTATCATCTTTTATCCTCGACAATATTCAAATATCATGAACATAATTTTACAAAAAAAAATATTAGTTATTACTCTTGAATGTTGTCAAAAACATGAATGACATGTGTCATGTCAAAAGTAGGAAACTGCATATATTAATATGTAGATTGTTATACACATACATAAGTTGATGCCCATTAGCAGCATACCTCAATTTATTTTCACTTAAAAATTCTTAAAGCGGTGAGTGCTGTAACATTCAGCTATGATACCACTTGTAACATACTGCGATAACCTCATTTGGAAATGCAGAAAGTTATAAAATTTTTATACAAATAACCCACGTGTAACTATCCAAATCACTATTCAAGTGTCCTCGTTAATAATTAGATAGAATGTTCATCATTTCATAGAGTCACTTTAGTAGAGGAATAGTAAGTTGCATAGCCATTAACAACCGTTTTTATAATATATTAATGTAAACTGTATGATCTAACCTTACATTCATTTAGTGATACCTTTAGCCAAATTAATCAATCACATACTTGAAACTATCAACATCACATCATGCAAGGAATATACATAATCAAACTGACATAACAATAAATCACATCATTGAACATTGATATACCATGGGAACCCCGTAGGGAAAAACCAACAAAATTTTAATTTTATTATTAAATTATCATGCGGGTGTTCATCCCTCACTCAATGGCTCATAATGGACTCCATCCCTTAACCATTGTTATACAATATTGAAAACAAATATCATTTAAATAAATAAACAAATCTAGTTGAAAGCTATTACAAACATTAAGATAAAATTTACCCACAAATCTTCAATATTCATATCTTTGTGACATAGTTGTTCCTACAGTGGACCATCCTGCAGTTCACACTTATCTACATTGACCATTAAACATTTACCTATACCATGTTAAGAAAAAACTATCCAATCCAAAAAACATCATCCTTTATTGTTATTGTTGTCATCAGCATACATTGATGTCGATATTACATATAGTATTAAGAAACCCATTCATAAATATATACTAGTGATTCTTGACCACCTATACATGTACATTAATGACATAAATTAAAATATCGTGACATCCGTCCTTAACAACATTGCATATGTGCTAGTTATAAGCATGTAATTATCAAAATATGTCTATAAAATAAAATATTTTCTTTACAAAAGCACACATTCTTGTAAGAAAAATCATTATAAATGTCCATAATTAGTGCATGCAAACAAAAGTTTCATTTTCAAGGAAATATACCATAATAAGGCATGCAAAAACATGTTTTCTTTTCCATAATAGTAATGCAGTAAAATATAAAAATACATGTATTTTTTTCCAAGGATTAAACCAAAATTACCCATATATATGTATTCCAAGGAAACCAACACAATTATTATGGTTTTTGTTTATGTAAATCATCCTCTTTCCCAAAGAAAATTTTCCAATATAGGCTAACACAACATGCTATAATTTACCACATACAAATGTCTATTCTTTCTAATGAAAGATAATACAAATCTTGCATGCATATACATGGTATTATTCCAAACGAAACTAGCATAATAGTTATGATAGAATCAAAGTAATGATATATATCTTCGTAAAAAAATATAGCTCAATGGTTCTTCTATCCATGCAAAGAACATATCTCTATAACACAATGGCTATTATTTTGTGCATGCAATAACTGATAATAATAGCTCTTGTTTAATGTACACAACATATATTCCCTACTTATAATTCTACCCTCATTAACTTATTATTTTCATGTAAAATAATACATACTTCTTTTTCAAAAGGAACTTAATATAACCTAGTTTCTTTTGTCTTTCCATATGTAGTGTCTAACGCTTCCATTTCAAGAAATTATCAGCTAGATAACCATATTTTATGCATAAAACTAGGAAACCATAACAAGGTGAACTTGATTTTTTATACACCTAAATCAAAAAGTTGACAAAATTAATCTAGCCATATAATCTTTTCAAGAGGTTATTCTTTTCATTTAGGAACAACATATATAAAACAACAAAATCTTTTACCAAGAAGCAATTATTCTTTTAACAAAAGATTCAACATGATCTTTCCCAAAAAAATGATTATGAGAAACTAACAGCATAGATAATCCCCTTACGCATCCAAACTCATATTCATTTTCCCAAAGGAAGGTTAATGCAATAAATATTATGCAAATGCACTTTTTTTCCCCAATGAATCTAATAAAAAAGTTATTATTTTTTATGCATGCAAATGCATATTTGTATTTTTTCCACGAAATCAAATGCAATATCACTTATTTCACGCATGCAAATCTTGTTCCTTTTCCAAGAAACTTTACCACATGTAGTTATTATTTTTATGTTTACAAATGTGTATTTGTTTTTATGCATGAAATTTCTTTTTTTTTTAAAATAAAACAATGGCTATTATTTTGTGCTTGGAAAACATGTTGTTTGTAACGTAGTAACCTTTACCTCTAAGCATACAATTTTTTTTTTTTTTTTTTAAGAAAACCAACATGGGTCCTTGTATTTTTATGCATATGATTCATAAATAATTTTTCAAGAAAAACACTCGATTCTTATAGTTTTCTTTGCACAAGAATTTATTTGTTTTTCTTTCCAAAAGGCTAGTACAACTATTTTGTAATTCCCCGAGATGTTTCTCGAAAAGAAATAATGCAACTAATATTTAATGCAAAATAATATTTATGTGCATTTGTTCCCCAAAAATTAGTAAAATAAATTTTACTTTTTCCATGTCTGTTTATAGGAAGAATCATAACTAAGCACATAACAACATGATATTTTCCACGAAAACCACAAAAATATCTCTATCATTTAGGAAAAGAGTCATAGTTACTTATCTCTAGGGTAAAAACTATCTTCTCTGCATGTTCAAACTTTAGATTCCCATTTCCAATGTGAATAGGAAAAAGGAGCACATTAAGAGTAATCAACAACCTCCCTATGATTAATCAACAAAATCCTTGCCTCATTATATGTTTGTAGATAACAACAACATCCATTACTCTATATTTTACCCACCATTTATTCCAAATATCTCTCAGTCTTCTAAGCACTCACCCGTCATGATTTCCACTCTTCAAGGTTTTCTTGAATTTTGATTACAAAACTCTTTCTCTCAATATGCATCGCATTTTGGAAGAGATTAGTGTTAAATTTTTTCCTGAATTTTGGCTGCAAAACTCTTTCTCTCTTGTATGCATCACATTCCGGAAGAGAGTAGTGCCCGAAAATAAACCAAGTGGGAGTCGGAGCAGATTGTGTTTGAAAGGAAACTTTATTCAGGATTATATCAATGGTCAAATTCCAAGAATACATGCCTAAAAGGTTTGATTGAACTTAGATTGGACAAGAAAATTTATTTGTAGGATTCTACTTTTGTATTTTTCCACAAACCCTGCAGTGTTATCATTCATACAAATCTCTCAAATTCATAGAAGATAATAAGGACCAGATTGTCGAAATATTTTCGACTATACATATGATTTTCTAGGTCCTTCTATGGGTTCTCTCTATGCCCATAAAACCTCACATTTTTTTTTATCCATGTGAATCCTCTCCTCTGAAGAGATCTAAAGTGAATCAATAATATGAAGGGTCATTTTCAAGAATTCGTTTCAATTTAAACCGATTCTTCATTAAAACAATTAAAATAATATTAACTTAAAATTGTTTTACCATGAGTAAATACATACATTACAGTATGTATATCATAAGGATATTATAGTTTCCCTATCAAGCACTTAAGGGATAGTTACTCCTCCCCGAGAGACTAATATGTCACTTGGGGAAAAGAGAGCCAAGAGGGGATGAGAGGAAAAACTTGAGGCAATCAAGAAAGAGGAGAAGAGAACTCATTACCTTAGACATGACGTTGGACAATGTCATAGAGAAATTCTTGAGCTGGTTATAGCCAGTGGAATTTCTACACAGAACTGTGAGTGTGTGAAAATTATGAGAAAGAAACTATTGAGCTTGTTATAACGAGTGGAACTTTTGCACAAATTTGTAAGTCTATGAAATTTATGAGAAATAATTTCATGAGTTGGTTGGGGCCAGTGGATTTTTTATGCAAACTTATATGGTCTCTATCCAAGAAATATTGTTCTAAAGAGAAATTTCCTTGGGGGGAGCTCTTGTAGAATACCCTGCTCCATGGTTGGAAGGAGAATTCTCCCTTCCCTACTGTTTTCTTGTGGCAACCTAGATAATCTTGAACATATAAGTATATTTTTTGTACATTCGTAGAAATTTTCTACAAATTATGTTTTTGTGAATTACTTCTGGAAACATTTCCTATAAATTATTCATATGAATGTTTGGCTAATTCAAAGAGAAAAGAAAAGGAATAGCAAATAATCATTTAGTAATATTGTTCACTTGCTGGTAGTGATTAGTACTACAATATATTGGGAAATCAATTGATAATTAAATTCAGTAGGTTGTTACTAATTAGTTTTATTTGGTAAAATTTTATGCTCGAGGTGATACATGGGTACTGTATCTTAATTTCATAAATTAAATGTGTAAAGAGGGAGTAATGTTTCTAGGGAAAAAATTTTGTACGGAAAGGCAATTTTGACTAATGGTTTTATACAATATAAAAATAACGTATATCAGAAATGTTTTTGGTGTTTAATTTACCTAAGGTCTTTATAATAAAAAATAAGGAGAATCTTGTCGGAGAGTTCAGTTAGTTCTTGGGCTAAGCCAACCTAGCCAACAACCCAAAATCAGTCCCTATATCATCATATAGCTATGAGAATCCCTACAACAAGAATAAATATTAATAATAACAAAGGATGAACTTGGAGCTCAGAAAAGGACTTATGTTGGAATAAAAATTTAACAATTTTTTTATGAAAAAGTGCTATATGGAAATAGGCATAACTATTGATTACCCAACAAAATTGAGAAAATAATATTGTTATGACAAAGTAACGAAAATAAAAAAATACCATTGATAGAATTAACCTCATATCTGATACATATAGAACAAAAGATAATTTTATTACACCTTTCATAAAATGAGACTAATACTTATCTTGTAAAGAAACTCAGAAGATGAACAAACACAGAGAATCACTTTATGTGATCGTACTAGAACTAGCACATGGTCTACTTAGCCTACATTTTTATTCAAAAAAACATATGCTTCTTAAAGTCAAAACTCAAATAATTCTGTGTATTTCTCCTTAAGGTTTTCAAAACTCATGGAGTGAGAAACACGATTCTTTTTAAAGAAAATATGAAAATATAGTAAACACATTCATATCACCTATTTGAAGAATGACTATTCGTATAACCCCGAAGAAATAAAATGGTCATAGCCCAACAAATTAAAAAGGGTCAAACTGTATACATGAAAAGTTACTAACCCTAGAGGGTTCCTTCTGTCAAAACCAAACTGACATTGAATAACATTAAATAAATGTTTAGGTGAACCCTAGACGTGAAACCCAAACAAATATTGACTGCACCTGCAATGTGGCAAGGAGAAAAGTGTTAGAAAAAGGAACTTGGGAATGTTGGGAAAAAAACTGAGAGGGGGGGTGAATCAATATTTACAGCATATTCAAAACTTTTACTTTTTCTTTCTTCTAAAACCCATACGCTACTTTCTTGAAACGGATATCGCGCTTGGTCACACAAACCAGCGTATACCTGCGTGTATATTTTATTGCAACTTTATCTTCTATGACCGTGTCTATCTTTTTTCTATGCGGCGAAGTAGCGTATAGATCTTCAATCATTACAGAGCAGCATACTTCATCAGATCAGATATTCAGTTCAGATCTACCCTTTTGCTTCAGACAGATGTTCGCCTAGATGCTCGCCTCATCAGAGATCTAAGCCTTCCATAATCAGATCTAGCAAATACAAGAGCAATTCAGATCTAGATCCCCTTCTTCATCATTGGTGCATCATACATTCAGATTTATCATTCAAGTGTAACCCTTTCCATTAAGATATACTTCAGTGAGAAGTATTCATTGTAGGCACTGATTACTCTTTTTTATCTTGATTTTCACGATGAATTTCATCTCTTTATATAGGTACTCATTTTCAGCTACATAAAACTAGCTTCATTACTTGGAAGTGGTATAGAGGAAGAGGTCGATTAGGTGGATCATTACCCAATACCACAATGGGTAAATACCATGGTGAATTACACGTTTTGCATTAACAAGCTGCCATACACGACATGAACGTTGTTTCGTGCATAGGCTTCCTGAACGGATACGTATGCCTTGAGACATACTCTTTTCACCATAGATTGCTGGTACAATTCCTTTCTTTGTTTAATATTGTACTCACTTTAGCAGTGTAAAGTTTAGTTCATCGTTCATATTATATCAAGCACAACTTCATCTAGTAAGTTTCCATTATCTTCATCAAGAGGGTTGCCTTTCAAGGACAACATTCATCATCATATTGCTAACAAACATCATTTACCAAGTCCATCACATCAAGAATAACTTCATCAGGTGGATTTCCATCAAGGACAACACATTTCAACAGTCGCATGTCTTCATCTTCATTCAGTGGGTTGCCATCAAGGACAACACTCTGCATCATATTGCCAACAATCTCCCCCTTTGGACTTGATGGCAACCACGATGGTGTTTGGTTACCACAATAGATAGGTACATTAAGAATACAGTGACACCATGTCACATTCTCTATTTTTGACACCTTCTTTCTCTTCATTCAAAAACCATGTCACTCTCCCCCTTTGACATCAAGGGCAAAGGGTGGACTAAAACCAACATACTCTCCCCCTTTTCTCCTCATGTGGAAGAAGGGTTCTGCAGATCTGATATATATAGAAGTGACCAAGCTCCCCCTGAGCTCATGCTGAATCTTCAAACAAATTTTCCAATGAAGTACAAGACTCTATGAACTTCCTATTACCAAAGACTCATACTTACATCAAATATCCAACCAAGTGGATTTACATATGAGGCTCAAGTACCCAACCAAGTGAATTTACACATTTAAACTTCAGCTACCCAACCACGTGGGTTTACAAAATTTGACTCAGCTACCCAACCAAGTGGGTTTACAAATTTTACAAGTCCTTACATGACTGAATATTACAATTTTACATCATGGGTCTTAACAAGACTTTTTCATCAGATGAAAAATATGACTTCTCATAACCAATACCAAAAAGACCTCAAGAGAGATCAAATATCAGAACCATCATAATGCATTAAACTTTAGCAAAGCTAATGCTCCCCCTGAATCTGTGCAACCAAGCAACCTTTCCAAATGACTAAGGCTCCCCCTTAGTTTGTGCATCTTGAACACTTTCACCAACAAATCATCAAGGCATCTTTATCACAACATTAGAAATAGAATTATGAGAACTGGAACACCACCAGAGATACCAAACAGTATCAAAGATACCAAACAGCACTGCAGCTGTGCTGAAGAGAGCTGACTCCAAACAAAAAATTGTCAGCAATCAGACATACGCGGTTTTCTGTGCATGAACTCGCGTATATACGCGACTGTGTTTCAGTTAACCCGCGTATCCAATAAAATCTTCTATATTTATGCAGATTTTTTCTTTTGACTGGCAGAGAACACTCCCAGCTTCTGTCTTAGATACTCGAATGCTTCCCTGGGCAGAGGTTTGGTAAAGATATCAGCAACTTGTTCTTTGGAGGGAACATACTCCAGCTTCACCTTTTGCTGAAGCACTTGTTCACGTAAAAAGTGATACTTGATGGGAATGTGCTTGGTCTTCGAATGCATAACAGGATTCTTTGAAATACTGATGGCACTTGTATTGTCACACTTAATGGGGACAGGAGGTGTACATTTGATTTGAAAATATTGTAAGGTTTGCATCATCCAAAGGAGTTGAGTGCAACAAGATGCGGCAGCCACATATTCTGCTTCTGCTGTAGATAAGGCAATAGAATTTTGCTTCTTGCTGAACCAAGATACTAACCGGGGTCCCATATAGAATGTACCACCACTAGTGCTTTTCCGATCATCAACACTTCCAGCCCAATCTGCATCAGTGTAAGCATGAAGAGTAAGATCAGCATTCTTTGGATACCATAGACCAAGGTCTTGAGTTCCTTGTAGGTATTTAAAAATTCTTTTACAGCTTGAAGGTGAGACTCTTTTGGATTAGCTTGGAATCGTCCAACAATCCTAACTGCATGCATAATGTCTGGTCTAGTTCCAGTTAGATAAAGTAGACTCCCTATCATTGATCTGTATTCTGGTTGATTCACCGTGGGAGAATCATCATGAGCACTGAGATTGCATCCGGTTATCATTGGTGTGCTTACAGGTTTGCATTCTTCCATGCCATACTTTTTCAGAATTTGCTTAAGATATTTTTCTTGAGATAGGAATATACCATCTGCAGTTTGATGCACTTGTAAGCCAAGAAAGAATGTTAGTTCCCCAAGTAAAGACATTTCAAATTCTTGCTGCATGACAGAAGCAAATTTTTGACTCATAGATTCTTCGTTACTCCCAAAAATGATATCATCAACATACACAACCACAATCAATAGTTTATCATTTTCAATTTTTGTGTACAAGTTGCTATCAGCAGACCCCTTTGAAAATCCTTGTTGATGAAGATATTTGTCAAGACGATAATACCATGCCCTTGGAGCTTGTTTGAGACCATATAAAGCCTTTTTAAGTCTACAAACAAGATTTTCATCATTGCCCAAAATGAATCCTTCCGGTTGTTCTATATAAACTTCTTCTTCTAGATCACCATTAAGAAAAGAAGATTTAACATCCATTTGATAAACATTGATTTGTTGATAACTTGAAAAAGAAAGAAACATTCTTATGGCTTCAAGTCTAGCTACAGGAGCAAACGTTTCTTCAAAGTCTATACCTTCTTGTTGAGTATACCCTTTGCAGACCAGTGTAGCTTTGTTTCTTACAACATCCCCATTCTCATTTAACTTGTTCTTGAAAATCCATTTAGTTCCAATGACATTTTTATCATGAGGTCTTGGTACCAATTTCCAAGTGTCATTCTTTTCAATTTGATCAAGCTCTTCATCCATGGCATGCTTCCAACATTCATCTTTGCTAGCTTCATTAACATTGTGTGGTTCAATTGTGGATAGAAGTGCCAGTTGACTAGAAGATCCCATAAGAGTTCTCCTTGTTTGTACACCTGATTCCTTGTCTCCCAAAATTTGAGATTCAGGATGATTCTTTTGAACATATCAGGATGGAGCCTTTTCAGATAGATCATTTTCAGGTTCTTCATTGGATCCACCGTCTATATCATTTTCATTTGATGTAGAAGGCCATATGTCACTATCATCTTCTTTTGTCGTTTATTTTTCTTCTTTTTTAGGAGATGCAGGAGACTCATCAATAACAACATCAATACATTCAAAAATCTTTCGAAGCCTTTTATTGTAACATGTGTATGCTTTTCTTGAAGATGAGTAACCAAGAAATATCCCTTCATCTGATCTAGGTTCAAACTTGCCAAGCTTTCTGGTATTTTTGATAAAGAATTTACTTCAAAAACTTTTAAAATATTTTCTGGTGGAGAATTACCATACAGTCTGTTGAGTTTTGTCACTATTTACCTTTGTGTCTCCTTCACTGTAGAATGATTTTGTCCCATATTTCTTTCTTTGAATGTAAGTAACCATCACTTTGCATAGTTGTTAATGTGCCGATTGATTCTTTTCTAATAAGACATTCCTTTGCTTTTGCTGATTTCCTTACTTCTTCCTTTCGGTATCCCATTAGGAATACTTGTCGGATGTTGATAGCCTTCTTCCTACGATTGTATACATCTACACGGAGCTGCGGAATGGTAAATTTCGTGCTCGAGGAATATCAGATTGCTTCCATTGAATAGAGGTGGCTTTATAGACATTAATCCTTCTTGACTTCCCATTGTGACGGATCTCCTTCAAGCGATTAAGCTTCTGCAGAAGGACCTGCTCTGATACCAATTGTTGGGAAAAATACTGAGAGGGGGGTGAATCAGTATTTACTGCATATTCAAACTTTTACTTTTTCTTGCTTCTAAAACCCATACGCTACTTTCCTGAAACAGACTCGCGTATATACGCGGATACCCTTTATGAAACTCGCGTATACACGGATATCTAATTATGTCATTAGTTCTTCACTTAAATCATTCCATCATTCATTCATCAGATGTTTAATAAACAATAAACATATGCAGTAAGAACAGAGTAAACCATCACACAAAGCATCACACAGCAACAGAACACAACACCAGGCCATGTTTCATCATATTTTCAGACTGGACCCATTCCATACTTTTAAGCTCAAACATACATCACCAACAGATACTTATCAACACAGATCAGATAGCAGAAACACAGCAGAACAGATCAGATATTTCATACCCTTTGCTTCAGCAAACCCTAGTTTGCATACGCGCTTTCACTTCACTGATGTCGCATATATACGCGCTTCCGTCCACACAAACCAGCGTATACCTCTGTGTATATTTCATTGCGCATACGCGCTTTATCTTCTGCGAAGCCGTGTATATACGCGCTTTCTATGCGGCGAAGTAGCGTATAGATCTTCAATCATTACAGAGCAGCATACTTCTTCAGATCAGTTATTCAGTTCAGATTTTTCCTTTTACTTCAGACAGATGTTCGCCTAGATGTTCGCCTCATCACAGATCTAAGCCTTCCATAAGCAGATCTAGTAGATACAAGTACATTTCAGATCTAGATCCCCTTATTCATCATTGGTGCATCATACATTCAGATTTATCATTCAAGTGTAACCCTTTCCATTCAGATATACTTCAGAGAGAAGTATTCATTCAAGCTCAGACATCTTACACCCACATCTTGATTTTCACAATGAATTTCATCTCTTTATATAGGTTTATCCTTTTTCAATACCATGAGCCCCTTTTTCAATACCATGAGCCCAAAACTACATTACTTCCGATGGTATTCATGGACGGGGTCAATTAGGCAGATCATTACCCAATACAATGGGTCAATACCATGGTGGTTACCCCTGGTTTTGCATTTTAAGAGCGCTTTTGCCCATACGCGACTTTGAACTTTATTTCCCGCGTGCATACGCGACTTCCCCTAGATAGATCCGCATATGCCTTGAAGTGCTCTCTTTCTATAACAGCTAGGCGTTCCTTTCTTCTTGTCTTCTGTGCTCGCGTAATTTTATCGATTTAGTTCATCAAACCATATTCTATCAAGCACAACTTCTAATAGTGGGTTGCCATTTGAGGCTGACTCTAAACTGTCATATGGTCAACAAACATCATATCACATCAGATTTACATCATTTACCAAGTCCATCAGATCAAGAATAACTTCATCAGGTGGATTGCCATCAAGGACAACACATGTCAACAGTCGCATGTCTTCATCTTCATTCAGTGGGTTGCCATCAAGGAAAACACTCTGCATCATATTGCCAACAGGGAACAAACCTCCGAAAGCTCCAAGGGTCTTGCTGACGATTGCAATAGAGAACTATACCTATCAAGAAAAACAAGAAGATTTTATAATCCTAGTAAATCAAAGAATAGAGTTCAATGTGAACAAGTACAATAGATGACTAATGAAAATAAAAGGGGTTACCTAGATGGTACTCTATTTTCATGATCGCTCCATGAGTATTCCTATAATAAAGCCCTTATTCAAATTTATAGAAATATATATAAAATAAACCAAGGTTATAATTAAACAACCAAGGAGGTATCACCTGTGAATAATGTCGTTGTGAACTATGACTTGAATGGGAGAAAATGTTTGCAACAATAAGTAACTACTGTCAT
This sequence comes from Pinus albicaulis, assembly GCA_034641835.2. Lineage (NCBI taxonomy): Eukaryota > Viridiplantae > Streptophyta > Pinopsida > Pinales > Pinaceae > Pinus > Pinus albicaulis. Next base: position 92,006,405 of record CM076581.1, read on the forward strand.
ATTAGGCAGTAATTCCAAATTCCACGATACGCATCGAGTAAATTTTAACAATACAACAAGGATAAAACATGAAAAAATGTAAAATCCTTTTATTTGATAATAAAAAAAATCTCTGGATGAAGAGCATAACTATCTACCTATACAATAATTAATCTGCCAAGGTGAGATAAACTGCAAGAAATTATGGATGATTTAAATGCACTCTTCTATCAAGATAACCATAAGATAAATTTGATCTAGTACTATCCCTCTTTTGTGCACTCCATGATCATATTTCCAGACCTGTAGGAGAAGGCAGGTCCCAAAATGACAGTAAAGGTAAGTGATGGGAAATGAAAACAAGGAATAATGAGAAATCCAAATTATTTTAAAGCTACAGAGGGAGAATCCTATTACCCTTTAACTGAATTGTACAATGGGAAAGCTCCAGATTGTTACCCCATCATTGAGCTGACACTCAAAGCACTTGGGTATCATTCCCAACTCTACAGCCTCATATTCTACCATTACATGCAAAAAATAAACTATGGGTAACAGGATGGAAGATATCAACAAGATTGTGTGAACAGATAACAATTTCCTTCTTATATGCAACGAGGTTTGAACATAATAGAGTAAGTTGGAATTGTAGTCGAAAATCCAAAACTCACAATGGTAAGAGGCACTAATGAAATTGGTCATGCAATGAAAAGATGGTAGTTACCGAAAACTACATAGGTTGCATCACCACCGTAGCATTCAAACCCTAATTTTGCAACCACGTATCTAGACATAAAATCCAATGGTTTTGTCGTGATGGAGATAGAAAATAGATGTAGGTCTTGTGAACCTTCAAGGAATCATTTTGACAATTGTTACATCCTAAGGTTGATGCAAAAAAATATATATTTAAAGTTAACATGACCTGGTGCCCTGCACTATTACTTCTATCATTTCTTCACAGATTATAAAATTATGCCAACTTTAGAGGGACAGGATTAAGCTCAAGTTAAAATTGAATTAGAAAAAAACTATTTACATGATTAATGGTGGAAAAGCACCGTGTGATGGTCCAAATTTGAGTTAAATTTGAATGTATATATATGTAATACATGTATAACATTATAAATCCATGACATAATACAAAATTTAGTAGGTTGTAACTCACCTCATGACAATTGTATTAAATTACAAGAGTTAGGATTGTCCTTTACATCGATTAATGATAAGGTAAATAATGAAGATAAAAAAAATATAGGAGGGGTATGTTACAAGTAGTATCAGAGCGATAGGTTCAAATTTGAAGCCTAAGATCCAACTTAGAGTTGAATTTTAATAAATTAATATTGATATTATATAGAATAAAGATATAAAGAATATTAAGGACCCCCGCGAATGAGATTACATATCGAAGTAACCAGCAGTAAGTAGCTTCCTAAAGAAGCTGATAGATAATAAAACCATAAAAAAGTAATTTGAATATTTTCTATACTCATAGCTAAGAAGAAAGTGGTTGTACTATGAAACCTTAACATTAAAATTACATCAGTTTGATTGAGAAAAAAAAAACTTTCACGGTCAACCCAAGGGTTGAAGCTTAGATACTTGTAGATGTTTGTATTAAAAAGTGTGATGATCAAGCCCTTTCAGATTAAAGGAGAATTTCTTGAAATAAAAATTTCAGTGTTAGTCACCCTGTCCATATATGGAACCCATCCAAAATAACAAATTTATGATTAAAGTCTTTCAAGGAGATCAAAGTGACCAGATTTGTTGTAGACATTCAAAAAGAATAACATGAAATGAAAAATGGTTATGGAACAAAAATATGTACACTATTTAAGGCTATTCCTTCTTATATATCGACATATGGAATAATAAAAAGCCCTTGTTGAGGCTTGATCTATATTAGCAACAGTGACATTAGAATAATAGATCATAATTCCTTTTGGTAGTTTAATGCATGATTATCTCCAAATTGGAAACCTACATAATTGTGAGGCTTACTTAGCTAGACACCTTGGAACCAATTTATGTGAAATAGACAAAGATTTTTTGAGCCTATGAGGAAAGAAAAATTGTTGTCCTTGGTATTATATATGGATCAAATGATGTGAGAACATAATCCTTGTGAGGTGTGTCAAAGAAGTACTACTATAACATTGGTGATGTAAATCTCCTACGACCTTTTGTTGAATTTTAAATTATATGCGTACTACATTGGGTTATTCCCTTGAGTAGTCATAGTGATTTATTTTAATATTACCTTATTCTTCTATCCTTGATGGCCTAATCGGGAATGATCAGTAGGAAAATAATAAGATAAAGAAAATCAACAAAATTCAACAACCGACGGATAATTGATGCAGACAGAATTGGGTCCACTTGAAAAAATGTTTAAAAAAGGAATATACATCCTGAAGGAGGTGAGTTCCAGTAATTGGTAATGTTTGGTTGTAGTGTGTTTATCATGAAATTACGATGGTGCCTAAAATGCAGATCACTAGGTGTGAGCCATGAGGGGGATAAGGTAAGGAAATATTTCTTGAAAATTAAAAAAATAAAAGATAAATAAGAAGATTATAACACATAAGATTACTACGTGAATGGTAAATAAGAAAATTAGTTATTCTCTTATTGGGATAAAATTGACGTCCATGGGACCTTGCATGTCAAAGCTAGGAAACGAACCTGTGGGCGGATGAAGTAAGTAATAATTTGTGAACCAATATAGAAGAAAAGGGTTATAATATAATGACATAACAGAATGCTGAGAAGAGGGTGGAAACTTTATATTATATCGAATAAAGTTTAACACAACACAAAAGATACCCAATGTCCATAGGTGTTACATTTGAACCTGATATATATAGAATATATGCATCAAAGGAAAATATATAACGACAAGATAAAACTAGTATAAATATGATAAATGTTGTAACTTATGACTCTGACTAAAATCCCATGGCTATCAAGAACACGTTTGGTTGTCATGACTCATAGGTGGAATACTTAATTATATGTGTCCCTAAGATAAAAAAAAATTTGTTGGTTATGGATTGTGAGAGATTGACTTATCGGTTTTCTAGAACCTCACTTTTGAATATCATACAATTTAATGAATTATGGTGTATACATCACCAATGGAATTCCTAGAGAAATAAGTGTGTGAAAACAGGTAATTGTGTGTTATGGACGAAGTTCTATCTTAAAAGAAACCTTTTTCGAAAACCAACAAAATATTGGTAAGTCGGGATAAATATTATAATAATTTATTGGAATAAAAAAATGAATGAGCATTTTGAGCTTATCAAATAAAAAATTTATAATGATAATAATATTCTAAGGTAGGAAAGAACATGAAACATAGAAATAATAGTGGAATATTTATAAAATGATAGCTAGTGCAAACATGGATAAGGTGGTATTGATTAAGGATAAGTCTAAGAGTGGAAACAATAAGGTGACAACTAGGTTAGTTGGTTGAGTCCACAGAAATGATGGAAAAGACATGGAAGAAAAAGGGGTTTATTCTCTTAACCCTCGCTTAGAATTTCACATGTATTTATGTATTGTAGACATGATAAGTTCAATAGATATAAATATATATGTATGTATGGATTTGACATTATGTTTTACATGGTTATGATGGGTCATTGGATTAGGAAGATGATTACCTACGGAAAACATGAAAATAATTCCTACTAAGTGTATTGTGATCACATGAACATAGACGGTGTGGTCTCTTGAGCTAGTGTTGCATAATGTGTTCTACATGTGTTATGCATGGTGCTATGTATATGTAGCATTGGGAATAGGTAATTTAAATAAATAAATAACTCAATGGTCATTGGATATGTGGATATAACTAAAGATTTACTAATTTTTTGTTGTGAGTATAAACATTTAGAATTCATGGGGATCCCTAGTACAACCAAGCAGGAATTCAAAGATTTTATGACATGGAACAACATAGTGGAAAACAAAATATTTTGGTTATGTTTTCATATTTAACTATGAGGAGAAATATTTAAAATTAGTTTTTTGTGATCTAGGTCAATGTACAAATGAGTGCAGGGATAATACACCCCATGACTGTACATAGAAACAAATCACATAAAACCTTCATAAAAAACCTACAATGCAAGATGACAAAGGGTCAAAACTGGAGGAATGTTTTAATAATGAACTCTTGAGCTTACACCAAGAGAATATAACAAAGAAAACCAAGATGGGCATAGCTAATTTACTTGGAAAAATTAGACAACCATGTAGGTGCCTTGAACATGGCATGAAAAAATAAGTTAACATAAAATTATGCATAAATAATGCACATGTAACATTTGAAATATGGATAAAATAATAGTGATGTAACCTAGTCCCATAATACATAAATTTTAATTTATTATAAAAGATAAGAAAATAAATGTATTCTAAAATTTTATAGTCACTACGTACATAGTGCTAAGGGAACCAATACTCCCATGGTATGAAATTTATAGTGGAGCCACACGGTGGGGTCATTTTCGATGGGTTTATCCATTGAGCAAGTAAAAAAAGGATAAATATTTATTCTGAATGTTGAAATGCTTATAATAATGTTGTAACCTTTATTGAGTGTAGGTTGCTAGCCCTTGTTGGGTTGTGATACATGTTGATGACCCATTTTGGGTATATAAATAACAATTTATTGTGCCAATGATAAATATTGAAATATTATATAGATACGTTATTAAATAGTGATTGACAAAAACTAATGACAATCATCATGATTATGGATATAGGTCAAATTAGAAATAAGTGTTTTCGGTTGAACCTCTATAAAGGGAGGAATTTTACTACCAAAGCAAACAAATAAGTAGTTGAGAGCGTATAAGACTCCCTTTATCCAGAAGGGGCTACCTGCAAAGCTAAATATTTTATGTGCAAGGCATATTTATACCTATTTTGAAGTCCAAGAAACACCAAGGATGATGTCTCGCTCGAGGGTAGGAAGATGTCATACCCCTGAGGGAAAGTTAAATATTTAATTTACTTTTATTGCAGTAAATATCCAGAATATGGAAAAATATAGGTTTGATATAATGTTAGATATAAATGTTTATTTTTTTATAATTAAATTAACAAGATTAGTTATGGTCAAACAAGGAAATTACGGCAAGGTAGAAAATGCTAAATGAGGATTTCCCCTATCACATAGCTAAAGGACAATTACTCGTCCCCCTAGAGAAAAATATCCCAATAAGGGAAAAGAGACCCAAGAGGGGATGGGAGGAAAAACCGAAGGCAATCATGAAATAGAACAAGATAACTCATTACCTTAGAGAAGAATTTGTTCAGGTAACACAGGAAGCTTCCATAGATAAATTATTTAGCTGGTTAGGTCTAGTGGAATTTCTTCAGAGACCTGTGAGTCTACAAAATTTCTGAGCAAGAAATTCTTGAGATGGTTGGGGTTAGTGGAATTTATGTGCAGGAGTGTGTTGTCTCTGTCCAAGAAATAATGTTCTGAATGGAAATTGGATCGAGGGAACTCTGGTGGAATACCATGCTCGATGGTTGGGAGGAGAATTCTCGTTTCCATAGAAATTCCCTATGGAAACCTAACAAATATTGAACATATACGTATTTTTAATGTATATTGGTAGAATTTTTCTACATATTATGTATTTTTTGAATTACTTCTGGAAATTTTTCCTGTAAAATATTCTTGTGAATCGGTGGCTAATTTAGAGAGTAAAGAAAAGAAACAATAAATAATAATTTAGTAATCTTGTTCACCTATTGGTAATGATCATAACTAGAATATACTTTGAAATCAATTGATAATAAAATTCTACATGTGACCTGCAAGTTGTGACTGATTAATTGTATTGGGAAAACTATTACGACTAAGGTTGTACATGTGTACTATAAGTCAATTCTAAAAATTCAATGGTGTAAAGAGGGAGTAATGTTTCCATAGAAAATATGTTGTAGGGAAAGAAAAATATGACTAAATGTGTTATACATTATTATAATAATATATACAAGAAATAATTTTTTTGTTGTTGGAAGTAATGCTTCCATGTCATTGAGTTTTCATTGTGAGTCCCTAGGTGTCAGTCTAGAACTTGTTGTTTCCTAAGTATGATTTGTAGTCGTGATATATATGTGTTGAATTCTGTTCTTTGTGTCCTATATATATTTGTATCTGATGTGATAAATAATATGAAGTATTTGGTGTTTTGTCTGTAATCTCTCTCACTCTCCAAATTTATAACATGGTATCAGATTCAGTTATGGCTTGATTCCCTTACCAGAATGCCAGGAATATTTAAGAGTCTTGAGTGTTATTGATACATTGTACATAAATTAGTTTAAATTAGTTTAGTGTATGATATTTTCTTTAAATTTTGTATTCCTATGTGTATATATGTAGATCTATTTTTTGTTTGCATCTCCTTCCAGCGTTTTCGGATCTTCTTACTTCCTACATCAAATTCTCTAGTGTTTTTTTTTGAAATATCCTTCAGTGTAACTACCTCTAATACACAAATTTCTAACTGGCTAGTGTTTGGATCTGTTCATGTTCTTATTAAAACAAAGAAATGGAAAATCCTTTTGATCAAATCCATCCGTCTGACAAATATCCACCTCTAGTGTCATTGTTGGTCTTGCTACCCTGGATGGTGGATTATCTGCATACACCCATCAATGCCCAAGAACTTTTATTTGTCGATAAATGGTTGTGTAGTGTTTCTTGAAATACCACAGGGGTTAAGAGAGACATCCCAAATCCTGAATATTGTTGAAGGGAAACCACATAATATTTTTCATGTTGTTTCTCGTATATGAGTGTGCCGCTCCTATAGAAAGCCAATGACCCACAACTGAATATGAATTAAATCAAAGTCAAAGCATACACTTTTGGCATGACCACAGGATGACACCGAGACTGATGTGAGTGTGGTGAATTGGGGCTACAAACTACCTCAATCAAGCACAGAGTAGAGGAGAAAGGTTCATCTTTGTGTAGCTAGTTAGTTGAATCCTCTTTAAAAATGTCACCTTTCAGTTGTCCTTCTGTGGATTCCACTTTGAATGATGTAGTCATTGACAACAATCATTTTGGTGGACCTTTTTTTTCGGTAAAATTTGAGCCCGGATCGTTTTTTTTTCAATGATTATCTTCAGTGCATTTTAAAAATTTTCTTGATGCTAGAATGGACACCATCGAGCCCGAAATATGTCTTGATGGAAAGAGCATTGGAGTATATTGATGGAGGTTAAGTTCCACTACAGATACAAGCTACCATACTATTCGACAGTAACCATGTCTCTACTTTTCAATGTTCTTTGTCTATAATAATCCATTTTCTAGGTGCTTTCCAATAGTCAGGTTTGTCAGGCTAATTAATTTCCCTAAAGCACATGAGGGCCGATGAAAAACAAAGTAGCAAAACTGATCCATAAAGCATTTATCTATCACACTTTTATTGCAAAGGAAACACTTCCTTAGGCTAGGTAGAAAAGTGGCGGTGAAGTTATTCAGAGGCCATTAAATTTAGAAATATTAATGGTGATATATATATTGTTGATTTTGTGATATAGTATTGATTTTATGTTCCAAGTTTGTGGTTTGAGTTGAAGTTATAGTATCCTATTGTATAAGTGTAAGGTGAAAAAGAAATGAAGAACCAGTTATTGAATAGATTAGCATATTTTCAAATTGATGGTTCTTGCTACATACGGTGACACAAGAACATATCACTTATTTGATTATGTATAATTTGATATAATCTAGTGGCATCGTGTGGAACTAGGAACATCAGGTTACAGGTAAATTTGATTATGTATTTTAAGAGGTCAATTTGTAAAATTGACTTATGAATACATTCAGTAATTAGGCAAGCTTCCTAGATAGCTGGGGAATGGAATGGAAGACCATGTGTTCAACAAATGGAGGTGGTTGCATAGGATGGTTCATTATTGAGACTAACCCATCATGCTTTGGTAGGTCGAGAAGCATCAATTTTTCAAAGTACGTCAAAGATGGTCTGAAGCGGTTATGTTTTAAATGGAGGTCAAGTGACGGCTCTAAGATGTGGTTATGAAGAAAGAGCGTGTTCACGAGATTCGAGAGTGGATGTGAGTGAGCATGAACACCAGTCATGCACAGATTACTATTGGTGTTATAATATGAGGTTTTTAATGTTTTCCATGTAAGAATTAATGGAGGGTGATAGAAGAAATGCTTCCATGTCATGTGAGTTGTCATTGTGAGTCCCTAGGCATTAGTCTAGAAGTTCTTGTTTCCTAGTATGATTTTTAGTCGTGATCTCTATGTATGAAAGTCAGGGATTTGTGTCCTATATATATTTGTATATGATATGATCAACAATATCAAGTATTTGGTGTTGTTTGTGTAATCTCTCTTGCTCTGCAAATTTCTAATAGTCGTTTAATTGCCCTAATCTCTTTATATATATATATATATATATATATATATATATATATATATATATATATATATATATATATATGTATATATATGAAATCCTATCTGAGAGTTGGGTTAGTTTTCGGTGAATTTGACGTAGCCAACAACCCAAAATCATTCCCTTTGTCATCATAAAACTATGGGAAGTCTTACAACAAGAATAAAACTTACTAATAACAGAGGATGAACTTGGGGCTCAAAAAATACTTCTGTTGGAATAAAAATTTAGTAGTTATTTGTAAGAAAAAATGTTGTGCAAAAATAGGCATAACTATTGACTACCTTGTAATCTTGAGAAAATAATGTTGTTACAACAGAGTAAGAAATATACCAAAATACCATATATAGAATTAACTTCATATTCTGATACATAGAGAACAAAATAAAATTATGTTTCACCTTTCATAAAAATGAGAATAATAATTATCTTATAAAGAAACTCAGAACCAGAATAAACTCATTGAATCATTATATGCGACAATATTGGAACTAAGATATGGTATACTTAACCCAGAGTACTATTCAAAAAAACATATTCTTCTTACAATAAAATATCACTTATGCTATTCAATTATCTTTAAATTTTTTAAACCTCATGGATCGAGTAACAAGATTCTTTTTAAAGAATATATGAAAATACATAGAACACATTTGTATCGTAGATTTCAACAACGATTATGGGTATAAGCCTCCAATAAATAAAATAGTCATAGGAAAATAAATTAAAAAGGTTCAAATTGTATACATTAAAAAATAATAACCTTGGAGGGTTTGCCCTGTCAAACCCCAACTGACATTGAATAGCATTAAATAAACGTTTGGGTGAACCGTAGACATGAAATCCCAGCAAATACATGATCACACCTAGAATGTGGCAAAGAGAAAAGTGTTAGTAAAAGGAACCTCAGAAAAGACTTCTGAAATCTCCAAGGTTCTTGTTGAATATTGCAATAGAGAATTGTACCTATCAAGGACAGCGAGAAGAGATGATCCTAGTAAATCCAACACTAGAGTTGAATGTAAACAAGGATAAAAGTTGACCAATGAATATCAAAGAGGTTACCTAGATGGTACTATATTTTCATGACTGACGCATGAGTATTCTTGGAATAAAACCTTATTTAGCTTTATAGAAAGGTATATCAAATAAAACAGGGTTATAATTAAACGAACCAAGGAGTTATCACCTGTGAATAATGGCATTGTGAAACTAGGAGTGGAACAGGAACAAAGAGTCACAAAAATAAGTAACTACCATTATATTAGTCAATAATTCCAGACCAAATGCCACCAAAAGCATCGAGTAACTATTAACAATATGTCAGGGATGAAATGTGAAAAAAATCATAAATCCTTGTATATGATAAAATATAATCTCTACAATGACAAGCGTAATGCACAACCTAAATAGAAATAAAACTGATAAGGTAAGATAAACCAAAATAAAGGATGGAGTAGTTCAATCAACTCTTATATCAAGATAAATGTAAGGTAAATTTGTTTTGGTACTATCCATGGTTGTGAACTCATAATCGTGTGTCCAGACTTAAAGGAGAAGGTAGATCCCAAAATGACAATAAATGTAAGTGATGGGAAAGGATAACATGAAAGATTGAGAAATTCTCATTATTTTCAAGCTACATAGGGAGAAGCCAGTTATCCTTTAACTGAATGGTGCAATGGGAAAGCTCCAAAACTCTACCCAATCACTGAGCTGATACCAAAAGCACCTAGTTATCTTTCTGAAGTTTACAGCCTCATATGCTACCATTACACGTAGAAAACAAAATATGGGTAGAAGGATGGAAAATATCAACAATACTATGTGGAGGGATAGAAATTTCCTTATTTTATGCAATCGATGCTGAACATAAGAGAGTAAATTGGAATTGTAGTTTCATAGTCAAAACTGATGATGGTCGGAAGAAAAAATGAAACTGACTATGTGACAAAAACAGGGTAGTTACCCAAAATGTGTCAGGTCGCATTGCCACTGTAGGATCGAAACCCTAAATTTACAACCACTTGTCTAGACATGAAATCCAATGGTTCCATCCTAACGGAGGTCGACACTAGCTTTAATTCTTGTGACCCTTTGAGGAATGATTTTAACGATTGTTACATCCTAAGGTTCATGCAAAAAAGAATTAAAGTTAACATGGCCTGCACTATTAGTTGTAGCATTGCTTCAAGAATTAAAGCATTATTCAAATGTTGGCAAGATAGGAGTAAGCTCAAGTTAAAATTAAATTAGGTGAAAAATATTTACATGCTTAATGGTCGAAAAACGCCATGTGACGGGCCACATTGGAGTTAAAATTGAGCACATATATATGTAATAAATGTATAATATGATAATTCCATGGAATAATACAAACTTTAGTAGGTTGTAACTTACCTCATGACAACTGTATTGATTTTCCAAATCTAGGATTTTCCTTTACATTGGTTAATGATGAGGTAAATAATGAAGATAAAAAATTTCAGAAGGGTGTGTTACATTTGAATTGTAAAAAAAAAAAAAAAGTCAATTTGTGTAGGGTAGTGAGATTTCAATCTTCATATTTTCAAATAATATGAAACTCAATTTTAATTTTTACTATAATTGCATGCAATTATAGCTACTGTAGATCTACCATAGCTTTTATAATATAGAACTATTTTTTATAAGTATTTTTCATATTTTAAAATAATATGAAATTCAATTTTAATTTTTACTATAATCGCTTGAAATTATAGCTACCATAGATCTACTATAACTTTTATAATAGAGAACTACTTTTTACAAGTAATTTTTATATGTGTAACTTTTTTTTTTTTGGTTAGTCTAAATTAGAAGAATTTGAGCATTGAATCTCTTGCTTTACACATGACTTCGTAAAAAAACCATCACTAATTGAATGTAAAAAATCAATATAACTAATAAAATACATAAAAACACCAGAGACATAGAACTGGTAGAAAAGGCCTCAGAGCCTTACGACATTCCTCGCACATTCTTCTCATTATTAAAAGAATGTAATAATACAAATAAATAGATGAAGAATTTATCTCAAAAAAATGTGTTTATCCTAGAAAAATTGGTTGAGATATTCTCTAAACCACACACACTAATCTAGGAGATAATTTAGGTAGGCCTAAACTTACTCCCAATTAATAGGAACTAACATAACCTAGACAAATACGCATAAAATCCTAATTTTCGATATTTAATTAATTTAATTTATTTTGGATGTGTAATTGTTTATGAGAAAGAGCGTAACATTTCCCCCATCAATGATAAATCCGTAATAAGAACGAGGAAACATATTCCAAGTTCTCATGCTGAAATTGTTGATCCTAAAAAACAATGCTTGAAAAACCGCCAAAGTTGGATGCCGAAAACACTGCAATTTGTAGAGACCTTGAGTGAGTTGCATGTCTGATTCATCTAGGAATTTTTCTTGAAAACTCCATCACGTTGCAAGCTACAAAGGGATCCATCTACCCTTTGCTTGAAATTAACATTGTTTGAAGAGACCTTGAGTGAGTTGCATGTCTGATTCATCTTTGAATTTTTCTTGAAAACTCCATCACATTCCAAGCAACAAAAGGATGCATCTGCCCTTTTCTTGAAATTAACATTGTTTTTCCACTGACAAAAAATTTGATGGCGCCCAATGGCAAATTTGCTGGTCTGCTGAATTTTTTTGAAGATGCCCACTGGAAAATTTGATGATGATGAAACTGCCCACTAGCTATTTGATGATTTCCCACTGGCTAATGATGTCAAAAAATAACTCACTCTTGATTTTGTTGATGCTGTCAAAAACTACTCATTGTAGTTGTCGATAACTTCTCACTATTGATTTTGCTGTCGACTGCCCATTGGAAGATTTGTTGATGTCCACTAGCAGTTAAATATGACCACTGGATGCTTACCTGATGTTGTCGAGACTTTCAGTTTGACAACCACCATCAATTTCATTGATATTATCCCCCTTTGTCAGCTAAAAGGAGAGACAATCATATGGAAATTATTTCTGAGCACCCCTCTGTAGGTGTAGGAGTGTTGCATTGGTGTAATCCCCCGTTCAACTGTGTGAGAGTACCATCATCATTTGAATATCAACTGAAACAAGTATGATTTAATTTGGTTGTAAAACTTATACAATATTTTGACTGTTGACGACAATTCTCAAGAAGTGATCCATTCATAATTAATCTCCAATCTGGCTAGTTGGTATTGGTTGTAGTGTTTCTCTAATGAATGATTCAGCTTGCCATAATGGGGACAAGGATGGACATCAAAACAATGATCTTCCATCTGACCTATTCTTTGACAGTGTGAGCATTTTGGTTTGACTGCAACTTCGGTTTGCATGCATGTTGGTTTGTCTGCAACTGTCGTAGAATTTGTTGATATTATTTGTTCAAGAAAGCTTGCACTGACGAATTTGATGGGCTTGGAATAATATGAGATATCTAAGTTGTCGTTATATTTAACATATCCTAATCCTCTTCGATTTCTCTTACTTCGAATTTCTACCCATGGGTTGATGATTGGTTTAGAAGAAAGTTGAACTTGAAAAACTTCGACACTTGAAGCTATTTGGATGAATGAATTAGAATCATCTTTAGTTGTATGGTTCAAAGACTCGAAAGCATCACTCTTCTCCTGCAACTCATTTCTTTGTAGTTGAGACTCTAGTTGAGGAAACTCAATGGTTTCATTTGTCTGTTGTAGATGTCATGAGATATCAACAAGAGTTGCTTTGTTTATTTGCACCATGTCTTCAGCACTTGATAGGATCAAATTGTGAAGAAATTGTAACAGTTGGATATGTTTCGCCATGTGAAATCACTTGATTGAATTCAGGCTCAATTGTCATAGATGTTGTGATTTTAACCGTCTCACATGATTTTGTTACTTGGATGACAGGCTGGCTTATTGTGTTGGTTGAATGGCATGCTCGCCTGTACTGTTTCTTATTTCGCTTTCTTTAAACACTTTCTATAGTTGTAGAAATTGCTTGCTTGAATTCTTGAATTCACGCTGACTTGATGACGAACAATTTTCTTGAATGTTCACTTTAAATCTCTTGATAACATCACACTCATTTGAAAGAATACTCACGCTCTCTTGCAGGAGATGTGAACTTCTTGTTTGTTTTCTTTAGAGTTAAAAATCGTGCACTCACTTGATTCTTCTTAAAGGAAGGGTGTCACACACTGTCGAAAATGCACCCAAAAGACAAATGAAAAGTTCAACCTGGATGACTCAGTTGAAGACTTAATGTAATCACCTTTACAATTCAAATTATGGTGTCGGTTTTAACCGAGAATGCACTCGTACAATTTATCTTAGTTACAAAAAATGTTTATCTACAAGTGATAAAAAAAATGTTGTTGATTTCAATGTCATGTTGTATTGGAATGCTTGATTTTTTAGTATCTTCAACTTGATTTGTTTGATTAGGAGATGCGGTGTGAAGATCTATTTATCGAGTAGATGATGTGTCACATAAATGCATTGTTCTTGTTTGTGCTTGTGTACTCCAGCTTGATTAATTAAGTGTGATGACATGCATACTTAAGCTTGCTTATGTGCATGTAGTTGTGTAATTTTATGTACCATAATACAAGAAGAATGGTTTCATAAACTAAACACAAAGCATGCACACACATTCACTACACACGGTGTACCTAAGATCCCCTTATTAAAATTTTGGGCAGATCTAGGAGACAATCACCACAAAAAAATATGATTTTATTAAGTTTCAAGGTACATCAATCGTTCTTCTTTACAACTGCTTCATGGAAACTTATAAAGCATAAAGTTTGGGAATTCTATAGAGGAAATTTGTCTTAAAAACTCATTAGACCACCTAGAAGTAAAAATTTTACTTCAATAATGAACTTATGGTTATCAGTCCAAATTTACAAAAAAAATCAATCCTTATCACTCCAAAAATTTGCTTCAACATTCAACTTATCACTCGAAGCATTACAAAAAATTATAACTCCAAGAAATAAAAATTCACATATGAATTTCACCTTACCACTCTAAAAATGACACCTTTTGACTCCAAAGTTACAAACCTTATTACTCCAATTTTCAAAAAAATCACACCTTATCCCTTATTACTCCAAATAAGATAATAATAAGAAAATATTACATATATCTTATGTCTCCATAAAATCACTTGAAATACATACACACTTATACCTCAAAAATATATATTTCACTTATTACTCCTTTTTATAAAAGGAACTTCAAACTTTTCAAAATAATTATATACATCTCATCCTTTAATGATTTAAAAGAAATAAAAAATTACCTTACCCCTCCTTTATTTTACTAACCCTTTAATGACTTTTATTAAATTATTTTAAAAGTCACGTTTGTTTTCAAATGTGAATTCACTTTTCTTTGTTTTCTTTTAAAATGAATTCACATTTTTTTCATAAATTTTGTATTCAAGTGCGTACCATAAAAATTCATGATTTATCATATGCAATGTTGGACAGTTAGTATTTTACGGTCAATCTCTATAATGACTAATCTCCATGCTGTTCAACAATGTTTGAAAAATCCAAACAGCAGCTCCTACATATTCAATGTTGACCAATGATTATTGAGTGAACAATTTTCCTTTTGACGAAGTATATAAATCAGGCTACGGGTGTATACGTGACAATATATCTCATAAAATATTGGAGAGTTTGAGGCAGAATTTTTCTAACAAGCACGGTTTGGAGAATACCTCTGCGTCGCAGACAGCAAGTCATCGGTTTTCATCAACAGACTTCCTTGTCTCGATCCCGCTAAATTACTTTCAACATGATAGGACAGAGCCTGTCGCTGATGTCTCTTCCACCGTAGATCTAAACTTTTTTCTACACATTATCCTTTTACGGGACAGGGATGGCAGCAATGTAGGTCACATCACTTTCTGCGGACATGGCGATCCGTAGCACTATTCCAGGGAAGGAAACATTACATGTTTTGGGACCTCAAGTTGTATCCCAATGTCGCCAATCAGTGATGTTCAAATTTCCACACCATACTCTAAAAAAGATGAGGTTTTCTTCTCAGTATTTTCAATCAAAACATTTATGTTCAGGATTCACAACATTTAAATAAATTTTTATTTCTACTTCAAAAAGGAGTTGGCAAACAGGTTCTTCCAGAGCTATGTCACAGGCTGCTGCATTTCAGTCAAAGGTGACAACTAAGTGCTTTTTGGACATTGAAATTGGAGGAGATCCTGCTGGAAGGATAGTGCTTGGACCTTTTTTTTTTGGTGAGGATGTACCAAAAACAACTGAGAATTTCCGTGCACTGTGTACAGGAGAGAAAAGGTTTCGATTCAAAGGATCTTCATTTCATCGAATCATAAAATATTTTATGCTTCTGGGTCGAGACTTTGAGAGGGGAGATGGTAAGGGGGAAAGAGAGTATATGGTCTCACTTTTGAAGACGAGAACTTCAAATTAGCTCATGTTGGACCTAGGTTTCTAAGTATGACTAATGTTGTCCCCATCAGAAATGGCAGCCAATTTTTTTATATGTAGAGTCAAAACACCATGCTTGGATAAACTCCACATTGTGTTTGGACATGTTCTTGAGCGGATGGATCTTGGTAAGAAACTTGAGTCGGAAGAAACAAAGGGTACGGATCGGCCAAAAAGGCCCTGCAAAAT
Source organism: Pinus albicaulis (assembly GCA_034641835.2). NCBI lineage: Eukaryota > Viridiplantae > Streptophyta > Pinopsida > Pinales > Pinaceae > Pinus > Pinus albicaulis. The sequence goes on from CM076581.1 coordinate 92,022,552, forward strand.
TGTTGATTGTGGGGAGATTCCCTGAACTTGCTAAGATAGAGGCTCTAATTGTTTCAATTGAGTGATCTACAGGGTAAAATAAAATTCACAGCTCTCTCATTCCCCAAGCAATTTTATAAATGTAGTAAAACATAAATATTATATGACATGTTCAATAAACCAAAGCCATTGCTTTTATCAAACATCAGATGTTCAATAAACAGACATCATGTTCTCGCGTTTCAAAAGCGCTACTGGTTTGGGCATCAACTGCAGTAAGTATTTTCTACTATATGAATATGGAGACATCCAGGAGATTATTTTCATTGCTGATTTCATGGGAATGAGCAAGCGTCATATCTCAAATGGTTTCAAATATTTGGGTTTCTTTATTAAGCCATGTGGATACAAGAATAGAGATTGGATTTGGATTCTTGACAGGTTGCGGGATCGGATTCAGCGATGGACTCATCGATGGTTATCGATGGGGGGTAGGTATATTCTAATCCAATTGGTGCTATCTTAGATGATTGTTTTCTGGGCTCATCTTCTTTTCATCCCCGCAGGTATTATTTCCAGGATTAATGGCATCATTTCTCATTTCCTCTGGAGTGGCACCAAATTGGAGAGGAAATATCACCTCTGCAGCATGGCAGATATATGCAAACCCAAGGGGTCGGATAGATGGGGTATACTTGACACACGGGTTTTTAATTGCGCTCTGTTATCAAAATCATTTTGGAGAGCCATTACCTGCCCGGGCTTATGGAATGATGTTATTAAAGCCAAGTATATTCAAGGGGACACTTTATTTATGATAAGTTGCAATACTCTTACATTTCCTCGTTTCATATCATGTATATGGCGCAGTTTTAGGAAAACCATTCCTCTTATTGCTCCTCGCCTTAGATGGAATTTCAGGGATGGTAGTCACATTCCCATTGGCGCAGCCACTCTCCTTCAGTTGGCACCTGATTGTGGTCCTTCTCAGAATCTTATTCATGCTCTTTCTTTCCGCGGAATTTTATTCTACTCTCAGATAATTCTCTTTTGGTGTCATTCAGCTCCCATTTTCAAATCTGCGACTCAACTTGGTTTGGATGGTGTTGTGGTTGATGATTGGAATTGCTTCCAGGATTCTCTGCGACGGGCTGGGTTATGCTATGCTACAGGGGGTGACAAATTAGTTTGGGGTGGCCCAATGAGAAATTTCTCCCTAATCGTGAAAGATGTTTATCAGAATTTTATTGCTTCTTCTCATATGTTGCAGGTTCCAAGCGCTTTTCGTCTCTTCTGGAAGAGGAAAATTCCAATTAAAATAACTATTTTCGGATGGCTTACGTGGAAAGGTCGAGTGCTCACGTGGGACAATCTAAGAAAGTGGGGTCATCATGGTCCAGGATGGTGTGTATTTTTCTTGGCTGCAGAAGAATCAATCTCAGATCTGTTCTTTTCATGTCCCTCTGTTATTCATATTTGGAAATTATTCAGCTTCTTCATATTGGACCCATCATGGCTACTTGTGGACTTCATGTCTGCCGCTTTGGTTTGGGACAAGTTGCACAGTCAGTACCGATCGCTGCCATTTTACTTCATTTGGAAGATCTGGCTGGCAAGAAACAAGAGGATTTTTGACCAGATACCTATTCAGATTCATAAGATCTATCTCGCCATTAAATCATGGATGGACGAGATCCCCTCTATTATGCCCGATGTCATTGATGGATCTCGTCGTATAAGACCACATGATATTTCCATTCCTGCTGTTTTCTTTGACGAAGCTGCTGCTGATGGCACAACTGGTTGTGGGGCGTGGATTAAGATTTCAGAACACGATCGATATCATATCCATTGGAACGGTGGTCCAGGCTCTAATAATAAAGCTGAAATCATGGCGTTGTGGGGTGGATTACTTGTTGCTTATGACCTTCAGATACAGGAGGTTAGCATCTTTGGGGACTCTAAATTGGTGATTGGTTGGATTACCAATGAGACTCATATGGATACTCCGCATCTTCAAGGGTGGATCGAAAGGACCAGGGAGCTTTGGAAACGTTTAGATTGCCCCCCAATCAATCATATTTATCATGAGAACAATACCAGAGCTGACAGGCTTTCCAAGAAGGGACTTCTGGAGGAGTTCGGCTATTTGATGGTTGCCCATTTCTCAAATGGACTACAGACTGGCGTGTCTCACATCCCTCTTCCTTAAAATTTCTATCTATGTTTCTGTTGTTATTTTGTCTGCGGATGCTCATATGTCTGAGTTATTTTGGATCAAGCAGGACCTATAAGTTTTAAATCAGATCTTCCAGCCTGCTTTTTTTGTCAAGGTACAATACATACTTTTTGTTCACAGGTGAGGGCTGGTTTCGCCTTGAACGTTTCTATATGGACTTATCACAATCTACATCAAGCGAGCGTGATCACCTATATGGCCTGCATTTCTCTGTCATCAACTGTGCGGTCATTATTTCATCTGTGCGTGACATTATCATTTCCGGTATCTTTGGATCTCTGTATATATGTCCATTGCAAGCAAGCGGGCACATCTATGGCAAGCGAGCGTGTTCATCTATGGCAAGTGAGTGTGGCATAACAAGCGAGCGTGTTTTATAAACTATGTGGCAGCCCATTAGCATTTATAATCTATTTGCAGCTGAACTGTTGTTCACGTTTGCTCAATTTTTATGATCAGGCTTGCAACATCATAATTTTCATATCAAATCGCTAACTCAGGAGTATCCTTCTTTTCTACTTCCAATCAATTACTGATGCTTGTTGAGTTTAGCTTTCCTTTTGAAATCATATCCGGCAGTTGGAGTAGTATTTGAACATTTCCTATTATCATCTGATTCTCTTTTAGATGATTGTAATTTGTATTCGGGTCGGATCTTGACCTGTTCATGTGGATGCCCACTCATTTTGCTCTGTTCAGTTATGAGAAGACTTCTATGGGGCAATTGATGGAGGATTTCTCGCTGTGTATCACTACAGCTGAGATTATAAGACTATGTACTGTTTATATAATCAATATATTCAGTGTTTTTTTCTTTCTGAAAAAAAAATTAGGAGCACATACGCTGTTTTGTATGGCGGTGTACACGGATGCAAAGGGGGTGCGAAAGCATCTTCCTCAGTTTTTCAATTTTTTTTTTGCTAATCCAGTTTCAGTGAGAACAAAGGTGCCCTCTGTCAAGGAAAGAACATTTTTGGAAGCTAGCATTCACAAATACAATTCAGGTTTGATGCTCTAATGCTCCATAGTTGAGGACGACTCAACCGTTTCAATGCTTCAGCATTCACTGTGTACCAATTCTCAACAACGATTCAAAGGTTTAGAAAAAGAAATCCCCACATACACCCAACATTATCGAACGCTCCGATACCACATGTAACAAATCAAATTAAGTAATAAAACACATAAAAACAAGACAGACATAGAATGACCGAAAAGACCAGAGAGCCTTACAACATTCCTCACATATTCTTCTCATTATTAAAAGAATGTAATAATACAAATAAATAGATGAGGAAGTTGTCTCAACATAGTGAGTCTATATTGGACAACTTGTTTGAGATATTCTCTCAACCACACACACAAATCTAGGAGCTAAGTTAGGTAAGCTTAAAATTACTCCCAATTAAGAAGAACTAACATAACCTATAAAATTTGTCATAAAATCCTAATTTTCAATATTTAATTAATTTAATTTATTTTAGATTTATAATTGTTTATGAGAAAAATACTATAATTGAATTACACCCATAGGCTTTCTTGAAAAAGTTTTAAATTTTTTGAGAATAAAAAGTTTATGAATTTTATTTTTATTTTCAATGATTTGCTCTAAAATAATAATAATAATTTTATAAAAATAATTATAATCAAATTATAATTAAAAATTTATTATTTTTAATATATATATTTTTTAATTATAAATTGTTGATGATGGTAAATAAGATATTAAAATTATAGTGTTTATTATAATAAATATAATATATCATATTTTTTTTAAAATACCAATTTTATTAAAAAAAATATAATATTTCTGAGAAATGGTGTATGTGATTATATATTTATAAACCTCCACATTCACATTATGAGGGATAAATAAAATTAAAGGGTTAAGAAAAACAATTTGAGAAATATTTGTAGGGTATCATAGTAAAATGTTTATTATAAAGTATGTTGCAATTAAAAAAATAAAAGAATATTTACAAATAATACTATTTATTTTTTAGCAATTTAAAATTGAATATAGAATATAAAAAAAAAATATCAATTTTATAAATGTATTTGTTAATGTATTTTATACTGAAAATATAAATATTTTATGAATGTAGGGTTTTTTTCAGTTTTTTTTTTTTTTTTTTGGCTTCTCATGTGTAGGATTGAACTTCTAATTACTTTTTTTAATTTTGATTCTTTTAATTTCGATTGGTGAGGATTAAATTTCTAATCACTTGGATACATAAGAGCTTGCTAACATGCATTTTTCCAATTTTTCTTCCATCTACATACATTTTTCCATTTGTTATTCCACCTAGAAAAAAAACCTTATAGTGATTTCATTTGTAAGCCAATTAATCATAAATGTATCAATCATAAAACGAGATAAATATATATATATATATATATATATATATATATATATATATATATATATATATATATATATATATATATATATATATATATATATATATAAGAATAAAATATAAAATAAATATATTTAAAATTGGTGGTTCTTTTTATCTATTCTTTTATGTGTCCCAATTATGTTTTATAACAATTAATTTTTCTATTTTATTTATTTTTATAACTAGCTACATGTTATTAAAAAAATTTAGAATAACTTTCATATGCTAATATTAATTTTATTGGAATTTTTCTTTGATGAAATTAATATATTAGATTACATAAATCTTGATATAAAATAATATAAATATATAAATTTAATGATTAATATAATATTGTTATATAATAATAGTATATCTTATTATTATTATTTTAGTAAGTCAATAGAGGAACTATCACAGCAGATCAAATGGATAGAATTTAATATCGATAACTCATGAGAGAAGAGATGAGATTAAGGGGCAAGAAAATATCACATCTAAAAATAGTCGAGTTGGGAGTGAAAGAAATGGGATCTCATACAGTTTGGTGCGATGACATAGCCTACAAAAAAGACAGAGGAAGTCGTACAACATCGCCCTCAAGGAGTTGGGAGCGATGCTAAGAAATTCAATTAAGCTGAGAGAATTAAGCTTTCCCACTCCTAAATTTAGCTAAAACATGATTTTTTTAGCATGGAATATAAGAGGCACCAGCATCCTTAGAAAATAACATTTTCTTAAGAAAAATATTCAAATAGAAGAACCTGGTATTATTTTCTTGCAAGAGTCTAAATGCTTTGCAGATAAAATGAAGGAAGTAAGTATAAAACTAGGAAGAAGGTATGATACAGTGGAGGTGGAAGCACAGGGATCGACAGGGGGATTGGCGATTTGTTGGAACCCCCAATCTTTGATCTTACTAGTCTCAAAAGTAACAAGATCATAATTATTGATAGAAATGGAGGTTATGGGGTCCCTAGGCATAGTGGTGTTTAGAAATGTTTATGGGCCTAAAAAACCTAGGGATAAGATCAATCTCCTTCAAGATCTCAGTAAGATACAAATAAGGAAAGGGAATTTCCCTTGGGTTTTGAGGTGAGACTTCAATATGATAACCTATTTATCGCAAAAAAAGGAGGACAAAGACAAGTTGACAAAGATGTTGAAGCGTTCAAGGAAATTATTGAGGTGACCAACCTCATTTATATGGAAACTGCTAATGGGTGCTTCACATGGAGTAATTAGCAGGGAGGGCAACATTGAGTTACATCTAGACTTGACAGGATTTTAATTTTGAAATATCTACAGATGAGAGCATCATATGCGATAGCAAATAGCCTTCCATGTGGGGGTTCTGATCATTCGCGAGTGATATTAATGATGTAGTTGTTAGGCACCCATAAAAATAGTCCTTTCAGATTTGATGCCTTATGGTTGGACCATAGTGCCTTTATGGATAATATGAAAAGATGGTGGGAGGAACAGATCCTAGTCAAAGGCTATAAAATGTATATCTTCAAGGAAAGGTTAAAAGACATCAAGTTGAAATTAAAGCAATGGAATAAGTTACAATTTGGGAACATATTTAAAGGGAAAAAGGAATTGGAACAGATTATGGAAGCATTAAAACAAATGTTTACCTCAGAAGGTTACTCAAAAGAAAGAAGAGAAGAGGAGATGGAGTTATTAAAGAAGTGGGAGGACATATGTACGCAATAGGAAATTCTATGGAGATGGCTCAGGGAGGGTGAAAGAAACACTAAGTTATTTTATCATTCAACAATAGAGCATATAAATTCCAATATAATCCTTAGAATAAAGGATGAGGGTGGAAAAATATTCGAACATCATCAAAACATTGAGAAATTCTTGAGTTAGTTGGGGCGAGTGGAATTTCTATGTAAACCTGTATGGTATTTTTCCAAGAAAGACTCTTCTGAAGGGAAACTGGCTTGGGGGCGAGGGGGGGGGGGGGGGGGGGTTCCTCTAGTGGAATAACATGGTAAATGGTTGGGATGAGCATTCTCACTTCCCTAGTGGTTTCGTGTGGTAACCTAACCAATATTGTACATGTATATTTTTTTCTTGTATATTAGTAAAATTTTCTACAGATTATGTCTTTTGTGAATTACTTCTTGAAACGTTTCCTTTAAATTATTCCTGTGAATGTGTGGCTAATTCATATAGCAAAGAAAAGGAATAATCAATAGGCATCTACTAATCATGTTCACCTATTGGTAGTGATCAAAACTAGAATATATTGTGAATTCAATTGATAATTGAATTCATTAGGTGACCTGTACTAGTTGTGACTGATTAGTGTCATTTGGTAAAATGTTATGACTAAAGTTGTACATGTGTACTATATGGTAATTCTATAAATTCAATGGTATAAAGAGGGAGTAATGTTTCAAGAAAAATTTATATAGGGAAACACAATTTTGACTAATGGTATTATACAATATAAAATTAATATATATCAGAAATAGTTTTTTTTTTTAATTTCCCTAAGGTATTTATAAAGAAAATAAACAAGGATAAAGTTTTGTGATAGTTACGTTAGTTCATGGGCCAAGCCGACGTATCTAGTAACCAAAAATCAGTCCCTATGTCATTAGACAACAATGGGAATCCTTACAAAAAGAATAAAGGTTACTAATAACAATGGATGAACTTGGGGCTCAGAAAAGACTTATGATGGAATAAAATTTTAACAATTTGTTTATTAAAAGGAGTTGTAAAGAAATTGGCATAACCATTGATTACCCAACATACTTGAGAAAATAATATTATTACCATTGGGTAACAAAAATACAAAATCACCATAGATAGAATTAACCTAATATCTCATAGATATAGAACAAAAGAGAATTGTGTTGAAGATTTCATAAAAATGAGACTAATATGTATCTTATAAAGAAACTCAGAACTGGAATAAACATAGAGAAGCATTATATGTGAAAATTCTGGAACTTACATAGGGTCTTCTTAACCCAGAGTTGTATTAAAAAAAACATATGCTTGTTACAATCAAAACTCATATAATGCTATGCAATTCTCCTTAAGGGTTTCAAACACCATGGAATGAGAAGCAAGATTCTTTTTAAATAAAATATTAGAATATAGAGAACACACTCATATCACATATTTCAACAATGATTATGGGTATAATATTTGAAGAAATAAAATGGTTGTAGGCCAATAAATTAAAAAGGGTCAAATTGTATACATTAAAATTTAATAACCCTGGAGGGTTTCATCTGCAAAAACCCCAATCAACATTGAATAACATTGAATGAAAATTTAGGTGAACCAAATAAATGAAACCCCAAAAAATATGTGAACGCACCTAAAATGTGGCAAAGAGAAAATTTGTAGCAAAAACAAACCTCGGAAGAAACTCTGAAAGCTCGAAGGGTCTTGATTACCAATGAACAACATGAAAAATAATTCCTACTAGGAAAGACTCTTATACCATGATCACATGAACATAGACAATGTAATACCTTGAACTAGTGTTGTATAATGTGTTATACATGTGTTATGCATGGTGCTATGTGTTTGTAGCATTGGGAATAGGTAATTTATATAGATAAAAAATGCATTATTTGGATATGTGCATCTAACCAAAGATTGACTATGTTTTTGGTGTGAGTATAAACATGTAAAAATTGATTTGGATCCCTAGTAAAACCAAGAAGGAATTGAAATATTTTATAATGAGAATAACATGTGGAAAAACAGAATATCATGGTTAGGTTTTGCATCTTTAATTACAAAGAGAAATATTTAAAACTAGTTTTTGTGAGCTTGGTCAATGTACAAATGAGAGCAGCAGGAATATATCTCATGACTATACATAGAAAAAAATCGCATATAACCTTCATCAACAACCTCCATTGTAATATGAAAAGGGGCCAAAAATAGAAGGAATCTTTTAATATGAATTCTTTACCTTACAGAAGGAGAAGATAGTAAATAAAACCAAGATGGACATAACTAAGTTTACTTCGACAAAGTAGACAACCATGTAGCTTCCTTGAACATGGCATGAAAAAATAATTTATCCTAAAATTATGCATAACTAATGCATATGGATAAAATCATAGTGATGCTACCCAGTATGATAATACATCAATTGTAATCTATTATAAAAGCTAATAAAAAAAATTGTTTTCGAAAATATTATCATCACTACGTACATAGTGTTAATGGAATGCAATTTCTTGTGTAACCACATAGTTGGGTCCTTTTCGATGGTTTTATCCATGAGGTAAGTTAAAAAAGAGAGAGAAATATTTATTCCTAATGTTGATATTCTTATAATAATTTTGTAATCTTTATTGAGTGCAGGTTACTAACCCTTGTTAGGTTTTGATACATACTAATGATCCTTGTTAGGTACATAAACAATAATTGATGGCGTCAATGATAGATTTTGAGATTATATATAGATACGTTAGTAAAAATTATTGAAAAAAACTAATTAAACTCACCATGATTATGGATATAGGTCAAATTAGACATAGGTATTATGGGTTGAACCTCTGTAGCGGTAGGAATTGTGCTACAAACGCAATTTTATGAGAAAGGCATATTTCAAGCTAAAATTTTATGAGCGAGGCATATTTCAACCTCTTTTGAAGTGGAGGAAACAACAAGGATGAATATGTAATACCCCTCAATGAAAATTAAATATATATTTTACTTTTATTGCAAAGAATTGCTAGATTGTGGGAAAATCGAAGTTATGATAAAATGCTAGATATAAATGTTTATTATTCTAATTATATTAAAAAAATTAGTTATGATCATCCAATGAAATTAGGAGAAGGTATAAAAGGGATAAATGTCTAAGCTAGGGAAAAGAGAGCCAAGAGGGGATGAGAGGAAAAAATTTAGGCAATAAAGAAATAGGAGAATAAAACTCATTACCATAGAGAAGAATTTTTCCATGTTTCCATACTGAAATTATTAAGATGGTTATGGATGGTGGAATTTCTACACAAACATGTGAGTCTGCAAAATTTCTAAGCAAGAAATTCCTAGAGATTTCCTATGGAAACCTAACCAATATATATATATATATATATATATATCTATATATATATATATGTAGAAATTTTCTATAAATTATGTCTTTTTGTGAATTACTTCTAGAAATTTTTCCTCTAAACTATTCCTCTGAATGTGTGGCTAATTCAAAGAGAAAATAAAAGGAACAATAAATAATAATTTAGTAATATTTTTCACCTATTGGTAATGATCATAACAGGAATATATTGTGAAAACAATTGATAATAAAATTATGCATGTGACCTATAGGTTGTGACTGATTAGTTGTATTTGGTAAAATATTATGACTGAGGTTGTACATGTGTACTGTAAGTTAATTCTGTAAATTCAATGGTGGAAAGAGGGAGTAACATTTCCATAGAAAATATGTTGTATCTGACTAAAGCTGTTATACAATATTAAAATAATATATATCAGAAATAGTTTTGTTGTTTAATTTCCCTAAGCTATTTATATAAAAAAAAAAGGAGAATCCTATTTGAGAATTAGGTTAGTTCTTGCGCAAAGCCGATGTAGCCAACAACCCAAAATAAGTCCCTTTGTCATCAGACAACTATGGGAAGTCTTACAACAAGAATAAAATTTCCTAATAATAGAGGATGAATGTTGGGCTCAAAAAACACTTCTCTTGCAATAAAACTTTAGCACTTAATTTTATGAAAAAACTTTGTACAAAAATAGGCATAAGTATTGATTACGCAATAAACTTGAGAAAATAATATTGTTAGAAGAGAGTAACAAATATACAAAATTAACATATATAGAATTAACCTCATAGTCCGATACATATAGAACAAAATAATACTTATCTTATAAAGAAACTTAGAAGTAGAATAAACTAAAAAACGAGAATAATACTTATCTTATAAAGAAACTCATAACTGGAATGAACTCATTGAATAATTGTATGTGACAATACTGGAACTAACACACGGTCTACTTAACCTATAGTTTTATTAAAAAAAAAAATGTTTCTTAGAATAAAAAATAAACTAATGCAATGCAGTTCTCATTAAGGGCATTAAACCTCATGGATTGAGTAGCAAGATCCTTTTTAAAGAAAATATGAAATATAACACATTAGTATAACATATTTCAACAAAGATTATTGGTATAACCCTCAAAGAAAGAAAATGGTCATAGGCCAATAAATTAAAAAGTCTCAAACAATATACATTAAAAGTTAATAACCTTGGAGGGTTTCACCTGTCAAACCCCAACCGAAATTGAATAGAATTAAATAAATGTTTGGGTGTACCCTAGACATGAAACCCCAGGAAATACCTGACCTCATCTACAATGTGGTGAAGAGAAACATGTTAGCAAAAGAAATGTGGAAAATAACTTATGAAAGCTCCAAGGTTCATGATGAAGATTGGAATAGAGAATTGTACCTATCAAGGAAACGAGCATAAATAATCCTAGTGATTCCAAGACTAGAGGTGAATGAAACCCAGGATAAAAGATGATGAATGTAAAGAAAAGAGGTTACATGGATGGTACTTTGTTTTCGTGATCGCCACATGAGTATTCTAGGAATAAAACCCTTATTCAGCTTTATAGAAAGGTATATCAAACAAACCAGGGTTATAATTAAATGGACCAAGGAGTTATCACCTGTGAATAACGACATTGTTGAACTTGAAGTTGAACAGGAATAAAGCATAGCAACAATAAGTAACTACCATCCTATAGTCAGTAATTCGAAACCAAACACCACAATAAGCATGAAAAATTTACACAGAGAAAATAACGGATTACAAAATAACACTAAGCATTGATCCATAACAGAAAAAGTACAAACTCTTTTTCATAACCATATAACAACAAAGAAGCTACAACTGCATTCCACTTCGACTGTGCATTTGTACTCTACTTCTTCCTTCTATACATGATCTACATTTATACACAAAATGATGCTGGTTATTTGGCCCTTCAACGATCAATAGGTTAAGGTGGCGACCCTTCAAATCTGAGGAGGTCATGGCGATGAGGCGGTGATGGCAGGTCGGTGACAGCAGGGTGGTGATGGCAGGGTAGGGGGCAGTTTCTCAGACTTATTACTTCCAACACTCCCCCTTAATTAAAAATGACAAATTAACCATGAATTAACATAACTTAAACATCCCTGCTAGTCTAAGTCTCAGCTAGGCTTACAATGACTCAAAAAACTTTGACATCAAGTATTTAAGTAGATTTATTTCTCCTTTTCTTCCAGATCTTGTATCCTTTGAGTTGCTTCATCTTTGTTTATTTGGTGTAGGTTCCAAATTTTAGTTTCTTCATTTGTTGTTGAAGCTCGTCCATCGCGATATATGTGTTTGTCATAAAAACATAAAAAATCATTTTACGATGTTCATGGATGTCCTTTACCTCTTCAGAAGTATTATTGTGTGGACTGTTGCCATATCTCAGTTTCTTCTTCATCATCAATATTTTGATTATCAATTTGCTGCAAAAAAAGTTCATAATAAAATTTTATCTCTTCAGGAATCCAATACACAAAAATTTCATTGACATTTTCATTTTCAAGATCATCCATGTTGTATTCGACATTCATTGCTACATTTTCTATGAAAAATTCATCAAAGCATGGTGTTTCAAGCCATGCTTCGAGAAACTGTAATTCTTCTTCAAATTTTGTTGTTTCATCTCGTTTTCTTCTAACATCTGCACACAAAAAATCATTGTTAAGATTATATGAAAAACATTATCAGAACCATATTGGTTCAGTTCATTATGCTCTGTAATGAGCAATTTCTTCCCTTATTCCTTCTTCGACTCTGTCGACGCATCATAATTTTGATTCTCCATACCTGTTTATACAAGCAGGATTTCTTCCATTTGGTTTCTAGGCACAAGTGGGTTTCTATCCCCAAATAATAATACATCAATAAATTGTTTCTGTTGTACCATCTCCACCCACTCATCACTGGTGCATTCATCTTCATCAAAGTTAACATCAGAAACTTCACTTGTTGGATCCACTGAATCAGTGTATTCACAACTCACAACATTATTAATGCCAAAAGCAACTCCTGTTGGTAACATACCATCAATATTGTGATCCACTTTCAAGTGAGATTTACAAAAATATTCCTCTTTTTGTAGATTTGCTACTATAGATCGATCTTCAATTTCATCTTCAAACACTTCCTCAACAGGTTTTACGACGCTACGATCTTCGACTTGATTACCCCCCCTTGCACCAAATTCTGCTTCCAAGATCTTCCATGCTTCCTTAGAAGTTGTAGCTTTTGGTACCTTGCAAAAAAAATTCTCATCCAACCCCTATTTGATAAAATCTAATGATAAAGCATCACATACTTCATCATATGGGTTATTACAGTGACACTTAATTAAACCTTTAGCTCGAAGCAAAGTTAACATTATAGTAACCCAAAAATAAAAAAATTTACCAGTAAACACAGGTGGTGGTAGCAGATCAAATCTACACCATTCACCATCCATCTCTTCTTCGTCATCTACTATATTTCTTATTTCCTCGCCTCCAGCATAAACCACAATGATCTTTTCAATTTCTCTTCGTCTTATTTTCTTAATCTTCTTCAGTCTCTCTTGGTGACCCATGATTGCAGTCTTTCATCTATGTTATATTTGTTTACCCGATCACATGTGGGTATCTTCCATATCTCCCACAAAAAAAAATATGATTTTTAACATGTGCCCTCGTAGGGCACAAACTTCACCCAACTTCACCCAACACACAGTTATGACAAATCACTAATGCTTGACATATCACCAAAAGAAATTTGCATACAAACAATTTTTTGCAAATGTCAAAGCTCTATTTTCAATCAAAATCTCATTTACCTTTAAAAGGAAAGTGAAGCTTCACTTTAAGAAATTCTTGAAAATACGTATCAACTAAAAAAATAACCTTTATGAAACTCCTTGGATTTTAAAAAAATTCTTCCTTAAAAGAATTTAAAAAAAATAAATTAGAACTTAAATAAAATCCTTTAGGCCCGATAATGCTGAAGCCTCACCATATGTTAACTTTGAAAAATAAAACTTTTCAAAAAAATCTCAAATCACACTATGCCCATGCACTTCAAAAAAAAACCTTTAGTATGACCTTTTCAAACTTTGACTTTTCACTTTAAACTTGCTCCATGAGATGGAAAACAACAATGATTAAGAGAAAAAACTTCACCTCATTTGCACGCTTCAATGCCAAACCTCACTAGAACTCTTGGGAATTCTTCACTGCAATATAAAACACTACTAAGGACTCCTTTTCACAATGCGGCTCCTCCCAACAGTAATTAATCACAATCCGAAATAGGTCGTGTATGATCCACACTCATCGGTCAATAAAGTCGATAAGCACTTATTATATTTCCAAATTTACCTCAACGCCATCGCATGTGAGAGATGTGTATTAAATAAAATAGAGTGGTGCTTTATCACAGCTGCTACAAATACATACATTTCAACACTAGTATGGGAAGTCCCCACACCTACGTGGCATCACAATTTGTAGTATCACACTCGTTCTCATGGAAAATACTTATTTTTGCTGCGACAACAAATAAATTATCACAAACAAATTAGTTATGTTGTGGCAACAGGCGCTAATAGCCCTCTTTACCAGTGAACAAGGGAATTACCTCCACTATGTGTAGAGGTAGATGTGGTCCCAGTGGACAACTACAACTTTGTTCAAACTCAATACCTTGATTCAGTATATCTCTTGCTCTTTTTGAAGTCTCAAAATCTAAATCTAAATTTTTGGTTCTCATTGACTCTATTCAACTAATGCTCGATTGGATGGAAAATAAGCTCATGACAACAGTCAACTCCACCATCGATTCAGCGTAGTTCATTTGCTTCACAAAAAAATACTTTACGGCCTTCAAAGATAGTCAACAGGTAGCTCCTTCCTCAGTTGCTACTCAACATTGGTCGAATATGGCATATACTCTTGATTCCACTCTAGCTATAGGCTCCAACACTGTACTTCTCTTAAGAATAAGGATGGGTCCCTTGGAATGGTGGCTTCCATTCAAACTATCTACCTCTCACAGATATGTGAGCAACTCTGCTATACGTCCAAACAATGCTATACAAAGAAAAACTAGTTAACAACAACTTCACTTCACTCGCTCTAATACCAATTGAAAGATTTACACAGAGAAAACAGTGGATTACAAAATAACACTAAGCATTGACGCATAACAGAAAAAACTGCAAACTCTTTTTCATAACCATAGAAAATCAAAGAAGCTATAGTTGTGTTACACTCAGACTATGTGCTCGAACTCTACTTCCTCCTTCTATACTTGATCTACATTTATACAGAAAATAGTGGTGAGGCGGTGATGGAAAGTCGGTAATGGCAGGGTGGTGACAACAGGGTGGTGAGGTAGTTTTTCAGAGTAATTAATTCCAACAAAGCATTGAGTAATTGTTAACAATATGTCAGGGATGAAATGTGAAAAAACCATAAAATCCTTGTATATGATAAAAAATAATCTATGCGAAAACAAGCATAACACACTACCTAAACATAAATCAAACTTCCCAGGTGAGATAAACCAAAATAAAGGATGGAGGACTTCAATCAAATCTTCTATTAAGGTAACTGTAAGGTAAAAAAAATTTGGTACTGTCCCTAGTTGTGAACTTCATATTCAGGTTTCCAGACCTGTAGGAGAAGGTAGGTCCCAAAATGACAATAAGAAAGGATAACATGGAATATTGAGAAATCCCAATTATTGTTGAAATATTAAACTGCAACTGAAGCATGTAGGATGACAAAGGACAACAGCATAGGAGATTTTGTTTACACACCATCGAGTCTGCAACTTAATTTCTGCATTTAATAAACCTGCAAGCTTATGTTTTTGGTTCAAGGCCATAGGCCTATCTTAGCATTGAAGAACCGTGCCACCGTACCTCTATTTAAACCACAACACCAACCACCATTAACATCACACCAACCAAAGAATGACGAACTCGACTGTGTGACAGTGAGTCAACTGTGTATTATTTTTGCAATGCCCGAAGGCAGACAACAAGACAGAGAAAGAATTGAAATGTTGTGTTTGTAGCAGCTAATCCTTTGTAAATCCAAAATGCAGTTCTGAAGGAATTTTCATTTTGTAATATTTTATGCTTAATGAAATAGATGTTATTTGTGCATCTTAGTCCAGCAGTCATTTTTAATTGAATCTCTGTGTTGAGTTGAGGAATTATTTTATTCCTTTGTGTGTTTGGAATCATTCAGAAATTCCAACATGGTATCGAAGCTAGTCTAGGCTCTTTGAAGTTTTCAAAGAAGCTGAAGGAAGGAGTTTGTTGTAGCAGTTCTCCAGCAGTGTGAAGGCTTAGCAAAAGTCCAGGTATTTCTCAAAAACAGAGTTTTGAGTTTGTTAAAGAGTGCAGTCCTCAATGACAGAGTTTTTATTTTAAGAACAGAGACAATTTTTTTAAAAATCACAGTCAAGTTTGTTTAGAGCATAGTTCAGTGTGCTAGCAATGGCAGGAGCCAGCACGAGCACGAGTATTGGAAATACTCAACTCCCACAGTTCAATGGGAAGAAATATGACTACTGGGCAATCACTATAAGAGCCCTATTTGCCTCTCAGGATTTATGGGAGCTTGTTGAAGATGGTTTTGAAGAACCAATAGATTAAAATTATTTTAAAGCCTTAACATTGGCAGAGAAGGATTTGTGGAAGAGCAGTAGGAAGAAGGACTCAAAAGCCTTCTTCTATCTCTATCAAGAAGTAGCTGAAAGTGTGTTTCCAAGGATAGTAGCAACTAAGAGGTCCAAGGATGCATGGGATACCCTCCAGATTTCATATGAAGGTATGGAGAAGGTGAAGACAACAAAGCTACAATTGTTGAGGAGAGATTTTGAAACTCTCTGTATGAAAGAGTCTGATAACATAGATTCATTCTTCACACATGTGATTGGGTTGGTTACCCAGATAAGGTCTCATGGAGAAACACTTGAAGAAAGAAGGATAGTGGAGAAAGTATTGAGGAGCTTACCCTCAAGGTTTGATGTGATAGTCACAACCATTGAAGAGAAAAAAGGATCTCTCAAAGTTTACAGTTGATGAGCTTCATGCATCATTGATGAGTCATGAAAAAATATTGGGTAGAATAGTAAACTAATCTTTGGAGAATGCATTCAAGACCCGAATTTCCTTTGGAAGAGGAAGAGGTCAAGGCAGAGGAAAAGGAAGAGGAATAATCCAAAATAGAGGAGGAAGAGAAAACACTGCAAATACAAATGGAAGGGGAAAAAATCAAAATCAGAACCAAAGTCAAGGAAGCAGCCAACAAGGTGGACAAAATCAAGCACATGGACAAAGGTATGATAAATCCCAAGTCCAATGTCATTACTGTAAGAAGTATTGCCATTATGCCAATGAATGTAGTAAGAAACATAGTGACATGGGTAATAGGCCCAATGCTAATTTTACTAAGGAAAACATCAGTCAAGAAGAATTGTTTTTAGCATGTAATATGGCTGAGGAGGAGAATGAAGATATATGGTTTGTACATTCAAGATGTAGCAATCATATGACTGGAAACATTTCCATGTTTTCCATGTTAGATGAAAATGTAAAGTCGCAAGTAACATTGGGGACAGACATTAAGGTCTATGTCATGGAAAAAGGCAAAGTGAATGTTTTGACAAAGAAAGGAGAAGGAAGATCCATATTATATTTTTACTATGTGTCTGGTATGAAGTGTAACCTATTGAGAATTGGACATCTCATTCAAAAGGGGTACAATTTTTTCCTTGAAGATGATGTATGCACCCTTATGGATAAACCACCAAGCAAGCAATGCATTGCACAACTGAAGATGACAAGGTACAGAATGTTCCCTCTCAAGATGAGTGCAGATTTGAAGAAAGGAGATGAAATGGCAACATTGACACAAGAGACATTGCAAAGAGAAGCAGAAGATGAAAATTGGTTATGGCACTTGGGATTTGGACATCTCAACTTTGGAGGTCTAAATTTTTTTCATAAGAAATGAATGGTAAAGGGATTACCATTGATTGAGAAACTAGACAGCCTATGTGAAAGATATATCTTGGGAAAACAACACAGAGAAAGCTTTCCATCAGGAAAGAGCATAAGGGCAAAGGCACCCTTAGAAATTGTCCATTCAGATTTGTGTGGACCAATGCAAACACCATCACTAGTAAGCAACCATTATATGCTGACTTTTATTGATGATTTCACAAGAAAAAAATTGGTGTATTTCTTGAAATATAAAAGTGAAGTGTTTGAGAAATTCTGTCACTTTAAGGCTCTTGTAGAGAAACAAAGTGGGCAGCATATTAAATTTTTAAGGACTGATAGAGGAGGAGAGTATATCTCAAAATAATTTCTACATTTTTTTAGATAAAATGGCATACACAAGAAATTTACGGTAAGGTATACACCGCAGCAAAATGGAGTTGCTGAAAGGAAAAATCAAACTATCATGGACATGGTCAGAAGCATGTTGAAGGCAAAACATTTGCCAAATGAATATTGGGCTGAAGTTGTACATTGTGCAGCATATATTTTAAATAGATGCCCAACCAATGCTGTTATGAACAGAGTTCTGGAGAAAGCATGGATTGGCATAAAGCAACATGTCACCCACATGAGAGTTTTCAGTTGTGTGGCTTATGCACACATTCCATATCAACTAAGGAAGAAGTTGGACAGTAAGGGGAAGAAGTGCATATTTATTGGATACAGTGAAGAATCAAAGGCATACTGACTGTATAACCCATCCACCAAGAAGTTTCTTATAAGCAGAGATGTTCAGTTCATTGAAGAGGAAGCTTGGGATGGAAGCATTGAGAAAACAGTCAATGTGAAGAACTCTTTGGCTCATGATCATGATGAGGAAGAAATGGCTGAAAGGAACACCTCATCAGCAGCACCACCTCCACCAACACAAGGACATCAACGGACACCACAAGAAAGTATGAGAACACCCTTGAGAAGTGATAACAGTGCTTCTCCAAGCACACCACAAGGAGAAGATTTGAGTGCTTCTACAAGCACAAGTACACCAAATGAAAGAGGAACCAGATTCAGAAATTTGAATGATATTTATGAGAAAGAGGTAACAAATGAAGGTATGAAATCTTTATTTTAATTTTATTGTCATGTAGATGATCCTATTCATTTTGAAGAAGTAGTGAAATATAAGAAATGGATAGATGCTATGGATGAAGAAATGAAAGCCATAAAGAAAATAAAACATGGGAATTAGTTGATCTCCCAAAAGGTAAAGAAGTGATTGGAGTGAAATGGTTTTATAAAACCAAAATCAATGTTGAAGGTAAGATTGAACAACAAAAGGCCAGACTTTTTCTCAAAGGCTACAAGTAGAAACAAGGAAGAGATTATGAGGAAAATTTTTCACCAGTTGCAAGAATGGAAACAGTAAGAGCAGTGTTGTCCATAGCAGCACAACATAAGTGGAAAGTTTTCCAAATGGATGTGAAATCAACATTCCTAAATGGAGTATTGATGGAAGGGGTTTATGTTGAGCAAACTTTGGGCTATGAGAAAGAATGCCAATAGCATAAAGAATGCGGATTGAAGAAAGCTCTTTATGGGATGAAACAAGCACCGAGAGCATGGTACAGTAGGATATATGCTTATCTACTGGAAAATGGGTTTGATAAATGTGAATGAGAACCCACATTATACATCAAGGAGAAAGATGGTAAGATTATGATTATTGTTTTATATGTTGATGATGTTATATTCATAGGTAATGATTCTTACCTCATTGAGAATTTTAAATCAGTCATGAAGGATGAATTTGAGATGACTGATATGGGATTGCTGAAATACTTCTTAGGAATAGAAGTAGAGAAAAATGAAAATAATTTTTTATCTCTCAAGCAAAGTATCTGAATCGAGTTTTGGAAAGATTTAGTATGCAGGATTTCAAGGAAACAATTACTCCTACAGTGATGGGGTTGAAACTGAGCAAAGAAGACAGCAGCAAGGATGTTGATCCATGTTTATATAAGAGCATAGTTGGCAGGCTCATGTATTTGACTGCAACTAGGCCAGATATTATGCATGTTGTAAGCTTAATTTCCAAATTTATGGAAAGGCCAAAGGAGGCACATTGGCAAGCAGCAAAAATAATTCTGAGGTATGTGAAAGGAACAAAGAGGTATGGAATTTTATATACCACTTTAGAAAATTCTGAATTAATTGGTTACACTGAGAGTGATTGGGTTGGAAATATAGATGGCCGGAAAAATACATCTGGTTATGTTTCGCACATGGGTTCAGGAGCCATTTCATTGGCTTCTAAGAAACAACCAATTGTGACTTTATCTACAGCAGAAGCAGAGTATGTGGCAGCTACAGTAGCAGCATGTCAAGTAGTTTGGATGAGAATAATGCTCAGGAGTTTGTGTCATAAACAGGTAAAAGGCACAAAAATTTATTGTGGCAATAGCTCAGCTATAGCATTGTCAAAGAATTCATTGCTTCATAAGAGAACGAAACACATTGATGCTAGGTATCACTAAATCAGAGAGTTAGTGAACAATGGAAAATTGTTTTGCAACATTGCAGAACTGAAGAGCAATTTGCTGACATTTTGACAAAGAAATTGGGGCAGAAAAGTTTTAATTATTTGAGAAAGTGCTTGGGTATGGAAGAAAATCTAACAATTGAGTTTAAGGGGTAGTGTTGAAATATTAAACTGCAACTGAAGCATGCAGGAGGAAAAAGGACATCAGCGTAGGAGATTTTGTTGACACACCTTCGAGTCTGCAACTTAAACTCTACATTTAATAAACCTGCAAGTTTATGTTTTTGGTTCAAGGCCGTAGGCCTGTCTCAGCATTAAAGAACCATGCCGCCATCCCTTTATTTAAACCATGGCACCAACCACCATTAACGCCACACCAACCACAAAATGTCGAACTCGCACATCGCAACATTTTAAAGTTTTCTTTCCGCCGCAGCCGTAATGCTATGTTGTTTCATTTGCGATGTGATATTACCGATATTTCATATCACATATCGCCTGCGCATGATGCTAAATTTATTACCCATACCACCCGTAGGATATGTTACATGGACCGCAATGCGATAAGTGCCACGTCATTATCGCAATCGCACAGATTTAAGTTTATTCGTGTTCCACATAGTTGAGTGTTAAAATCCTTGATCGCTGATCTACGAAATGGAGTTGGACGCGATGAGGACTCAGTCAGATTTGATAAAATTTGAGTTCCGCCTTATTGAGTGTTGAACGCGTTTTTGGGTGTTTTTAATGTGTATTTTGGTATACGGCCTGCGTATTGATTTTAATGAAGAAATGGGTTTGTCTGTTGACCCAAGTACTGGTTCAACATCCGCATTGAAGAATTAGATTAGGCTTATTTTTCTTTATATATGTAATATTTTTTTTGTGTAGAAAGAGTGACAAAGGAGACTCTGTGATAGTGAGTTGACTGTGTATTATTTTTGTAATTCCCAAAGGCAGACAATGAAACAGAGGAAGAATTGAAATGCTATGTCTGTAGTAGCTAATCCTTTGTAAATCCAGAATGGAGTTCTGAAGGAATTTTCATTTTATAATAGTTTATGCTTAATGAAATAGATGTTATTTGTGCATCTCAGTCCAACAGTAATTTTTAATTGAATCTCTGTGTTGATTTGAGGAATTATTTTATTCCTCTGTGTGTTTGGAATCATTCAGAAATTCCAAAAATTATTTTCAAGCTACATAGGGAGAAGTCAATTACCCTTTAACTTAATGGTACAATGGATGCTCCAAAACTCTACCCCATCACTGAGCCGACACCCGAAGCACCTGGGTATCTTTCCCAGCTCTACAGCCTCATATGTTACCATTACACACAGGAAATAAACTATTGGTAGCATGATGGAAGATATCAACAAGACTATGTGGAGGGATAACAATTTCCTTATTTTCTGGCATTGTAGTTGCATATCCAAAACTCATGATGGTCGGAGGCAAAAATCAAAATGGTTGTGTGACAAAAAGAGGGTAGTTACCCAAAACTTGGCAGGTCACATTGCCACCATGCGATGGAAACCCTAAATTTGCAACCACCTGTCTAGACATGAAATCCAATAGTAGATCCTAACGGAGGTCGACGATAGTCATGTGAACCTTTGAGGAATGATTTTAAGGATAGTTACATCCAAAGGCTGATGCAAAAAATAATCAAAGTTAACATTCCCTGCACCATTAGATGTACCATTTCTTCAAGAATTATAACATTATTCCAACGTTGGCGGCATACAAGTAAGCTCAAGTTAAAATTAAATCAGCTGAAAACTATTTACATGATTAATGGTCGAAAAACGCCTTGTGACGGGCCACATTGGAGTTAAAGTTGAGCACATAGAAATGTAATACATATATAATATGATAAATCAATGGAATATTACAAACTTTATTAGGTTGTAACTTACCTCATGATAAGTGTATTAAAGTTCCAGAGCTAGGATTTTCCTTTACATCGATTAATGATTAATGATTAGGTAAATAATGAAGATAAAAAAATTTGGGAAGGGTATGTTACATTTGAATTGTAAAAAAAAAGAAAAAGAGAAGTCAATTTGTGTAGGGTAATGAGATATCGTTCGTCATATTTTCAAATAATATTAAACTCAATTTTATTTTTTATTATAATTGCTCGATATTATAGCTACCATAGATCTATCATAACTTGAATAATAGATAATTATTTTTTATAAGTAATTTTCATATTTTCCAATAATATTAAATTTAATTTTAATTTTTATTCTAATGCCTTGTAATTATAGCTACCATACATTCATCATAAATTTTATAATAGAAAACTACTTTTTACAAGTACTTTTTATAAGTGTAACTTTTAAAAAAAAAAAAATTGTTACCTTAAATCACAAGGATTTGAACAATGACTCCCTTGCTTTACACGTGACTTCTTAAAAAAACCATTACTAATTGGACTACCCTCATAGGCTTTCTTGAATTTTTTTTTAAATTTTTCAGTATAAAAAGTTCATGAATTTTATTTTTATTGACTATAATTTATTCTAAGATAATAATAATAATTTTATAAAAAAATATATAATCAAATTTTAATTATTTATTTTTTATTTTTAATATCTATATATATTATTTTTTATTTTAAGTTGGTAATAATGGTAAATAAAATATGAAAATTATATAATTTAGTATAGTAAATATAATATATCATTTTTATTTTTAAAATACAAATTTTATTAAAAATTATATAATATTTCTAATAAATGGTGTATGTGATTATATATTTACATACCTCCACATTCACATTATCAGGTATAAATGAAACTAAAGTGTTTCAAAAAACAATTTGATGAATATTTGTAGGGTATCATGGTAAAATGTTTATTATAAAGTATTTTGCATTTATAAAAAAACAAAAAATGTTTACAAATAATAATATTTGTTTTTTTATAAACATGAAATTGAATATAAAATATAAAACGAAATAATATATCAATTTTATAAATGTATTTGTTAAAGTATTTTATAGTGAAAAAAATATTTTATAAATATAGTGTGTTTGTTTTTTTGTTTTTTGTTTTTTTTTTTCGGGTAGTGACACATGTCTTGGATTGAATTTCTAATTAATTTTTTAATTTTGATTGGTGAGACATGCCTATGATTAAATTTCCATTCACTTGGATACATAAGAACTTTGCCAACATGCATTTTTCTATTTTTTCTTCCACCTACATATATTTTTCCATTTATTATTACACCTATAAAAAAAACTTATAGTGATTTGTAAACCAATTAATCATAGAACACATAAATGGAATTATAACATAGTAAAAATATTAAATTTTTAATATCTATATCTATATCTATATCTATATCTATATCTATATCTATATCTATATCTATATATATATATATATATATATATATATATATATATATATATATAATAATAATAATAATAATAATAATAAAAATATTTAAGAATAAAAATATAAAATAAATATATTTTAAATTGGTGGTTCCTTTTATCTATATTTTTATTTAGTATTTTTCTGTCCCAATTATATTTTATAACAATTAGTTTTTCCATTTTATTTATTTCCATAAATAACTATATGTTACTAAAAAAATTAGAATAGCGTTAATATGCTAATATTAATTTTATTTGACTTTCTCTTTAATGAAATTAATATATTAGATTACATAAATATTGATATAAAATAATATAAATATATAAATTTAATGATTAATATAGTAATATTATATAATACTACTATATATTATTATTATTATTTTGGTAAGTCAATAGAGGAACTATTAGTGCGGATCAAGTGGATAGAATTTGATATCTATAACTCATAAGAGAAGAGATGTGATTAAGGGGCCACAAAATATCGCATCTCAAGTTGGGAAAGAAAGCAATGGGATCTCATATGATTTTGGTGCCACGACATAGCCAGCAGAAAAGACGGAGGAAGCCGAAAAAAATCGCCCTCAAGGATTTGGGATCCATGCTAATAAATTCAATTAATATGAGAGCATTAAGATTTCTCACTCCTAAGTGTATTTAAATCATGAAATTTTTAACATGGAATATAATAGGCATCAGTATACTTAGGAAACACCATTTTCTTAAGAAACATATTCAAATAGAACAAAGTGATATTATTTTCTAGCAAGAGTCAAAAAGCTTTGCAGATACAATAAAGGAAGTAAGTATAAAATTAGGAAGAAGGTATGATATAGTGGAGTTGGAAGGGAGGGGATCGATAGGGGGATTAGCGATTTGTTGGAACCCCCAATCACTGATCTTACTAGACTCGAAAGTAACAAGATCATACTTATCAAGTTAAATGCAGGTTATAGCGTCCCTAGACATAATGGTGTTTATAAATGTTTATGGGCCTCAAAAAATTGAGCAGAAGATTAATCTCCTTCAAGATTCGAGTAAGATACATATAAGGAAAGGGAATGTCCCTTGGATTTTGGGGGGGAGACTTCGATATGATAACCTCTTTATCGGAAAAAAAGGAGGACAAAGATGAGTAGACAAAGATGATGAAGCGTTCAAGGAAATTATTGAGGTGACTAACCTCATTGACATGGAAATTTCTAATGGGTGCTTCATCTGGAGTAATAAGCTGGGAGGGAAACTTCAAGTTGCATCTAGACTTGATAGGTTTTTAATTTCGGATTATTTACCGATGAGAGGAGTAGATGAGGTAGAAAATATCCTTCCATGTGGGGCTTCTGGCCATTGTCGAGTGATTTTAATGATATAGTTGTTAGGAGCCCCCAAAAATAGTCCTTTCAGATTTTATGCCTTCTGGTTGGACCACCCTGCCTTTATGGACAATATGAAAACATGGTGGGTGGAATAGATCCAAGTCAAAGGCTCTAAATTGTATTTCTTGAGGGAAAGGTTAAAACACATCAAGTTGAAATTAAAGAAGTGGAATAAGTTACAATTTGGGAACATATTTCAAGAGATAACGGAATTGGAACAAAATACGGAAACATTGAAACAAATGTTGACCTTAGAAGGTTACTTAGAAAAAAGAAGAGAAAGGGAGATGGAGTTACTAAAGAAGTGGGAGGATATATGTACACAAGGGGAAATTATATGGAGATGTCTTAGGGAGGGTGAGAGAAAAACGAATTTATTTTGTCACTCAACAATAGAACATATAAATTCCAATAGAATTTTTAGTATAAAGGATGAGGGCGGGAAAATATTTGAAGATCATCAAGACAGTGAGCAATTATTGAGTTGGTTGGGGGGTGAAAATGCAAAGATGGGTAGCACTTTTGGGACAATTCAGGGCGGAATTTTTTTTTCCTCCATAGCTCGCCCGAACTCTTGTCATAGTTTGGCCAAACAATTCAGTAGTTCGGCCGAAATATTGAATTTAGTTCGGCCGAACTTTGTTTTCCGTTTACAGTGATGGCGTACTAACGACAATGGAAAACAGATTTTTTTCCTAAGGTTGGAAAACCAGCAATTAAAGTTCGGCCGAACTAGAGTTTCGTCCGAACTATTATTTTATAAATATATTGCCCATAACCTTTTTCGGGTTTCTGTTCACATTTGTGTGCTTGTTTATGTCCGACATTCTGTCGCGCGCTCTTATCTGTCACATTCTCACACGCTCTTATCTGTCGCATTCTCGTGTGCTCACTTCTATCCAGCATTCGTGCACACTCACTTCTGTCCAGCATTCTCGAGTGCATTAAGCTCAAGGAGGTAAGATTTTAAATTTATGTAAGTCTTTTTGTTGTTCTTGTTTTTATTTCGGTTTTAATTTGTGTTGATTTTGTAATTTGGTTTCAATTTTTGTTTGATTTTTAAATTTTTGTTGATTTTTTTGTTGCAAAGGTCTTCCGTGACGTCTTCAGCGTCCTTTTCTGCGACTTCAATGTCCTCTACAATGAGTTCAACATCTTATGAATGAGAGAGGCTCTGTCTCTATTTTTTTGGCTGTCTCTGGTTTTTTGGCCCTGTCTTTATTTTTTTGGCTGCGAATTTAGGTTTTACGTGTGCTATAACTCTCCAACCTGTAAAAATGAAGTCTAATTTCAAAAGTAAAACGTAAAAATTTATAATATCCGATTTCATACCTGTACATACAGTTCAACTTAAACACTATTTAAATGTTCCACTTTCCCACTAACTACTACCTTAATACTTACCATTAATGGAGTAAATCATCAGCTACCATCTGCCGTTGGGCCCATACCAATGATATGAAAATCTATACGGCCATAAGTTTCTTACTGTTTCCTGATTTCATGATCCATATTCGCAAATCTAAATTCCAGTGTTGTATACCAAATGCTAAGTTGGTGCTAGTGGGTTTGTATCGAAATTTCGCTGTATGTGATGTTCATTACCTCAGTGAATGATTGAACTGTTGCAACCTCAAATATATACAACCATAAGTTTCTTATTGTTTTCCTATTTCATGATCAATATTCGCGAATCTAAATGCCAGTGTTGTATGCCAAAAGCTAAGTTGGTGCTAGTGTGTTTGTATCAAAATTTCACTGTATCTGATGTTCATTACCTCAGTGAATGATCGAACTGTTGCAACCTCAAATCTATATGGCCATAAGTTTCTTACTGTTTCCCTATTTCATGATTCATATTAGCGAATCTAAATGCCAGTGTTGTATGCCAAATGC
This sequence comes from Pinus albicaulis, assembly GCA_034641835.2. NCBI lineage: Eukaryota > Viridiplantae > Streptophyta > Pinopsida > Pinales > Pinaceae > Pinus > Pinus albicaulis. The sequence continues at coordinate 92,049,445 of CM076581.1, forward strand.
TAAATTGGTGCTGGTGGGTTTGTATCGAAATTTTGTTGTATCTGATGTTCATTACCTCAGTGAATGATCGAAATGTTGCAACCTCACAAAAAATCAAGTGTAGAGTGAGTTCTGGACATGTGGCTTTGTCCTCGCAGATTGAATGTGTCAGACTTGGACTTTTCAGCATGCCTGATTTGAGTCACCGACTCCTTTAAAATCATTTGGTACTTTCCACTTAAACCTGTTTTAGTTCTTCATGAATGTTTGATTTATTCATAACACATATACTTTCAACCATGCTCTTCATCTTTGAGGTAAACTGGAAACCACATTATTGCTTCATCTTTGACAACATGGCACGTTCATGACTCTCATTTCAAATTTTATGTTGCAAGCTAGTTTTTTCGTATAAAATTCCCCAAAATAAATCTTTGTTATGATTTGTATATTTTGATCAGACTTAATATTCATAACTTATGAGTAACCTATTATTTCAGAGGAGGAAACATGTTATATTTTTGAAGAATATATTCATATTTCGTAATTAATTAATTTAATGATAATTAAATAATATAAGCTTCTAAGATTAAATGCAACAGTTACATGTCAACAACTTTTTGAATTTTCCCCTTGTAAGTCATGAAAGAGAAAGAGAATATTTTATTTTTGAAATTATTATTACACTTGTATTGAAACACTTAATAGATATGTAGGTTCACTGAAATTTACCTTAATATCTTGTAGAGCCCATTTCATCAAAAACACTGAAAAAGAAGTAACTACTCTAGATAGAGAAAGTAACGACTCTTTCTTGCTTAACCATTAAACCAAAGACTCTTCTTAAGTAGAATTATACATTGTCCAATTATACTTTTCATTTCATCCACACAAGCCTCTAGTTGAATCTCTATATGTTTTCAATGTAAATTCCTCACCTTTTGGGTACTAGAGTCCATTGTTTGTAGTCTCTTTGAAGTATCTTAATATCTGTTTGTTGGTAATAGATATTTTTCTCACCTTTTGGGTACTATAGTCGATTGTTTGTAGTCTCTTTCAAGTATCTTCATATATATTTTTTGGTGTTTGTTGGTAATAGATGCCTCTGTTTAGTTTTTGATTGAAATATTCCAACTAATATAAATTCCAAAATTATATCTAGTCTTTTAACCTTCTTATGTATATCAAGCTTCCTATCATATAGATGTAAAGGTTATGATCAAAAAATCACCTTATTCATCATCCATGATCTGCACATAACTTGCATCTAATTGATATGGAGATTCACTTAGGTCATTCATCATCAATCATCTGCACATAACTTGAATTCCAGAATTATATCTAGTCTAAACCTTGTTATGTATATCAAGCTTCCTATCATATAGATGTAAAGATTATGATCAACATCACCTCATTCATCATCCATCATATGCACATAACTTGCATCCAATTGATATGGAGATTCACTTAGGTCATTCATCATCCATCATTTGCACATAACTTGCATGTTATGTGCATCCAATTGATATTCAACATGTAGATAGTATTTATAAGAAAAAATTAATTTGATATAAAAAAATAGGTTTTAACCAATTATATAGTTTTTCAGTTTCATATCCACGGTCTCAAACAATCAGAGAGAAAAAACCTTTTATATTCAACATTTAAAACACAAATTAGCCATAAAAGTTTCCCATTGAAACCAAACGTGATTTGATACAAAACATAGGTTTTAACCTAATCTACTAAATGCCCCTACATTCAATTTATAGAAGAGATCTAATTATAAGTTTTTCATTTTCATATCCATGGTAGTTCTATAGGCAGAGTCTGTAAAGGGCCAGGTAGCCTCTAGATCTCATCTTTTATGAAATGTGATATATCTAGTAAATGCCCCTACAGTCAATGTCTGGAATAGACCTAAATGCCCCTACAGTCACATGTATCTAGTATTTAGAAAAAAAAAGTAATTTGATAGAAAACATAGGTTTTAACCAAGTATATAGTTTTTCATTTTCATATCCATGGTCTCAAACAATGAGAAAGAAAAAACCTTTTATATTCAATGTATGTACAACATAAATTAGCAATATCTCTAGAATAGATCTAAATAGAAATTTTTCATTTTCATATCCATGGTCTCAAACAATGGGAGAGAAAAAAACCTTTTATATTCAACATGTAAAACACAAATTAGCCATAATATTTTCCCATTGAAACCATAAGTGATTTGATACAAAACATATATTTTAACCTAAGTGTAAATGCCCCTACATATAGAAGTTTTTCATTTTCAGATCCATGGTCTCAAACAATGAGAGAAAAAACATTTTATATTCAGTGTACATGTAAAACACAAATTAGCCATATCTCTAAAATAGATCTAAATAGAAGTTTTTCATTTTCGTATCCATGGTCTCAAACAATGAGAGAGAAAAAAACCTTTTATATTCAACATGTAAAACACAAATTAGCCATAAAATTTTCCCATTGAAACCATAAGTGATTTGATACAAAACATAGGTTTTAACCTAAGAGTAAATGCCCCTACATATAGAAGTTTTTCATTTTCATATCAATGGTCTCAAACAATGAGAGAAAAAATATTTTATATTCAATATATGTAAAACACAAATTAGCCATATCTCTAGAATATATCTATATAGAAGTTTTTCATTTTCATATCCATGGTCTCAAACAATGAGAGAGAAAAAAACCTTTTATATTCAACATGTAAAACACAAATTATCCATAAAGTTTCCCATTGTAACCATAAGTGATTTGATACAAAACATAGGTTTAAATAACCTAAGAGTAAATGCCCCTACAAGTCAATCAATATCTTGAATAGTTTTAAATAGAATTTTTTCATTTTCATATCCATGGACTCAAAGAATGAGAGAGAAAACCTTTTATATTCAATGTACATGTAAACAAATTAGCCATATCTCTAGAATAGATATAAATATAAGTTTTTCATTTTCATATCCATGGTCTCAAACAATGAGAGAGGAAATAACCTTTTATGTTAAACATGTAAAACACTTGAATTAGCCATAAAAGTTTCCCATTGAAACCATAAGTGATTTGATACAAAACATAGGCTTTAACCTAAGTGTAAATACCCCTACAAGTCATTCAACATGTAAAACAATTGAATTAGCCATAAACGTTTCCCATTGAAACCATAAGTGATTTGATACAAAACATGGTTTTAACCTAAGAGTAAACTCCCCTACAAGTCAATCATTCTCTTGAATAGTTTTAAATATAGAAGTTTTTCATTTTGATATCCATGGACTTGAAAACAATGAGAGAAAAAACCTTTTATATTCAATGTGCATATAACTTATTTAGAAGCAAAAAGTAATTTAATACAAAAAATAGGTTTTAACCTAAGAGTAAATGTCCCTACAAGTCAATCAATATCTCGAATAGTTTTAAATATATAGGAGTTTTTCATTTTCATATCCATGGTCTCAAACAATGAGAGATTTTTTTTTTTTTTTATATTCACATGTATGTAAAACACAAATTAGCCATATCTCTAGAATAGATCTAAATAGAATTTTTTCATTTTCATATCTATGGTCTCAGACAATGAGAGAGAAAAAAACCTTTTGTATTCAACATGTATATAACTTATTTAGAAGCAGAAAGTAATTTAATACAAAACATAGGTTTTAACCAATTATATAGTTTTTCATTTTCATATCCATGGTCTCAAACAATGAGAGAGAAAAAATGTTTTATATTCAACATGTAAAAAAAAAATTAGCCATAAAATTTTCCCATTGAAATCGAAAGTGATTTGATACAAAACATATAGATTTTAAAACCTAATCTAGTAAATGCCCCTACATTCAATCTTTAGAATAGGTCTAATTAAAAGTTTATCATTTTCATATCCATGTTAGTTCTATAGGCAGAGTCTGTAAAGGGCCGGGTAGCCTATGGATCTCATATTTTATGAAAGGTGACATATCTAGTAAATGCCCCTACAGTTAATCTCTAGAATAGATCTAAATGCCCCTACAGTAAATTCCCCTACAGTCAACATGTATATAGTATTTAGAAACAAAAAGTAGTTTGATACAAAACATAGTTTTTAACCAAGTATATAGTTTTTCATTTTCATATCCATGGTCTCAAACAACGAAAGAGAAAAAACATTTTATATTCAACATGTAAAACACAAATTAGCCATAAAAGTTTTCCATTGAAACCAAAAGTGATTTGATACAAAACATATAGGTTTTAACCTAATCTAGTAAATTCCCCTACATTCAATCTTTAGAATAGATCTAGAATTAGAAGTTTTTCATTTTCATATCCATGGTAGTTCTATAGGTAGAGTCTGTAAAGGGCCAGGTAGCCTCTAGATCTCATCTTTTATGAAAGGTGACATATCTAGTAAATGCCCCTACAGTCAATCTCTGGAATAAATCTAAATGCCCCTACAGTCAACATGTATATAGTATTTCGAAACAATAATTATTTTGATACAAAACATAGGTTTTAACCAAGTATATAGTTTTTCATTTTCATATCCATGGTCTCAAACAATGAGAGAGTAAAAACCTTTTATATTCAACATGTAAAACACAAATTAGCCATAAAAGTTTCCCATTGAAACTAAAAGTGATTTAATACAAAACATATAGGCTTTAAAACCTAATCTAGTAAATTCTCCTACATTCAATCTTTAGAATATCTATCTAATTAGAAGTTTTTCATTTTCATATCCATGGTAGTTCTATGGGAAGAGTCTGTAAAGGGCCAGGTAGCCTCTGGATCTTATCTTTTATGAAAAGTGACATATCTAGTAAATGCCCCTACAGTCAATCTTTAGAATAGATATAAATATAAGTTTCTCATTTCTCCCATGCATTTGCAATAAATTTCAATAAATAATATATATATTTTTATTGAATTTAGTTTTTTAGGGATAAGAAAACCATTAAATATGGTTGAAAAATGGAAATTATGCATAGAAGTTTCTTGCTATCCCAATCTAGGGAATGCAGTGATTACATGTGTGCTTTCCAATATTGTGACTAGCAAAGTCATCCAAAGAAAAATGAATATACTAGCAAAGTCATCCAATTAGTTTTAAGATGCTCTTATTCAAAAATCAAGATTCAGATCTCTTAAAGATGAATTGGTGTTGAGACACTCTCCTTCAAAATTTATTCATCGACATAATTTTTTTACACTTCAAATTAAACAAATTAATTTTTTGAACTTTATCTTGAATTTAATTTAAATTAGTTATTTAAAAAATTAATTGTAAATGTCCACCGTAGATATATATATCATGTAGGATGAATGACGAAGATCAAAAAAATCCCATATCTCTATGAGAGGGGACGATCAGGGATCGAGATCAAGAGTTGTTCATTGTAAATTTAAATATAATCTTAAATCTCCATACATGTGTATACATATGGAATTGATTTTTTGTCAACTTTGTGAGTTAAATTAGTTGTTAAAATAAGTTTCATTTTTTATTTTTTAGGAGCTAATAAGAAGAGAAGGGTCTCTACTCCAGCCATGGATGCCCAGGGTTCACTAGTCGTGGTATGGTTTGAATGCAATTTAATCAATGAATATGTAAGTGTGTATTTATATGTACATGAATGTATTTTTCAATTGATTATAAATTCATATTTATTTATGAAGATTTTCTCACCTCTTGAAAGGTTGGTGGTGGTTCAAATCCCCTTAGAGGGCCATCAATAATTGGTAGCAGGTTGTATGAAGGGGGTGATATTTATTCTCCCAGAGGCCAATCAACGGCTAGTGGCGTTGGTTCTCAGCAGGGTTGTTCTGGGTCTGGTTCCTAGTAGGGTCGTTCTAGGTCTCAACAGTTTTAGGGTGGAGAAGATGCTAACCAAACACGTTGAGGTTGCCATCGATTTCAATATTTTTTTTATTGAATTTGTATAAATTTGTTTACATGTGTTTTTTCTAATATACAAAATTTTATATATATTGATGCAGAGGCTGAAAATGTTCCAAATATTGGTCAAAATAGACATAGGATAGAATGCTACATTAACGAATAAGGTTGTCTACCCACCACAACTTATCTGGCCGACATTACTGATATACCATGGGAAAGAAACATGGCGCAATGCACCTTACAAAGGTGTTAACAACTTCATGCAAAATTGCGGAGAGATCACGTGGTTTTGACTCTACCTACTGAGAGTCGACAAAGCCTCAAAATAGTTACATATTCATTGGGCGAAATAGTAAATGTGTACAAAAATCTTGGTCCAACGACTAATACATTTGTAGAGCTCATGAGAAAGAGAAAGGAAATAGTAATGGGTCCCTATAAATGGGAGGATGTAAAACAAAGAGTTACAAAAGATATGGCCAATTCAATATTTAATTCAAGGAAGGGCCAAAAAGAAAAATGCCGAAGGCGCAACATTTCAAGCACCCCGATATAGCTCACTATTTGTATGATAGACACCTTGTGGCCTATGGAAGGCTCCCATGGAACAATGAGGTTCCTATTTATTTTGCACAATTTTTTTATGTAGAATTGTTTTTGAAAATGAAACCCAACTACAATGACCTTCCGTCAGAATTTTTTGGTCCAGGGAAAGGTCAATTGTATGACCGTAAGGGTGCTAAGCAAGATGTGGAATTGCCTCGCCCTGAGCCGCCATTGGTGAGTCGACCTTTTCGAGTTGAAACTCTGCGGTCAGAGATGGATCTGACTTCTCCAATAAGTCGAGAAGAAATGGATGTCATGACCGAAAATGTTTACAATGGATTGGGTGGAGTCGATGTTTGTCTAATTCGACAAAGAGCACGTGAAAATGCACGTGCCAATTTTGTGTAATGTACAGATGAAGAGATTGACAACATGAATGTTGAAGATCCTCGAATATATGGAAAGAATTGTCACAATAGTTTTCAAGATCTAATTCTTCATGAGGAAGAGGGAACTGGAATGGTATGTGTTAATGACCTTAGGGTTCAATTATTTTAACACATACATGTGTACAATTTGTAATAAATACATGAGTATGTACATGTATACATTTATTTGCATGTACATTAATCTAACAAAAATGTATCATTACATTTTAAAACACCATTTGCAGTTATCACACATGATGAATGACAAAAATGGTAATATCACGTTTAGGAGTTCTAGTTCAAACAATGCAGATGGGTCTCACCATCAAGGTATGTTGGCAAATGTTAGTGTTTTTTAAGTGATATTTTCAAAATAAATAATTGTGCACACATGTACATGTATGTATATATAATGATAAAATGTTTTAACAGATTCTGATTCCGTCCGATGTTTTTGGCATGGCGATACCTTATTCTTCCTTGGGAGATGTACCTTCTACTTCCTTAGGAGATGTGCCACATCCACAACAAGTATGGACAATTTTTCACTTTTAAAATTTATGTTTAAGTTAGTTTTATATATATATATATATATATATACACCTCAAAGTTCATTAAAAATTGAGATATATATATATATATATATATATATATATATATATCTATTTCTTGCGTTATTTTATTTTTTTTGAATTTTAGGTTCTTGGAGATTTTCTTTTGGAGTCTCTCTTAGGAGATGTCCCAAATTCACTTGCAGAAGTATTCACCATCACTTATCTATATATATATATATATCTTTGGCTGTGTTTTTTTTAATTTAGTTCTAATTTATAAATTGTTGTTTATTTAATAAATTGAAATCTTGATCTTGAGTTATTTTATACTTTTAAAATTTTTGAATTTTTAGGTTCCTATAGAAGATTTATTTAATCCACGGACTCTAGCAATGGAGATAAGAACATCCACACCATTTCAACCATTTGAACAAGTTGTCTAAATTTTTTTTTAATATTATTGAAAATAAGTTTATATATGTACACGTGCATTTTTTATAAGTTTATATATGTATAAGTTTATATATGTCTGAAATTTTTTAATATATATATATATATTTAACTGTACATGTATATTGTACAGTTTACCGTTGCAGATGTTCCCATGGGGGGGAACTTTTAGCACATGAACAAATGGAGAGGGAACCTCCTGAGGTATTGCATGATTTTTTTTTATATTTTGTTGTTTACATGAAGTTCTATATATATTCTCACTCATTTTTAAAACATCAAATTTTAATGTTTGTACATGTGCATTGTGTACAGGTTTCCCATGCTTTGCATGATAGTGCATGGATTGAGACCCTGATAGGAAAGACACTACATCCATATCTATTTGATGGACATCATTTGTAGATTTGATTTCAAGATTTAGATAGTCTTAAATTTACTTTTTTATATATTATCTAGATGCACTATTATATATATATATATATATATATATATATAACTTGATACTTATACTTGTGAGATCTACAATTTTTGGACATATTTTATTACAATATTAATATAATTTGTTTTGTTCCAAAAAGTTAAGTTTTGGATGGTTTCAATCTACATTTGGCATGTCATATAATGTTAAATGTTTTTATTGGATAGTTGAACTATAATTGGCATGGCATGTGAAGTAATGTTACATGATATAATAAAAAAGTTTTTAAAACTCAAGTTTTGGATGGTTTCAATCTACATTTGGCATGTGATATTTAATGTTAAATGTTTAATGTTTTTATTGGATAGTCAAGAACTACAATTGGCATGGCATGTGAAGTAATACGTGCATGTGAAGTAATGTTGTGATCTATAATTTTGGATGGTTTCAATATACATTTGGCATGTGATATAATGTTAAATGTTTTTATTGGATAGTTGAACTATAATTGGCATGGCATGTGAAGTAATGTTTCACGATTTATAATCAAAAAGTTTTTAAAACTTAAGTTTTGGATGGTTTCAATCTACATTTGGTACATGTGATATAATGTTAAATGTTTTTATTGGATAGTTGAACTATAATTGGCATGGCATGTGAAGTAATGTTGCATGATATATAATCAAAAAGTTTTTAAAACTTAAGTTTTGGATTGTTTCAGGCTACATTTGGCACATGTGATATAATGTTTAATGTTTTTATTGGATAGTTGAACTAAAATTGGATGGACTGTCAAGTAATGTTGTGATATAATCAAAAAGTTTTTAAAACTAAGTTTTGGACACCATTTTGATCTACATTTGGCATCTGATATAATGTTAAATGGTTAATTTTTTTATTGGATAGTTGAACTACAATTGGCATGACATGTGAAGTAATTTGTTTTGATATAATCAAAAAGTTTTTAAAATTCAAGTTTTAAACATGGTTGAAGTACATTTGGTAAGTTTTTAAAAAAATTTCACTCAAAAAATAGTATGTAGTATGTAAATTTTTCATTAATGCACATAGAACATATTCAACCAATGGACAGACAAATTTTGTACTAGATTTTCAATTAGAAATAGAGATGTGGGTCAAATCCCACTAAAAGTCGAAAAGGTGCTCCGAGTCTCTTGTCTAAAAGAAATCTTCATACAAAATATACTGCGGATAATTTATTTACATTGTCGATACTCTTTACCAAAAAATCTCATAAGAAAAATTGTGTGCATTGAGTTCATGTATATATCGAGTACATGCAACATTTTTCATCAATGCACATAGAAAAACTACTTTTAGTTAATTGCATTCTAGAACATATATATTGAGTACGTGAAACATTTTTTCATCAATGAACATAGTAAGACTACTTGAACAGTTAATTTCATTCTAGAACATATACATATATATCCAATATGTTTGCAACATTTTTCATTAATTCATGTATAAAAAAGCTAATTTCAGTTGATACTAGAGTGTGCATGTAACAAAAAAATTAGTACATGTGTAAACACTTGCACAAATAACATAACAAGGCAGCTCAATTTTTAATTGAGTACTAGAAGGTTTAGAACATATAATCCAAAGAGAATAAATTGTTCGGCGGTTCAATAAAAAAAATTCCAATGGAATGCCATCTTCAATAATACATTCATGATCGGATTTTAACATTTTCCATTTCTTAATATTCGTTTTTTTCTTTGATTAAACCTTGATCAACATTATGCGTGCTACACACACCAAGTGACTATATTGACAACTTATGAAATCAGGTTCATAGTCTTCAAAGTAAACAAAATTCCCACTTTGATTAGTTTGTCTGAAAGAATAACCTTTCAGTATAATAGATCCTCTTTCATATGGAAATCTGTGATCATTATAGTTTTCTAATAATTTCATTTTTTTTCAGTGCAAGGCATCAAATAATAATTCACATTTTCATCATTGTCAGTTGGTGCAATTACATCAAAAACATCTCCTATACAATAAAAAAAACTTGACAAAATTATACATATATTCAAATTTATTTCTAGATATTTATCATTAGAAAGAAATTCAAATGTTACCTTCTCTAACAAGATCAGAAACTCGATCACCATCGGATGATATTGTATTCTCCTCTAATTGCATTTCTTCAAACATTGCAACGGACATTTTTCCCTTTGTATTTATCTCTGTATGTTTCTGTTTCGGGGAATTAACACCCTAGAGGTTGGTTGGGATACAACCTCCACAGAGCAGGGGCGTACTACTTAACAGAGACTCACACAACCATGCACGTTCAGAAAAACTAAATAGAGCAGAATGAGAGGTTTACCCGTTGGTCCTACGTTTGAAGTAGATCCACGTGGAGTCCAAACTCCCTGCAACCGTCCTTCCTCCTTAACCTGAAATACAAGAAGAAACCAGCACAAAGGACAAGTTGTACAGCATATATCTACTCTATATGTTAGTGAGATTCATATATAAAACATTAAATAAATCATAATGAATGCTTGTATAACAAATATTCTCATACATAAAAGCATACACTAACACGTTTATTTCGGGAACAGCATGATACTTCTGTATTATAAATAGTGCGTACAAAAGTAATCAAGTGGAGAGATCACCTGATCCTTCCAAGGCCTTCGCAGACCGTCGTCCGGATCCGTCCAGCCCTTGCCTCGCTAAGACTCCTTCCAAACTGGTGCATACGAGATAACATATAAAGGGATGTGTATCTCAAGGAAACAAGGGTTTCCTACAATGAACCGGGAAAGTGCAGGAGGCACGGGGAATCAGACTTGGATAGGGAATACCAACAGAGTATAATATCAATAATTCTCTCTCTCCCTTAGGCCATACACATGAGGGCTTTTTATAGTCCCTCCAAGTAGTTTCAGCAGTTGGAAACAGTTGGCCACGGGCTGGGGTGGTTGAACTACCCGAGTAACCATCAACCCAGCGCGAAATTAGGGATTTTTTATATATTTTTTAATCATTTTAATGGCATACGCGGAAAATTCTAGCTGTACTCGCGTATACACGCGGAAAAACACGGGCATAGTCGCGTATGAGGGATTTTACACTGTTTTTAAGTGAATTTGTCCAAGTCTGTAGGAATGGGTGCCCAAAAGCCATAAAGCAATCATGAATCATGTCAAGGTGAGAAATGATGCTATAACAGTTTCCAATCTTTTACATACATTTTTTTTTCACAAACTTCATTGGATTTTGTGTTGTCTATGCAAACAGGACAAAAACAAGAATATTTTCTTTTATCTAATCCAAACACATTTCTGGACGACTTTGTTTTAATTGAATGCAATTTTCTAGTCCTTTTTATTGTTTCAACGTCATTTCCAAGTGATCTATCTACGTCTTCGATCCCAATATGCCAAAAAAACCTTTATATGGAAAATTTAAAGAAGAATGTAAGTATGATATCAAAATACAATAAAATATACTAATTGTGATAAATGTACATTGTTTATTTAGTTAGATATTCAGTAAAAATGAAATTGAATGTACCTTCACACTTCCCTTGATCGGTTAGTCTCATGGCTTAGAGCAACGATGCACCATTGAACAACTTATTTCGCGTCCACAAGTAGGCTTGAAGAGGGGTTCATTTGATATCTTCGAAGTGCTCATTTTATGCATGCCCCTGCACTGTCATGTTCTCCTTTTCCATGGCTAGTCTCAAAGAAATTCCAACAATGTTTAATGCAGGTTTTCATATGAAGACAACACAACCAAAAGAATAATCGTGCAAATTTGAATTGTCTTGCGCATCCATCTGACCATATCCAATGTTCATTGAATGTTATTCCAGGATTTTTCAAGGAATCATAAATTTTTCCAAAACAATGTTGTACAAAATATGTATCATTTGTACGATCGTCACTGATATAAAAGTGATATTCCTTAATAATATGTCGATTTTCACTAGTGCTTTCTATATGATCGATGTTTTCTTCAGCATGTCTATATAGAATGTGGAGGAGCATGGAGACTTGGTCAGAATGATAGTATTCACTCTGAATTTCTTTTTGTGGAACAAACGTGTAGTTACTACAAAATCCATTACTGATAAAATGGTCCATGGTGGAAAAAATTCACGGGATTTTTTGAATTGCAAGTCTTTCCATCGAGCTCTATGGGAATGCTTGGTGTATTTGTAAATTTCTGCCTCAAACTTTCTCAAAAAGTCTATCACAAATATTTCTTCTTCTCATAATTCAATTCTTTTATCACTATTTTCACTTTGAATCGATGTATGGATATATTCATATCTCTTCCATTTCACTTTCATGTTGGACAATGATTGATCATTTATATCAGTACGATATTTTTTTTGAAATTTAGTCAAATTTCCACAATCATCGCATTTTTTACCACCAAAACATTTGTTTTCGTAAAATAGTTCATCGCTTTCTCTTTCACATAGAATTTGAGATATGAAATCACAGATAGTGGAAGGAGGAGGTGAATCCTACCAAAATGTTCTACCAAAATCAAGGAATGTGTCATAATATAACTCAAATTCCACATGATAACGACAACACCAAGTGTCGCGTACGATGATAGGTTCTACATACCATGGTTTTTGTTGAAAAAAATCACTGATTGAAACATGAATTTCATGATTCTCTTATTTGAACTTGTTGAACAACTCTATCTGAGTGGTTTCCAAGAAATGTTTTTCATGTTCTTCATACTGATTTCGTGCTATTCTTCTTCGCATCACATGCCTTGCAGTTGGCGAAACACGCGAATTGTTCTTCCAATATTCATATATTATTTTTTTAACATTTTCTCCAAGTCTATCTTTATATGGTTGCCTACAAATAGCTCTCCAACAAGCAAGTTCATCATTTACATCTATTTGCAACCAAAATTTCCGATGTTTGTGCAAAGTTTACGAGGTTCCTAATGCTCGTGCCATATATTTTACCAAGCGATTCTCTTTAGTACTTGATGAAACCACTGCCATATGTATTTCTCTATGTACAACTGAAACATTTTTCTGTCTAGATCTTTTCATTGAATTTATAGAAATATTTTATATTTTGTATCACATTTTCCTTCATTTTTTTTGATCTTTGGTTGATTTTCGAATACCCAATAAAGTCTTAGCTTCTTTTAATTTCCTTAATGATAGGAGACCTTTCAACATTTGGGCTTGAACTGTCACATTTTCCTTTATGAAATACTTCTCAAAAATGTGGTTAACACGATATCGTATATAATGGTCAACATTTTATCTCCATATGTGTGAGTATCAACATTTTCTAACATCTCGTCATCGACATTGATTTCATCTATACATATTCGAATGAATAGTACATATAAGTTTACATATTCAATAAATAACTAAATTAATAAATATATGTATAATTTCAATAATACGTGCATGTGCTCAACATATAAACACACACACACGCACACACACACACACACACACATATATATACATATCTTGTGATTCAATTTCTTCACTTGAATTTCTTTCATCATTTTCACCATCTTCAATCATTGGTTCAATATCTCTTTCACTTTTTCTTTCAAAATTTTGTATCTCATCATCAATGTTTTGAGGAATATCTCTCTCTGTTTACATTGCAAAATATTTTTCAAATTAGTTCATCAGATAAAAATTAAGCTTCACATTTTACACTAGGAAAATTTTAAATATATCAAAATCATAATATTTATATTTACATACCTCTTTCAACTTCTAGTTGCGGTTGATTTTCCCCTTCAATATTTGAGAGTGCTTCTATCCTTCTTTTGCGAGATTGTCTCGTCTCTTCTCTACGTTCCTCAGGGTTTGTTTTTCGATGATATTTTATTGTACAATTTCTTCGATTTTCCATGATAATAGAGTATGAATTTCAAAAAATTTCCTTCAAAAATTTAGACAAAAACTCAATTAAAAAAAATCACAAGAGATTTAATTTAAAAAGAACTCATATTAAATTTTTTGCAAAAAATACATACTCCAATCCAAAAAACTTAATTTAAAAAATTAGAAAAAAATGTCTTATAAAAATGAAACGAAGTTCAAAATATTTCCTTCCAAGTCCTACAAAAAAATTTCATTTAAAAAGTTACACAAAAACTCATTTTAAAAAATCATTATAAAAGATTTACTTCAACCCAAAACCAAAAAATGTCCTTTCGAAATTAATCCCAAATCCATACTTAAAAAAAAAAAGCCCAAAAAAATGTATCACAAATCTCCAAGAAATGTCTTTTGAATGTACCTCCAAGAAAATTATTTAAACCCAAAAACATTCCTTACAAAATCAGATCAAATGTACGAAAATAATGTGTCTCAAAGAAAAGTCCTTTGAAGTCCTTTGAATGTACTTCCAAGAAAATTCCTTAAATCCAAAACAATTCTTTACAAAATCATATCAAGACTTTTGTAAAATCAGACCAAAAGTACGAAAATATGTGAAAATAATGAATGGTTTGGCGGAAGTTTATATTTTCGCGAAATATTTTTTTGGAGGGGCTCAGCGGTATTTTTCAGTCGACAAAAAGTTAAGTAAAAGTTCAGCCGAAATTTTAATAAATAGTTCAACCGAACTACTTTGTCGTTTGATTTAATGATTTAATGTGCCGTCAACACAAAAAACAGTTCGGTCAAACTTTCTTTAATAGTTCGGCCGAACTAACGCATCACCAATTACACAGAGCCAAACCCTGAATACGTTTCTGCAACTTTGGACTGACTAAACTCCATGAAACATTCTGAATTAAGTGTCAGAACGAGGACAAGCATTTTCAGAATTGAATCAACTTTCAAGAAATATAACTTTCATGGACTTTCATAAATATTTACTAATTTTAATTAATTTTGTAATAAAATGGATTCAAAAAATTTATGAAGGTCATTGCGATTTAGTGAAATCAAAATTCTATATCTTCCAAAATACATTGGAAAAAAAATTGAAAAAATTATTGTACATTACATTGGTCCGTTGTCTCTAAAGGGTAACTTTTGGATTTTTAGTTTATAACTTATATGTTAATAAATTTCTTGCGTCATGAAACATATTCAAAATATGAAGTTTTTCATATTTGACCAGTTCAAAAAATTCTAGTAATTATGATATGCATCCATTGGCTTTATAAATATGACGAAACAAAAGTAGACTTTGTCTAGATTGTTGTAACACATTTTGTTTCTCAAAAACACAAATTTTCAAAGAATACAACATTACGTATTAACATGATTTCTTATGAATCTGTTGATTGTTAAAAAACACACTCAAATAAATGCTAAGTTGACATAACAAATGTGTATAAAAAAATTCCAAAAAATAAGTAATAGAAAGCTAACAAAATTTCTCACAACTTTTATTTTTATCAGAAAATGAAATTCTAAACATAAATTTTTTTTTTAGCTTGTAGAAAGTTGAAGATCTGAAAAAAATGAAATTTTTTTCCTCAAAAAAGAGCAAAAAGTGTAACCCAACTTCACATTTTCACCCAGGGCCAATAGAATTTCTATGCAAACCTGTACGATCTTTGTCCAAAAAAGACTCTTCTGAAGGGAAATTGGTTCTGATTGGTCTCTGGAATAACATGTTCAATGGTTGGGAAGACAATTCTCCCTTCCCAGTGGTTTCCTATGGTAACCTAGCCAATATTGAACATCTATACTCTTCTTTTTTTTTGTATATTGGTAAAATTTTCTACAAATGTGAATAACTTATGGAAATTTTTCCTTTAAATTTTTCCTGTGAATTTGTGGCTAATTCAGAGAGCAAAGAAAAGGAATAATAAATAGGCTTTTAGTAACCGTGTTCACCTGTTGGTAGTAATCAAAACTAGAATATATTGTGAAATCAGTTAATGATTGAATTACTAGTTGTGACTCAATAGTTGTATTTGATAAAATGTTATCACCGAGGTTGTACGTGTGTATTATATGGTAATTCTAGAGATTCAATGGTGTAAAGAGGTAGTAATGTTTCAAGACAAAAAAATTTATAGGGAAAGACAATTTTGACTAATGATATTATCCACTATAAAATTAATATATATGAGAAATTTAGTTTTGTGTTTAATTTCCCTAACGTATTTATAAAGAAATAAACAAGGATAATATTTTATGACAGTTAGGTTAGTTCTTGGGCCAAGCCGACGTAGCCACCAACTGAAAATCCCTATGTCATTAGACAACAATGGGAATCCTTACAACAAAAATAAAGATTACTAAAATAAAGATGAACTTGGAGCTGAGAAAATACTTCTGTTGGAATAAAATTTTAACAATTTGTTTCTAAAAAGGAGTTGTAAAGAAATAAGCATAACCATTGATTACCAGACAAACTTGAGAAAATAATATTATTACCCTAGGGTAACCAAAATACAAAACCACCATAGATAGAATTAACCTCATATCTCATATATATATATAAAAAGAGAATTGTGTTGAAGCTTTCATAAAAATGAGACTAATGCTTATCTTATAAAGAAACTCAAAGAAACATTATATGTGACAGTACTAGAACTAACACAGGGTCCACTTAACCCATGGTTTTATTAAAAAAAACATATGCTTCTTACAATCAAAACTAACATAATGCTATGCAATTCTCCTTAATGGTTTCAAACGTAATGGAATGAGCAGCAAGGTTCTTTTTAAAGAAAATATTAAAATATAGAGAACACATTCATATCACATATTTCAACAATGATTATCGGTATAACCCTTGAAGAAAGAAAATGGTCGTAGGCCAATAAGTTAAAAGGGCTGAAACTGTATACATTGAAATTTATTAACCTAGAGGAATTCATCTGCAAAAACCCCAATCGAAAATGAATAAACATTTAGGTGAACCATAGACATGAAACCCCAAAAAATACGTGACCGCACCTGAAATGTGGCAAAGAGAAAAGTTTTAGCAAAAAGGAACCTCAGAACAAACTTCCGAAAGCTCCAAGGGTCTTGCTGAAGATTGCAGGAGAGAACTGTATGTGTCCAAAAAAATGAGCAGTGTTAAGCCTTGTAAATCTAAGACTAGAGCTGAATGTAAACAAGGATAAAATATGACCGACGAAAAGAAAAGGGGTAACCTGGATGGTACTCTATTTTCATGAACGCCGCATGACTATTCCTAGGCTAAAAACCTTATTCAACTTTACAGAAATGTATATCAAACAAATCAAGGTTATAATAAAACGGAGTTGTCTTTAGTGTGATTTTTTGGAATTTCAGGTGTTGGAATTTTGTGAAAAAATTTGAGGTAAAATTTTGATTTTTATTATTTAAACTGGGTTTTTGACTGTATATATGGATTCAGCACTAAAAAAACTTTCAACCTACTTCAGTTGTGCAAAGTTACCCTTCAAAGTTCTATTTTCAATAAATTCTGACCAAATTTTAGAAAAATTAAACCAAAAAAATCCACCGTAAAAACCTCAAAAAAATATTAAACTAAAAACTACTTGTAATAAAACAAACTAAGGATTCACCACCTGTGAATAAAGTCGTTGTGAAACTGTGACTTGAACAGGAGAAAAGAGTTAAAGCAATAATTAACTAATTGCATAGGCAGTAATTCCAAATTCCACCAGAAGCATCGAGTAACTGTTAACAATACGCCAATGATAAAACATGAAAAAAAACATAAAATCTCTGCAACGATGACCGTAACGAGTTATCTAAACATGAATCAATCTTCCAAGGTGAGATAAATTGAAAGAAAGGATGGAGGAGTTCAATGCAATCATCTATCAAGATAACCGTAAGATAAATTTGATCTATTACAATCCTTGGTTTTGAACTTCATCATCATCTTTCTAGACTTACATGAGAAGGAAGGGCCCGAAATGAAAACAAAGGTACGTGATGGGAAATGACAGAAAGTAATAATGAGAAATCCAAATTATTTTCAAGCTACAGAGGGAGAAGCCAATTACCCTTTTACTGAACCGTACAATCGACAAGCTCCATAATGCTACCGCATCGCTGAGAAAACACCCGGACCACCTAGGTGTCTTTCCCAACTCATATGCTACCATTACACACAAAAAGTAAACTATGGGTAGCACGATGGAATATATGAACAAGACTGTGTGGAGGGAAAGTAATTTCCTTCGCTTCCGCAACTGGAGCTGAAAAAAAGAGATTAAATTGCCATTCTAGTTGTCGAGCCAAAAATCACGATGTTGGGAAGTACAAATGAAACTGGTCATGTGACAAAAAGAGGGTAGTTACCGAAAGCTACCCAGGTCACATCAGGAATGTCTCAGGAACCTTCGACGAATCATTTTAACAATTGTTACATTCTAAGGTTGATGAAAAAGAAATAATTTAAATTTAACGCGCCCTCCACTATTAGTTGTATAATTGCTTCACGGATTATTACATTATTCCAAATTTGGCAGGATAGGAGTAAGCTCAAGTTAAAATTGAATTAGTTGTATAATTGCTTCACGGATTATTACATTATTCCAAATTTGGCAGGATAGGAGTAAGCTCAAGTTAAAATTGAATTAGCCAACAACTATTTACATGCTTAATGTTCGAAAAATTCCATGTGATGGGCCACATTGGAGTTTACGTTGAGTATATATATATGTAATACATGTATAAAATGATAAATACATTACATAATACAAACTTGTATATATATGTAATACATGTATAACATGATAAATACATTACATAATACAAACTTTAGTATGTTTGGACTCACCTCATGATAAGTGTATTAAAGAACAAGAGTCAAGATTTTCCTTTACATAGATTAATGATAAGGTAGATAATGAATATAAAATATTTTGGGAGGGTATGTTACAATTGGTATCACAGAGCAATAGGTTCAACTTTGAGGTCTAAGGGCATATCGAGAGTTGAAGTTTAATAAATTATAGTTGATGTTATATAGAATAAGAAATACTGCATTGCAGCTAGTCCCTGCCTTGAGCACGGTGGTTGGGTTTGACAATAACAACAAACATTAAATTTCGTATTAATCGACAGGCATAATAATGTTAATAATGTTATCAAATAATTAGATGGCAATTTTTATAGTTATACAAGTATTTACACTCTTTGAGGAATAAATTATGGTACGTGCTTTTATTCAATTAATTAAACCTTAATGAAGAATCAGTTACACCAATACAAGTAATTTTTTCAATTGAAATTTTGCTAGAATTGATATGATTCCTGAAAGGTGCACATAAGCATGATGCCACGTCTCATATTCATGCATGAACGCCACCAAAAACCTATTTTACAAAATTTAAATTTGAACCATGATGCCACGATTCATGTGTGTTTCATTGGCTGCATGGACATCTATCGTAACTTGTCAAGTTCGCATTAACTAGTCATTTCCAAGGGAATTGCCATTATTTCCTATGATAACCTGTCTGTGGAACCAAAAGACCATATCTACTGGATTGGATTGTGAAGCAGTTGTTGAAGGGATAGGGCTAGTGCTTTAGAGAGTAGTTGTTGTTCTGCACTGGTATGACGCTGAACATGTTCAAAATGTAAATGCCAATGAAGTGGTCGTGGCATATCTGTATGTTGGGCACTCGAACTGTGTTTTGCATCCATAATCTATTCGACAAGAGGTGGAATTCTAAGCAGCGAGTTAGAGCAGATGCATGTCGCTGTCATTTGCTGGACTCTAGAAAGCTTTCCAATTTTTCTTCTGGACTAGAGGAAGCAGTCTAAGGGGGACGGAAGGGAACCTAGGAATAATTTGTTTACTGGACTCATTTTAATACAGTGGTGATGTTTGATACAACAAACCGCTGGCGGGTTATTTTGGATAGGCTGATTTGGAATGCACAGTTTGAGAACTTTCTGGCCACTAAATGGATAGTGGCAAAATGGAGGAAGCAGATTCCATCAGAGAAATATATAGAAAGCTTTAGATTGCATCAGAGAAATATGTAGAAAGCTAAGATGAAACCTCTTGGACACTCGGGAATGGCGTCCTATATTCACATCAAGTCTTGAGCCTCCATTCAAACAAGCATTCTGATACGGGTATGTCGTGTTTTGATGATTAAACATGCATTCAGATTTGGGTTTCTACTTTTCTATATTAGTAAACCATTTTTCTGTCGTGGCTCTACGTATTTGACATAAATGATCGAGCATTTTGATTTTTTTTTGTTTTTGTTTTTTTCAAACAAACGTAGCTCTCACATGGTAATAACATTCTATTGAACGAAGTTCTTCAATCCTCTCTGTGGTGCCCATAAGTTGAGGGGAATTAAGAGTTCCAGGGTCGCATCCCTCCCAGAATTTTCCTTCTGCATCTACAAAATTATTTATATAAGGCTGTATATAAATCACAGAACAGAAACAATTTGTAACTTGGAAATTACTATGTACACTTGAAGAAACAATA
This sequence comes from Pinus albicaulis, assembly GCA_034641835.2. Lineage (NCBI taxonomy): Eukaryota > Viridiplantae > Streptophyta > Pinopsida > Pinales > Pinaceae > Pinus > Pinus albicaulis. Next base: position 92,070,150 of record CM076581.1, read on the forward strand.
ATGCAGTAAAAGTTATAGCTTAAAATGCTAGCCTATATATACCTCCTTATTGAAATTGGAAGAAGAGAGTCCATTCCCTATGGTAAGCCAACGCGGTTGACTATTATGATATTCACCGAAAATTTCAATTCGTCTTTCACCTTGAACCAAATGTTCAATTATATCATAAAGATACTCGGGCTTCTAAGTTGATCCTAAAAAAATTTACAGTTTGTTTGACTGGTTTCATTCATTAAAGCAGAGAAAAAGCAACTAAGAAATTTGATGATAAAAATAGATACCATAGGGAGGTTCTTCAGTAACAATTATATCTACATCAATGTTTGCATGCATAAGATGTGGTGGGGTGTTGTTCTTGAAACCCATCAAACAGTGCTCCTACATTCGCATTTCATGGATTAATATTTCATGGATCAAACAGTATCTTATATCTTTTAGATGAATTAGTATAAAGAAAAGGAAAAATTCACAGTTAACATTATTGTTACTATATGCTAATTAGAATTTACAATGAAGATGAAAAATAAAAGCCTCTTACTTTAGTGCGTTTGAATAAAGTTGTTCGGTCATTTATAACCGTCTCTGAAGCAGTGTTGTTTTCATGGTTGGGTTTTAGCCAAAAAATATCTTCAACTATTTGAAATCCCCACTGAATCAAGTGAAGAACATAAAGTCAAATATATTACTTTCCATAACAACTATTGAAATAGACTAAACTTTACATGATTAATAATTAGGTATCTAGTTTTTACCTTCTTGAAACAACGACGACCCTCTTCAAGACCCTCGGTGGAGCCAACCCAAAGGAAAAGAAAGGAATGAGTATCTGCAATATCCTGCCAAAAATAAAGGATGAAATAATAGTTACAAAGTCTCTCGAAAAAAATTACATGTTTACATAAACATTGGGGAATGAATATGGCAACGGCAGGATCGATCCTTGCAGCTTTGGATATTTTGGAGAGCATGACAGAGCAGAGGCAGGCAGGATTGCTAGAGAACTTGTGGACGATGTTGCAGCAACCTATTGAGACGGCAGCGTTTGAGTTATGAGTGGCCTCCATGCACGGTGCCAGATTCGTCACCTTCGACAATTTCTAGAACTCTGCATTGGCCCTGTGTTTCCTCAACTTGCTTAAACCCTCTTCCACTTCTGATAAAACATGATAAAACATTAAAACATAAAATATACATGGAACCTAACACTACACCATGAACTTGCAAAAATATATATTTACATGGAAACAAACAGCCAAACCTGTTCTAATCCATCAAGATCCATCAATTATAGGGTAGATTTGCTCTATGGTGCCTGAGATGATGGCACTCGCAAAACTCGTTCCAAGTAATGAAGATAATGAATTTAATGAAGATAATGAATTTGATGGAGGTTCGGAAGAGCCTCACATCTTTGCACGCTAGCACAACCACAACATGCATCCACATGCTCATCTTCATAAAAAATTTGCATCGTAAGATCATAATAACAAAGCAATGTCCGACGAGACATTTAATGCTAGTGGACTAATGCTAGCATTAGTCCACTATGAATTCCAATAACGTAGTTTTTTCTACTATTCCATCTTAACGTAATCAATTGAATCGTAATTGAATTCTTGTCTGGAAATAAGACCTCAAAACTAACCATTGGCCAAAAAAGATTGTGCAAGTAGTTGATAGGATGTTAGAAAATCATAATAAAAAACTCTCTAAAAAAAATTAGGTTTAATGTTATGAATTGTGAAGGAAACTAATGCTAGAATTAAAAACCGATTACTAGAGTCCCTTACCCGCGGGCAAGAACTAATAGATAGATAAAGAAGATAGTAAAAACCCTGGAAATGAGAGTAGATATGGAAGTAACCAACTGTGAGCAGCCTCCTAAAGAATTTTATAGATAAGAAAACCATAAAAAATATATATGAATAATTACTATTCTCATAGCCGAGAATTAATGTGTTGTACTATCAAAAGTACACATGAAAAGTACATAAGTTTGATTGAAAAAAAGAAATATTATGATTAACCCAATGGATGAAGGTTAGATACTTGTAGATGCTTATCTCAAAAAGGGGGGTGATCAGTCTCTTTCATATTAAAGGTGAGTTGCTTGAAACACGAATTTGAGTGTTAGTGACTCCGTGCATATATGGACCCCATCCAAAACTAGGCATCTCTGACTAAAGTCTCTAAGGGAGATCAATGTGACCAGATTTGTTGTATCCATTACAAAATCATAACATGAAAGGGAAAAGGTTAACGGAACATAAATATGGATACTATTTAAGGCTATGACTTCTTATATATCTAAGTACAAAACAATAGAGAACCTTGTTGTAGTTTGGAATGTATTAGCAACAAAAACATTAATATAGTAGATGGAAATTATTTTTGGTAGGTAAATTCATAATTAAATCCAAATTGGAAACCTGCATAATTGTAATGCTTACTTAACTGGAGACCAACGCACCAATTTATCTGAAATACATGAAGTTTTTTTTTGAGCCTATTAGGAAACCAAAAATTTTATTCTTGGTTTTATTGATCCATGAAACAATATATCTACATAATCCTTGTGAGCTGTGTCAAAGAAGTAATATTGGTGGTGTGTTAGCCTGACTCTAACGAAAAAAAATAATGAGTCTAACATATGAAAATTAATTAAAATCATAAAATTCGTATTTATTTTTATTTTTTTAAAATAGGTTAGTTTGTTTAAGTTTATTTGGTTGAGAGATTCTCACTAATTAGTTATTATTCTAGATTAGTGTGTGGTTTAGATATTCAATCAACCAAAATAATTGTGTTCAAGGTAGATGCACTATCTTGAGACATTCTCTTGATATATTTATATATTGTAACATTATCATTATTTAAAAGTAAATGTGAAAAATACAATATAGTGAATCTTTAAGCCTTTTCAGTCATGTCTTTTTTGTTTATGTACCTAATATTTTAATTTACATTTATGACTATTTTAATAGTTCTTCATTTATTTTTGTGTGGCTAAGTTTGCTGGTCTTTGACCGTTTGAAGAAAATATAATGTGAACATTGGATTTGCGATTAGAGTGCGTGGTTTTCTTGATGTTCCTAAGGATGTAATTTTTACATATACATAGAGGGCTTTCCAGATATAACATGCATACTTCGTTCTATATATAAATCTCTCTTCTACATTGGCTAATGGAAGTGTTAAATGGTCAAATATATTGAGTGTAGAATGCATTTGTTACATAGTGTATGTGGAGACACTTAGAAACTGAGCATAAAAGCTCTATTATTTTAATCAAATAAATAGAGTTACATATATACATGAAGTACAGTCTCAAGATAGAGAAGTTATCTTAGACACACAATAATTTGGTTGAGAGAATATCTCAACCTCACACCAAACTAGGAACTAACCTATAGAATAGAAACAAACTCTATACATAGAGAGAACCACAACTGAAGACAAGTATGAATTACATATTCCAACACTCCCCCTTAATGACTACTTGTCTCAATATCTATCTACAAAATCTACAACTGGTCCTATTTGGTAATTACACTGGTTCGGTTTGGTAATTACACTTTTTATCTTGTTCATGTTGTTGTCAATGTCCATATAAAGGAACAACCTTCTACCGAAATGCATGGGTTCCAACCACTGCAACCGCCAATCTACTAGGAAGTCCTTCACATACATGTTTCATCCAACCTCTCGATTAACTCCCCCTTGATATAAAATTTCAACTTATGGAGTCTAAAACCAATACGGCCCACCCAAGTGTATCCATCTCGCATGACACACTCTTCTAGGGTGTTAAAACTCTCTAACAGAGGGAACATATAAAAAATGAGTATGCGTGCCTCTCTAGGTCTTACAGCACATACAAACAATAAATGACATTTAGATTTTCTTCTATTTACAAATTGTGACTCATACGTCATGAGTCTATTCCACAAACTCACACAAACTCAATTTTACCTTTCGTTGTCCATCATCCTTTAAATGTTGTCACTGCTTATTTACATCATATTTTTAAATGTTCACATCTTGGGCATCTTTTTCTTTGCCAATTAGAACTTGGAACTCCATCCTTAACTTGTCATTTGTTAGAGTAGTCAATTCTAACAAAAATAACTTCATATTGAGGTGACTAATTTCAATATGTATATTAATCTTAGTTCCAAAAAATGCTCATCATGAAATATTTCGTTTGCCCAAACATACACAAACAATCATGCTTTCAAACAAACAATAGAATTTCCATGCTCCACTAGCTACTCCACTAGCTACAGAAACACACTAAGTTTGCAAATGACACATATCAATGCCCAAATAGCACAAAAGAAAAAAAAATAATGCCTCCTTTCCAATAACTCCCCTCACATGCTGCCCTAAACACCCATTGTACTAGTTTGAGGAATCCTCCACCCTAGTAGTAGTAATAGTTTGAGGAATCTGTGCCATTTGGAGCATCTTTACCAAGCATAGAACGCACCTCCATAATAGAATGTGGTGGCTCAAGGTCCTTTTCTTGGAGATAGTGACCCTGTATTCTTTGCATCTGAGATGCAAAAGTGTCATCTAGCATTCCTAGAGTAATACGAGAACCCTTGTGCCAGGATCTATTTTCGTATTCCGAATCTGAGGTTGGGCACGCTTAACCTCAGTACCCTCTTGTACCCAGTTAACAACAGATGAATTAAGGCCTTCTGTGAACATCATTGTCACCTGCCCCGCTTCTCCTTGGGTTTCTCTGATTTAATGTGCCCCAGCTCGGAATAAACGCATTGAAATCTGTAAAGAAGGCCCGCTGTCTGTAAGGAAACCTGTTCTTCCCTCACAAAACCTGTTTCAAAACCCTTCAACTATACTCCTTGTAAATGACCTGAAAATTTCAACTACAAAACCATTGAACTGTCTCAATTTTTCTATGTGAACTCACTAAATTATTTTTTTAAGCAGTGATTAAAATGCTCGGGCCCTTGCTGGATCCCATGGGAGTCGATTTTCCCTATGGCCTTAGTCCATAGTCCTACTGCAATATGTTCGAAAAATCCTCCATTTTCCCACAGATCTGCCCCTTGACAGGTCGCTGGATCGAATCTCAGATCGAACGCCCGCACAATCTAAATGAAAATAGCGGAAAGTGGGTGATTTCCGGGTCGTTGGAAATTCTCCACTTGTGTGGCACAATAATCAATGGGTTCACTTTCTTGATGTGAATCTACCACACACAACGAATAGTGACTTTCTCAAGCAGCCACAGATTAGGTTCACCAACCACGCAGCATAGATCAGCAACAATCCCGTGGAGGATCCAGTCAATCACATCACAGCGGAGTATTGTAAAAACCGGATGACGACTTGCCATAGTCCCTCAGGTCAAAGCAGTAGACAAGAGCTCAACAAACTCCAAAGCTACCGAAAGGCCCTTTTAGTATTTTGAATACAGCAACAACCTTACTTCACACACACAAAAACCTTCCATGCAGGCTTAGCACACCCAAATTCACAACACCTGCAACCACGACACTCCTGCCACAACGTCTATGTAGGCTCGACGTTCAACAGACTTCTCCCTGTAGCAGCAAAGAACAACAGTGTCTAAGAAATTTCAGCCTCCAAGTGAGCTCGAACTAAGTCTCAGCCTCTACACTCACCGTTGCACCAGAGATCGGCAACAAAGACCAGAAAATCACCACTCCTACTCAGATCTGATGGAAATTACAGGCTTTACACCTCTTCAACGCCACATATCACTGTTCTCAAGTCAAATTCCCACGCAGATCAGCAGGCTCACAGCAGGTAGCCTCAACAACCACACTTAATTCAGAAAATATATCTTCCTTTAGATGTCTGCAGCCACACCACACGAAACGACAGGGTCTGAATCCCAACAGTGGTAGCGTACCTTTTGAAAATGGTGGCAGCATTCAGGTAGGCAGGCTCCTTCATGCAGGCTTAGCCTTACCTCACAGCAGTGTTCCACGCTGCTCCATCCACCATAGCAGCGCCAAATCACAGAACTTCCTGCAGTGTTCCTCTAAGGCAGCAGCAGCTCACAATGCTCCTTTCTCACCCCAAGAAACTGAACAATGCTCTGCTAGACTATCAAATCAGCAACAGAGACTAGCAATCACTGCTCCTCTTTTCTGCGTGCAAGCAATCTCAACGACGATCCGCGCCCAATCGATCATGATGGACAATTAAAAGAATAGTGAATAGAAAGAAACAAACTCTTTATTACCCTTGGTCCAGGAGGGGCCAAGGCCTGGCCCAAACAGGCTCCGATACCAACTTAGAAACTGAGCATACAAGCTCTATTATTTTAATCAAATAAATATAGTTACATATATACATGAAGTACAGTCTCAAGATAGAGAAGTTATCTTAGACTCACAATAATTTGGTTGAGAGAATATCTCAACCTGACACCAAACTAGGAACTAACCTATAGAATAGGAACATACTCTATACATAGAGAGAACCACAACTGAAGACACATAGGAATTACGTATTCCAACAGAGACACGATGAGAATATATTTTTACAGTTGTATTTTAGTAATGTTAATGCTTTTTTTTTTATCATAACTCCAATGAAATGATTTTGTGTAAAAAATAACGAAGAAAATAAAATTCCTTGTCTTTTTGTTAGCAATTGTTACTATGTGTCTGATAACATTAATAATCTCGATTCAACTGAGAGGAATTTATATATGTATATTCACCTGCGTAGAAGATAATTTTGTATGAGAAGGGTATAATTTTGTTCAAGAAACCTACAAGAATCGTTGGATTAAAAATTGGATGGTGTGGATGTTGTTTGAATAATCAATGCTTGTCAAAAACTGTATTGAACCCTCTCTGCAGGGCGGTTAGTAGTTGGAGGATTGAACGAGCTCAAGGAAAAAGATCGATAAAGGAATCAAGGGACTTGTAACAGGGATTTAAATCCTCGCAGAATAAAAGGCATCTCTACGATATCATTAAGGTATCTTAGGGCGAGCCAGGACTTTGGAGATCATTATGTGCATACATCCAATTGTAAAGTCCAAGCAGAAGTAGAACGAGGTGATTGATTATGTTCAACTTCTCCTTCGGATGCGCATCCATCTCATGACTATTTGAAGGTTTTTATTACATGCAGCTACTCAAAGGGGTAATGGAAGGGTGCATAGAAGCATTCTTGCTTTTATCAGCATAAAATCGAGCTTATTTTCCCTACAAAACCCTTCGATGATGGATGTGTAGATGACAACTTTGGGTATGCTCCCTTTCTACCGTATTTCACCAAATAAATTCATGGCCTCCTGGACGAACTCGTTCTTGGAAAGAATTCTCTCTGTTTTAGAAAATCTAGTGTGCCATCATAATCCACTGAATATACTTTCTGCCAAAAAGGTTGTCGAAATCCAAACAAGGCATGAATGCCATTAAAATTTGATACACTTTGTTGATTACCAATATAATTAGAATTATAAATTGCATGACTAGGATAGCTCTTACAAAAAGATAGTTTTTCCTTTCCATCTGCCATAATTGCAGGATAAAAAAATTGAACACTGTTATTAGAATGCACAAAATTTTAAATGTGTTTGAACATGAGTAAGATGTTCTCTGATTACGGATTGAAGAGATGAAAGACAACAGTTCAGGAGAGCGAAGGAGGAAAAAGGTTGTATATATGAAATTCCTTTAAATCGATGTTGCACCCAAGTACTAGTTTATATTTTTACTCAAACCCAACAAAAGTATCAAAGTTTTGTTGTACCGATACATATATAAATCAAATGTGATGTCGTGGAAAATTCACAAAAGAGGAGCAACAAAACAAACAACAGAGAACAAAACAAATTATTGGAGAAAAACCCACATTGAAGAATTACTGATGTGAACTATTTATACAAGTAATCTGACGGTTATTCGGAAACTGAAATGGAACTAAATGAAAATTAATTCTAAACTAATCAATAGCGGAACTAATTCTTTAACACTCCCCCTTAATTTTGAGGGTTACATTTATTTTATTCCTAACTTTTGACATTGAAATTCAAAATTAACTTTTCCTAGCGGTTTGGTGAAAATATCCGCTAACTGCTCCTTGGAATCACAAAATTTGAGAACAATGTCACCATTCTTGACGAGTTCATGAATGAAGTGAAAACGAGTGTCGATATGTTTTCTTCTTTGATGAAACACATTTTTCTTCTACAAGGAAATAGCGGAAGTATTGTCACAAAGGATTGAAATCGGTTCATTTTCTGTATATCCAAAGTCAGAGAGAAGTCTTTTTAGCCACACCACTTGACATGATGCTGAATTTGCTGCAACATACTCGGTCTCTGTTGAATATAGTGCAACTATGGGTTGCTTTTTGGATGACCATGAGATCAAGTTTCTGCCAAATAGAAAAGCATAGCCAGAAGTGCTTTTCCGATCATCAATACATCCTGCATAATCCCTATCTATATAACCAACAAGCTTACTGTCTGCAGAGGCTGCATACGATAAACCATAAGTAGATGTACCTGCAATGTATCTTAACACCCTTTTTCCATCTTTTCAATGACAGTCTTTAGGATATTTCATAAACCTGGAGATATAACTAGCTGCAAATGCTATATCAGGCCTAGTAGCAGTAAGATACATAATACTACCAGCAAGTTGCTTATACAAAGTTGCATTAACAATAGTACCCACATCATATTTACTCAACTTTGCACCAAATTCGATAGGAGTATCAACTGGTTTACACCTGTCCATCTTAAACTTTTTCAAAATGTCAGTAGCATACTTCTGTTGACTTATAAACATACCATCCTGTGTCTGTTTCACTTTGATACCTAAGAAGTATCTCATTAATTCAATATCTGTCATTTCAAATTCATTTTTCATTGCAGATTTAAATTCATCTAATTGCATGTTACATGTATAGATTATGTCATCAACATAAAGACACAGTATCAAAATATTACCTTCATGATCATTCTTGATATACAAAGTGGGCTCGTGGTCGCTCCTTCTGAAACCATTATTCAACAAGTAATAGTCTATTCGGCTGTACCAAGCTCTTGGAGCTTGCTTTAAGCCATACAATGATTTCTTCAACCTGTACACTTTATGTTCGTGATTTTTGATTTCGAAACTAGGTGGTTGTTCAATATACACTTCTTCATTCAAGACACCATTCAAAAAAGCAGAATTTACGTCCATTTGGTAAATAGGCCACTTGTTTTGTGCTGCAATAGCTAATACAAATCAAACTGTATCAATTATTGCTACAGGTGCAAATGTTTCACCATAATCTATGCCAGGTTGCTGTGAAAAACCTTTGGCAACTAATCGTGCTTTGCGCTTATCAACTTCACCTCTCTCATTTAACTTTGTTTTTAAAACCCATTTGACACCTATTGAGTTTTCATCATGAGGTAGATCAACCAAATCCCAAGTTCGATTTCTTTCAATAGCATCGATTTCATTATTCATAGCATCTACCCATACTTTGTCCTTTATAGCCTCTTCAAAACAAGTAGGTTGGAATGAAAGAAATGCAAATATTACAATATCATCAACATCATCTTGTGCATAAATATCACTTAAGTTTCTCATCTTAGGATTATCAGAATCAGACTCAAAAGATGATGAACTGCTACTGGTGGTTGAACTACTACTGGTTTTGTCTTGAACCTGTAATCTTGGAGTGCTTGTTGCAGGTGTCTGAAGTTCATCTAACAGAATAAAAGGATCAGGACAAGTATTGTTCTCCATTTCATTCCAAGACCTATCTTCCAGAAATTTCACATCTCGACTTACGACAAATTTCTTAGTTATAGGATTAAACAATCTATATGCCTTAGATTGATCACTATATCCTATAAAAATATACTTTTCGCTCCTATCATCAAGCTTTTTTCTCAATTTTCCTGGAACATGAACAAAAGAAATACAATCAAATACGTGAAAGTGTGAAACTATTACCTTTTGTCCACTCCATGCTTCTTCAGGTACAAAATTTTGAACACTGGAAGTTGGCGATCTATTCAAAATATATACCGAAAATGCAACTGCTTCAGACCATAGATATTTAGACAAATTTCGTGTTTTAAGCAAATTTCGAGCCATATTCATAATTGTTTGATTCTTTCTTTCTGCGACACCATTCTGCTGCGGAGTATAACTGGTTGTCGTTTGCTTTTTAATACCATGTTGTTTGCAAAAATCAATGAATTCGTTAGATTCATACTCACCTCCTTTATCAAACCTTAGAACTTTAATAAACTTGCCACTTTGTTTTTCAGCCTCGGCTTTGAACTCCTTAAACTTCGTAAATGTTTCCGATTTATATTTGATGAAATACACCCAAATTTTCATGCTAAAATCGTCAATGAAAGTAAGAAAATAGAGACTGCCAGCAACTAATTTTTCTTGCATTGGACCGCATAAATCTGTATGCACTAACTCTAGTTGTTCTTTGGCTCTATTAGAGGCTGAAGCAAAACTATCTTGTTTATGTTTACGCATAATACAACTTGTACAGGAAGAGATATGATCAGACAAAGAAGGCAACCTTTTCACCATAGACTGACTTTGCAACAAACTCATACTTTTGATAGGTAAATGACCATATCGAAAATTCCACAAATCAGAGTAAGTTGGCGTTGAAACATTCTGTGCATACAACTTCTCACTTTTTAACTGTAATTGATACAACCTGTTATTTTTCATTGGAATCTTTGCAACAAGAGACTTATGTTTATCAACAATCGTGCAAGTAGTGTTGTGAAAGCTAACATCATAACCATGTGCATCTAACTGACCAACACTCAAAAAATTATGCTTGAAATTGGGTACATAATAAACATCATAGATATTCTTCACAACGTTTTGTTTAGTTAAGAAAGGTACAACACCTTTTCCTGAAGCTTTAACCTGACGATCATCACCCAAACCAATAGATGCACTAAAAGATGTATCAAGATGTGAAAACAAATCACTATGACCAGTCATATGATTACTACATCCACTGTCAACCAACCAAACATCGTTATTAGGTACTTTCACAATTACTTGGCATGCCAAAAATAAAGCATCTGATGTTTCACATTCAGTGTTTGTGACATTGGCTTTGTTTTTATTCAGAACATATTGTAGTTTTCGACATTCAGACTTATAATGGCCATATTTTTTGCTGTAGTGACACTGAATTTTAGATTTATCTATCCACCTACGACCATGATCATTTTGAGACTTCTCTGAATGTGTTTCAGTTACCTGTGATCTATCATCAGACTGAGACTATCCTCTACCTTTAATTTTCCTGCCACGAAAACCTATGCCTCTACCTCTATCCATTGACGCTTTAGATTTAAAAGCATGCTCTAAATCACTGACATCTAAATTAATTCTTGCTTCATGTGCCAACAAAGAACCAGTTAATTCTTCCACAGATAATTTTGTCAATTCTCTCGATTCAAAAACAGTAACGATCATATCAAATTTTTTTGGTAAACATCTAAGAACTTTTTCAACAATTATTTGGTCATCAAGTTCTTCACCATTCATCCAAAGCTGATTAACAACACCCATAACTTTAGTCATAAGCTGATCAATGGTTTCTGAGTCAGTCATTTTAAGCGTTTCAAATTGGGTTCTGAGAGTCTGTAATATTACCATTTTTACTTTATCATTTCCTTGATAAGCATCCTTAAGATACATTGCAGCCTTAAGTATATCCCAAATTGATTTAGTAGATTTAGCAGCAGTAATTTTAGGAAAAATGGAGTCATCTAATGAATTTAAAATGCACGACTTTGCTCTACCTTCTTTCTATTTAATTTCATCAAATTGTTTTCTTTGGGCAGTAGTCATACCAACAATTATATTTGCGTCAGGTTCTGCGAACCCCAAATCTACTGATTCCCAACACCCTAAGCCTTGTAAACAAGCTTGCATTTTAAGACTCCAAAAATCATAATTTTTTCCGCAAAATAATGGCGTCGGGATAGCAAATTGACTTGTCGAAGCCATGTTTAAAAAATCACCTTTAATAAACCAACAATCTTTTCCCTTTATTAGAAGCAAAAGAACAATAAGTCAAAACTGCCGCAGGAACTCTACCAAAGATTTCATATTTTTGTTTTTAAAGAACCACACCAGTAACATGACTGGTATTGCTAATGCTAATTGAAAAAGGTATTTGGAAATCGTTCTGGTGTTTTTTTTTTTTTTGACATATACTCTGTAATCTTCAAAAAAAAATTTAGTTCTGCAACTGTTGTACTAAGACATTCTTGATTGAAATATAATAAAATACAGTATTGAAGACATTCAAGGGCTATTACATATTTACACAGATCCTTTTGCCGGCAGCATTGAACAGGAATGGAATGCTCCTCTCTCTCTCTCGAACGCACCAGCGACAGGTTGGGCTTAATGGAATGATCCTCCCTCTCTCGAACACTGCAGCTACAGGTAGCGCTGAACAAAATTATCCTCTCTCTTGAAACCTTCCTTTCGAATGCAACAAGGCTATGCAGCACAGTTGTTTCTTCGCTGATGGAAATACCATGACAAAATAGAAAAAAGAAATACAACCAGGAGACTACTCCAAGGCTTTGACCAACAACATCAAACAAAACCATGAACAGCGGCTCTAATCCTTGCAACTAGAACTGGTAGAGGCTCTGATACCATGAAAAATTCACAAAAGAGGAGCAGCAAAACAAACAACAGAGAAAAGAACAAATTATTGGAGAAAAACCCACATTGAATAATCATTGATGTGAACTATTTATACAAGTAATCTGACGGTTATTCAGAAACTGAAATGGAACTGAATGAAAACTAATTCTAACCTAATCAGCAACGGAACTAATTCTTTAACAGACCATGTTTATGTTTACTATGTGTATGGGTCGCATTAGCATAGATTTCCTTTGGTGATGATAAAAACCTTTTTCCCTCATATGATTCAAAGATGGTGATGAATCTAGTGATAAGATTTATTCAACAAAAATTCAACGTTGAAGGTCTTACCACTATACAAGGAAACTCAGTTGCCTGCAAAAGGGACGCGTTTCTTACATATTCCATGGTAAGTGAGAGCCATGTTGGTTGGAGTTGCAGACTCTACATATTAAATAATTCTCGTTGGACTTGATCTTGCACTACAGGTGCCATCTGAAACTGAAACTGTAAATTTATGCACCAAGTTCACAAAGCGAATCACAAGTTGTGGCTTCTCAGCTGACACCATAGAGTTTCACATAATCTGCATCAGTTCCTTCATTCCTTGCTTTATCACCAACAAATATGGTCCAACAGCAGTATACACCATGAGGTATGGTTCTCTGAATTCCATTGGTATCTCAAGACTGCTCAGTCAATATTGTCTGCTACACTCGTCTGGTTCTTCAAGTCACGGACAAAAAAAATATAGTCGATCGTTGTATTCTTCTACTTCTGCTCCATTTTGACTGATATTGCAGTGAAATAGAAGGGGGATTATAGCTTTATAATTTAACAAAAACTCCATAGGGCTCAGCTATATTTTTTGAGTTTTAATTGCTGCAACAACCGCTTCTAGAGAAATCGAATCTGGTTTAAAGATGTTGAACGGTGAATTGACCATCTGTTTGACCTGTTCGCACTCAGATTTTGAGCCTATGAATCTAAATTGATTGTTCCTAGAGCCCCCATTTTTGTTATCCTCATCTCGACATGAAAGAACTAGCCCATAGCTCGCACAAGAAAGTACTAGTCAGGAACCAATAGCGTAAATTGGAGGAGTGGTCATTTTTGTGCTTAAATATTGTGGTCTAGTGGACCAATAGCTTAAATTGGAGGAGTGGTCATTTTTGTTCTTAAATATTGTGAAGTGCAATTCTTGGGGAATGTGAATTGCATCTATTTCAATGAACGTAGTTGTCAATGTCTCTTATTCCAGCTATGCATTGTTTGAAGCTTGCCTCAATGCATCTCTAAATTTATATTCAACATGGAATTATAATGGAAGGATTGGGCATTCATAATAATTAATTAGCTTAGTTGAAGTTTTATGAAACTTATGTTATTTTATGTTCTCTAAACAAACCAAAAAAAAAAAAAAAACATAATAGTAAATTTTATTTGGAGGGATGAGGCATGTTTCAAGAACATTTTGAGTTGTAATAGTGGAGCAATAAGTGATTTTTTTTGGGATACATAAGTGATCATAGAGATTTTTGGAGTGATAATGTAAAACTATTTTTGTAAATTCGGAGTGATAAGTGTAAATTTTAGGAGTGACTCAATCAAGTCTATTTCAAGCTCAAGTCAAATTTAAAGTTTTTAAGATAGTTCAGTTTGTGTATGCATAAAGAGTGTCAATAATGGAGTTATAAGGGTGAATTTTATAGCTTATGTTCTCCAATATTTTATAAAAACATATCTTTTTGGTGGTGATTATGTCATAGATCCACTTCAAACTGAATAAAGGGATCTTAGGTATGCCTTGTGTAGTGAATGTTTGTGCATGTTTTGTGTCTAATTTTGACAGTAAAATTCTCTCATCTAACACACACATGAAGTTCAAAGAAAGTGAATGAAAGAAAACACATTAATAAAAGGATCTGTAACTAAGTAGGTGTAAATAAAATTCAAGGAAGGATATCCAAGCACACACAATTGAGAAATGATAACACATAATCAAGGTAATAAAGAGGTCATCCACATCAACATTCAAAGACATCAACAACAATTGGTATTTTTGTAACTTGCAAATAATCTTATTTTTTGTTTGTTAACTTGTAATCAAATTGACTTGAACTGTAAGGATGCATTCTAAGTTGAACCTGACACCCAATACTTTTTTATCAAGAAAGAAAAAAGGTTGATTTGTTGAAATTGTACTTTATTTTCCAAAAGATTCATCTAATTGTAAAAGATTGGGTGCATTTTCGATAGTATTCAACAACCTTATCTTGCAAAGAAGCTAAATCAAGTGAGCGAGAATAAAAAAACAAATGCAAAGTGAAAGTGAACAAGTTCAAGACATCAAGTGAGCGTGAAATTGATTGAAGAGAAATTAAGAAAGCATGAAATTGAATGAAGAAAAATCAAGCAAGAATTAAATCAGGCAAGCGTGAGTTCTAGAATGAAATTGTTAACACAAGTTCAAGCGAGCATGAAATTCAAGCGACGATCAAGCAAACAAGTTTAACTGAGCAAGTTCGAAAAATCAAGCAAGTGTTAGAAACAAGTACGCAAGTTCAAGTGAGCAACTTCACATTGATAAAAACATTCAATTGCTACAAGTTCATAAAAATATGATCCTATCCACTACCGAAGACATGGTGAAAATCAACAAACTGAATCTTGTTGACATTAAAATGAATCTACATCAGGCACATCAGACAATTGATTTTTTTAAACTCGAATCACAACTGCAACGAGATGAGCTACTACAGAAGGGACGTGTTTCAAAGCCTTTAAAAAATACAAATTTAAATTCAGAATTTGATGATTCCAAGCTACTCATTTATACAACTTAAAGTGTAGAATTTGTACATGATCAACTTAAGTCTTCTTTTTTCAAACCAATCATCAAACCGCGGGAAGAAATTTAATGTAACAGAAATTGGCATGGCTTGGGATATGACAAAGATGAAAACAACTTTCATAACATATATTATTCAAAGCCAATCAAGTTCATTAGTGCAAGGATTCTTGATCAAGTAATATCAGAAATCCATGAGAAAGTTGAAGAAAAACCCAAATGCAAACATTGTCAAAGAATAGTTCATATGGAAGATCATTGTTTTGATCTCCATTTTTGTCATCAATTTGGTCAACAAAATCACTCATCAGAGAAATGTTGCAAAAAAAATAACCGTCTAGGTTCGAGATAAATTATGCATGGATTGATCCTTGGGAATGGTTGTCAATTCATCAGAATCTAGATTGGGGGAAAAATGTGCTAAAAATTCAAAGTGCTTAGAGTCACCTCAAACTAGAACGACTGGATAGGTCTCATTGCCAGGAATCTGGCGCACTTTGTTTCACTCGAAATAGAGTCCTTATGAGGAACATAGAACATGTTGTTCATTTTCCTAAATAACTAAAAAAATTGTAGAAAATGACAGAAAAGTGACATGGGAGCTTAGTCAAAAAAACGGAATATTCTGGAAATATTTCTTCATTTCTCCCAAGGAAACCATTCCAGATGTCAATACGTTGATGGTTTCTAAGTGGGTGATTTGTCACGTTTCTATTTGGTTTGTGGAGTTCCAATGGGATGCTAACATATGGCTAGCCCAGAGGCCGCCACGTGCCCCTCCCAAAGGAAAAATTTTGGGGTAAGTATGGTAACATTCCAATGTGATATGGTTTGGCAAAACTTTTGGGCAGAGGTTGGGCTCAACCCCACGACCTCCCCTATACAATGCGCATACCACACCTTTGGACCACAACTTTGGAACTTAATAATATAAGAAACCAACATTTATTTGAACTTAAAAAAAGATTCGAGTGAAGGAAATAAGGGTCAACCATTAACACAAAACCCTAGCCTGTGACCCATGGGGAACTATAATGCTAATTGGAAGGTCTAATTTTTAAGACAATGTTAATTAACCCTTAAGAAGTGATTATTAGCACTAATCCATTTGTTTAATATGGTTTCATTTAAAATTGCTTAATGCGCTAACCAGATATTAAAGACGCACATAACAATAATTAAATCATACTTATATCTGGCAGATAAGTTGGCGGAGTCCACAATTTTCGATGGAGCTCCAGGTTTGGCAGGCTTAACTGGATTTTTTCTAGGAAGTATTAAGGGAGCCATAAGTTTGGAATATTTCAACCAATTTTGGCTCAGAAAGAGTCAATCCTAGATTATTTGGATTTTTTTAGAATGATGGTGGAGGTTATATAGGCATAGGAGCACTTATGTAAGTGATTTTTCCACTTTGAAGATTAAAGAAGGTTAGGGCCACTAAGGGAGGAGGCCTTTTGCCTAGTTCAATTGAAGACCATTTGCAGAGCTTCAAGAGTCTATTATGAGGGTTTTGGGTCTTCTGAATCCAATGGAGCAGGTCGCAAAGCCATTGGAGCACTGTAGGATCATGTAATCAGATAATTGACCATTAATCCAAAGAGGTCCTAGCCATTGAAGCAGGTCCATGGACATGTAGCCCATGATGGGTGAACTCTGTTATAAGATATTATGTAATGTGTTTGTTGTGTTTTATTTCTCTACAATTTATTTTTTGTACATGTGTTTTTAATAGCTAATTAAGTCATAAATTTCTCATAAAAAAAAAAAAACTGGAAACATAAATCCTCACATAACTAGCTAATTTGAGAGGATACTAAACACATTTATTTTATAATGGTGAGGGAGCTAGCACAGGAAAAATATTTTTCCCATATTCAGATCAAGTTGGTATTAGAGAACAATTTAACTCATTTTTTCCAAGGTTAGCTAGAGAATTAGCTATTGGTTTTGAATTTTTGCAAGGAGAATTTAACTATGTGCAATTTTATGTGTGTGATGAGAAGGTCAAATTGAGGACTCAACTCTCAAATCAAAACAAAGAAGATTTTTATGCATTACAAGTGTTACGGTAGCTTCATCAAGCATTTTTTATAATCCATCTTCCTTAGCAATAATCTTTGATAAAGAAATGTTGCAGAAGCTCTACATCATAAGATATATGGTGCAAGAATTGGTTGAAGATAGGAAGAGAAGACTATACTTCAAGAGAAAATTACTGGCATGAAGTAGGAGAATCAAGAGATTCTTGAAAATATGCATGATATGGAGACTTAGCTCCATATTGCAAATGAAAACCTAGCAAGGTTGCATGACATGGAGACTGAACTCCATGATTCCAAGGAAACACTAGCCAAGTATTTGCATGAAAAATAGGTAGTCAATTCAATATTATCTTCTATTTCTTCTCAATATGAATGTGTAGGTGATTTTGAACGAAAAACTAGATGAATAGGGTCCAAATTATTGATGAATATGGGCTATGAAGGTAAAAAATTGGGAAAAAATGCATAAGGCATAGCTGAGCCTATTGTTGTTGAGGAAAGGCCTATGTATTTGTGTCCTGGTTGTGGATAACATTATGGATAATGCTGAAAATCCAATAAGGCACATTAAGGTGTTCCAAGAAGGACTTTCATTTCATGTTCATTACCTGAGGCTTGTGAAGTTTGTGTTCACGAGGAATTCAAAATTTTTACACCCACTTTGCAAGAAGATGCTAATAAGAATGCAACTACTGCAAATGGAAAACAAGAGGATGTTGAAATATATAAAGTCATTGAATCCATTTTTGGTATTCCAAAGAGGGACACTACCTCATCAAATTCACCTCCGCAAGAAGGCAGGAAAGGTTAATGTGCAAGGTATAAATATGCCTTTAATCAAGTTGCTTTTGATTATGATAAACATGGAAAATTCTCACATAAGATGTGGAGAATGTTTACATGTTCCTTTTGTGCTTTGAATAACCATACTATTTATAGGTGGTGATAGAAGATATCCATGCATAGGAAACATTCTAAGAAAATGAGACAAAAATCGAAAGGTCCAATGGACAATGAAAACCATGTTGAAAAGAAGATGATTTTTTTTTTTCACTCGGTACCATAAGCACAGTCATTTTATAGAGAAGGGTTGGAATTTGTATCCAATTAAGTCATCCACGACATTTGAAGAAGGTGGAAAGAGATCTTGCCAAGAATGGAAAGTATTATTTCATAATTGATGTGGGCCAGGATGATTCACATGATGAAGTGCAGCTAAAAGAAGCACCATTGAAGTTGTTTGGAAAGATATGGTTAGATTTCTTAAACAATTAAGGCCTTGCCTTTATTTTTATGATTGATGCAAATATTTCCTTATTTGATGCATTTATTTGCCAATTTAATTCATTTCTTTTTCTCTAGAATGTACGTTGCATTTTTATGTTAGGAAGGTGTTTGAAAGTGGAGTATGTTGACTCACTATTATTGCAGAAAAATTAGTCGTTTCAGCTCTTTATGTACTTGTACATACTAATGGGATTCTTGTACTTCTAATGGTATTTGTGAGAAAGTTGAGAATTGTATACATGCATGAGAGTTTGTGTGTGTGAACAATGGAATTTTTGATAGTTTCAATGTGCTTGAAAATGCATGAGTGATTGACTTGTGTTGGTCGATTTATTTCTTTATCATGTATGTTTTTCGACATGGCAGTGAGTTCTTTGAAGAGAAACGTTTTGTCGACTTGTGTTTGGTCAATGAGTTTGTACACCAAGATGTAAGAGTACATGGAAATTTTCACATGATGTGACATTTTTTTCTATGAAGGAGCAAAAGATAGTGGTCATCAAGTTGTGTTTCTTGCATGACGTGTTTTCAATATTAATGGTTGTGCTTGTTACAAGATGTTGCAGGACTTGGGAAGTTCCACTCTTGAGCGAGAGGACCATGGTTAGCCTCATTCTCAGATCATGGCATGCAAATCATGTCAATAATAGAGGATGATGGAATCAAGAAGTGGAAAGTGGATAAGATGGAAAAAATATTGCAACAAAAACATCATCCATTGTAGACCATTTGATGTGTTGATGCCAAGAAGTGAAAGAGATGGAAAATGCATTATTCTATACCTGAAATTTGGAACCATGGAGGTAAAAATAATGGTCATTTATTTTCTTATGATTATTGATATATGAACTCATTGTTGTAGTTCACTTAGATGGGATTAAGCTAGAAAAGTGGCTTCCAAGGAGAATTTTGCATCAAATTCATGTGTGTGCAAAAGTGGAACATTATTCTGAGTGGGAAGGCCATGATTTAGTTTTACAAGCACCGAGCTATCGCTTTGGTGCAACAAGGTGTTTATTCAATCAGGAAGTAGCCAACAAGTGTTGGATACGTTCAGCAACAAAAGGAGAACATTGGTTGAAGTGCCAAGCCATTTGCAAGGCAAGGGATGTCAGTGAACCCAAGTGGTTGTCAAGGATATTTTTCCAAGTAGAATCAAGTTGATAGAAATTTGGAAAGAGAAGATTATTAATCTCTCATTAGATAACTAGCTTTTGTGGGTCCAAAATCCTGTTAGTGGGGAAGGCAGATCGGAATCTCGATTGGGGGAAAAAAATTTCTAAACAAAAAAATTGACTAGAATCGCCCCAAACTAGAACACCTAGATAGGTCTCATTGCCAGGAATCTGGAACACTACGTTTCACTAAAAACATAATCCGTATGAGGAAGATAGAACTTGTTGTTAATTTTCCTAAACAACTAAAACAATTGTAGAAAAAGAGAGAAAGGTGACATGGCAGCCTAGTCAACAAAAAATAATATTCTAGGAATCTTTCTTCATTTCGCCAAATGAGACCATGTGAAGTGTAAATTTGTTTATTTTTTCTAAGTGGGTGATTTTTAATGTTTTTATTTGTTTTATGGAGATCCAATGCGATGTTGATGCGTGGCTAGCCCAGAGGTCGCCACGTGCCCCTCCAAAAGGCCAATTTTTTGGTTAAGTATAGTAGAATTATAATGTGATATGGTTCGGCAAACTTTTTGGGCGGAGGTCGGGCTCGACCCCACAACCTGCCCCACACAATGCGCATACCATACCATTTGACCACCAGTTTGGAACTTTATAATATATGCAACCAATGTTAATTTGAACTTAAAAAAAGATTCACACGCAAGAAGACCAAGCCCCAAAGGGCCAGCCCTTACCAAAGAACCATGCAACATGACCCATGGCGGAGGGAAATGCTAATTGCTGGGTTTAAATTTTAAAACAGGGTTAATTAACCCTTAAGCAACGATTAATAGCGCTAATCCATTTGTTTAATATGGATTCGTTTAAACATGCTTAATGCGCTAACCACAGATTAAATCCGCACTTAACACTAATTAAACCATACCTATCTTTGGCATAGTCTGCCATTTTTGACTGAGCTCTAGTTTTGGTGGGCTTAACTAGAGTTTCTCTAGTTTCAGTGGATTTTTTCTAGGAAATATTGAGGAAGCCATAACTTTCGCATATTTCGACCGATTTTGGCTCAAAAAGAGTCAATACTAGATGATTGGGATGCTATGAGCATGATGGTGGAGTTCATATTGGTAGGGGACCACTTATGTAAGAGATTTTTCCACTTTTAAGATTAATTAAGCCATGCCTAGTTCACTTGAAGACCATTTACAGAGCTTGAACAGTCTATTTTGAGGTTGTTGGGTCTTTTAAATCCAATGGAATAGGTTGGAAGCCATTGGATCACTGTAGGTGCATTTAATCAAATAATTCACCATTAATTCAAAGAGGTCATATCTATTGAAACAGGTCCATGGAGATGTAGCCCAGGAGGAGTGAACTCTGTTATGAACTATTATGTAATGTGTTTGCTGTGTTTTATTTCTCTATAACTCATTTTTTGTGCATGTGATTTCAACACCTAATTAACTCATGAATTTATCATAAAAAATATGAAACTTGACACATAGACCCTCACATCACTCACTAATTTGAGAAGATCCTAAACACATTTATTTTATACTGATGAGGGAGATAGGACAGAAACACTAGTTTTCTCATATTCATGTCATCAACAGACAAGCAATTTTGTAAGTTTTAGCACATAATTCAATCTCACCTATTTTAGCCAAAATTCAATTGAAAATAGTACTCTCTTGCACCAGAAAGGGGTAGTACAACAGTGAAAATATCCTACACATGAAAGGAAGGAGTTTAGAAATCAAATTCAGTTTATTGTCTCTCTTTTCAGCTAAAAAAGGAGGGAATTTATAATGGAATTGAAGGTGGTTGTCTGACTGAAAGTTTCGACAACAACAAAAAAATCATCCAGTGGGCGGTCAACATCAAAGCGATGGTCAACATGAAAGCATCTAGTGGGCAATCAACATCAAAGCAGCTAGTCGTTGGAAAACATCAAAATATCGAGTGCATCATTTTGACATCATTAACAAATTTTTCAGTGGGCCTTATCAACATTTTGTTATTGAACAAGCAATTAGGATGTTGATTGAAAGCAAAGGATAGATGGACCCTTTTGCATTGAATCTTGGAATTTGATGGATTTTCCATGTAACTTTTAGAGATGTGTCAGAATTTCAGTTGATTCATGTTCTCTTGAGATTGGAGTTTTTTCGACACCTTATTTCGGCAGCTCTTCAGGTTGTTTTTTGTTGATGATCAACTCAACAGTTTCAGCATGAGGACTTGGAGATGGTACAAGGTTCTTAATTGGGAGTTATGATTGACACGGGGAATGTTAGCTTCACACTCACAAAATTATGGAACAGGTTCTCCGCCTCATTTTCATCCTCGGGGTCCTCCCTCTAGAGCTTGGCGGTGGAAATGGTGGTACTGGGTTCCAAATCAATGATTTGATTCCCTTTGTCGTTCCCCTTGTCCATTTCTGACTCAAAATAAGAACATGCATCTAATTCGGATTTCGTCAGCTCAGCCACCAACGAATATTTGGCCCGAAAATCACTTGTGTTGTCAATCAAGCTTTTATGAAATTCACACCACTTTCATGTATCCTTCTTTGGATTTGTGGTGTTTTTATTCAATTTTTTCTTTGGAATTTTTTCTTGAGTCACCCTACTTTGGCTTTTCCCCTTGTTCTATGGTTTTGGGGGCACCTTTCCCTGGCTTCGGATTCGCGGAACCAAATCCCTCCTTCTTCTGCTTAAATTTCTACTCGATCTTGGTGGCATATCGATATTCTGTGCCAAGCGAGGTAATGTCGAGGAACTCCATTTCCTCTTGAAATTAAATAAGAAAACAATTATGGTATTTAAGCACCAAAATTTTCTCTGAATATTTAATACCCAACTTTGTGCATAGGGTATGGAGAAAATTCATCAGCTCGTGCACATATTTATCCCTTGCTACCACACTATGGTCCATTGGATGTACTCATCGTCGTAGCTCCCCACAATGTAATATTGTTCCTTGATGCAATCTCAGAATGAATTCCAAATGGGTGTAGTTGAAAAATGTGAGGTTGCTTCCTCATCCCTTTGTTCACAGTAGGTCTCCCACCAATCTTTGACATGGGAGGAAAGTTTGAGGAGCACAAAGATAATATTTTCTCGATCAAAGAAATCATGGACCAAAGAGTATCCTTCCAGCAAATTCAACCATCTCTCTCTGGTGTATCCATTTATCTGTCCTTAAAATATAGGAATGTCAAAGATGAATTATACCTTCAAGGCAGTGGTGCCTCGAAAGTGACGGCATGATTAATATGCATCACTAGTGCGCATCTTCCATAGGATCTGAGAAAATGTTTCTATGATTTCATTCCTCTATCACTCGAGAACTTCTTTGAGCAGTATTTTGATAGGATCTCTTTCTCCCTTCTCTTTATTTTCACACTCCATGGGAGTTCTCTAGGGTTTGTAATGCTAATATTGCAATGCTTCAACCAGATCGAGCCCTAAATCCTTATACCCTGACCTCATGGGGGACATGCAAAGAAAAAAACAAAGAAAGAGCAGACCGCTCTGATACCGTTGATCCGAATTTAATAAGAAATGGTAAATAATACAAATATAATCACAAATACAGATATGGAACAAAAATAATATTTCATTTCATTAATATCAAATATTGAAAATGCTTACAGACAAAATTGAAAGGAATTGACACTGGTGATGGTAGCTTATCTATGAGAAGAGATGTGGCAGATACATGACTATGAACTGTGTCTCAATGAGGCTCAATGGGAATTTTTATTATCTAAAAATAAGAGAAAATCCTAAACAACCAATACCCTAACTGAGGAGATGTAACACCAAGAGTTTATGGGCCCCGTTGGGGTTGGTTGGGCAACCGACTTCCTGGGTTGTAACTTGGTCATATTATCTCTGCTTGTCATGTATGATGCCTCATTAGAAATATCTCTCTGATGAATACACGTTTTTTCGTGGTCCCTTTCCCTCCGCTATGGGACTACAACGAACCTAAAAAAAAAGTCATTTAGGGGGTCAAAATTTCTCTAAAAGTCGATGACCCGAAAATGCTAAAAATAGTAAATAAGAAAAATTTTGAAACTGTCTAGGCAGAATAGGGTGGTGGCCATGAATATCCACCTAGATCATCCAAGGAAATAAGAAGAAAATCTAGCATCCTGTTATCTAACAAAAGAACCAACAACATAAAAACAAGAAAAACTAACAGTCGATTAAGCAACAGAGAATAAAAACTCAAGGAGCACCTAATTTGAGAAGACATGTTTCTCCTCAATATGATCGTGACATATTTGTAAGATTTAAATGGAATCAAAGTCCTTTTGTTCCTTTTATTCATAATGTAAATTGTTATAACTATCACAAGTTTGGGCATGTCTCACCAAATTTCTAGAGCAGATCGTATAGACCATATCAAGAGAGATTCCATCAATTCCAACAAACAAGGAGAATGGAAAACACGTATGCTTGTGGTTTTTATGGTTATTTTTAGTCATGTCACTTTTTTGATCGTAAGAAAATATATTGGAGGTCTAATCATTGGAGGAGAGAAACATTTCATGCACGGGCTAGATATGGCATGAGAAGTATGATATTTGATCTTCTTACTTCATCTCTTGGCCATCTGGAGTGATTCATATACCATTTATTTTTCCATATGTCTAGGGATTGTTTGATGTCCCTTTATTCAATACAAAATAACCAAAAGAAGTAAAAACAAAGAGGATCTAGCACTAAGAAAGTGAAGCAAGAGAGGAAGT
This sequence comes from Pinus albicaulis, assembly GCA_034641835.2. Lineage (NCBI taxonomy): Eukaryota > Viridiplantae > Streptophyta > Pinopsida > Pinales > Pinaceae > Pinus > Pinus albicaulis. The sequence goes on from CM076581.1 coordinate 92,094,905, forward strand.
ATATCAAGGAGTATAAGAATCATATCAAAGAAGATAACAAGCAACCCAAGATAGTGTGGATAAAGAAGGAGAAACATATCTTCAATTACTGAAGAGAAGTCCCTCCTACAATCCATGGTTATTTAATGCATAATTATAGAGGATTACAGATCATGAAAGGTGCAAAACCTTGGGGGGAGCATATGATGGATTTTGTAGCAACATGTTATGAGTTATTTTCAGCCTCATGCACTTTTATTTCCACATGATCAACCCATCTCTTGGAGGTATATTGATCTCAAGGGGAGCTATGCATGGTATTGATATTCAATATTTATCTTGTCTCTTTCATTTCTTTCCGCTTATGTGTTTTTTAATTTTTTTTATGTATTTCATGAGTAGAAAGAAGAGAACAATTTTCAACCATGTTTTGGTTTCCACTAACAACTGGTTGAAAGGATGTGCAACCATCCATAGATTATGATCACAACTCTATGATATTTTGAGATTACTTGTGACATAGAACATCCATGCATGAGTTGTTTTATGATTCTTAATAAAGTATGTATTTGTTATTGTTTCATCATTACGTATTGGTATTGAGTGTGGTCAATAGTAGTTGAGTCATCATGGTGATAGGCTCGTTTTGGAGGAGTCTCGTGGAGTAATTTTGTAGGCACATCTATGGGCTAATGATGATGTAATTGTCATGATGTATTATGTAGTTGAGTAATTTGTCCATAGTAGATGATCATAGCACCCATGTATTTCATTTGATGTATTCATGTATAATGTTCATGCAGCCATGTACTTGCATTCAACTACCTTTTTGGGTCACTTAGCCATGATTCATGAGGCCATGTACTTGTATTGCACTACATTTTTTGGTCACTTAGCCATTATTCATGAGGCCATGTTATGGTCATATGAGTTATGTATGAGGTATATTGTGCAATAGATAAAAACATTTATTTATCATTTTATATGTCACTTGATTCATGGTTAGGTGGAGGTTCAGTCCATATGGTGCTTCTACTTGTCAAAGGAAGCATTTTTTGCAGTGGAAGTGGTCATTTTAGCTCAACAATTGGTATCTCTACAACTTGGATATGTCACGAATTTAGGGGGGAATTATTTGTTCCTATTCACTTCAGCCATAAATTGTTGGCATTGTAATATTCTTGGAGTTTTTCATGCTATGTATCATACTATACTATGACAATGGGGTTCCTGGCCTCATGTGATAATATGTTATTGTTGTTGTTGCTATGTAGTTATGGGGAATATTCTGTGTGGTTTCCTCATATGATGTTTCTATGTGGAGGAGTTATGGATTGATGCTCTATTTTTGTGTTGCTAATAGTTTCCATTATGTTGATGAAACATATGTTAATGATGCTTGCCTTATGTTTGCACAATGATACTTGTTTCTAGTAGTTATTGCATGGTATTTTTTTCTGGAAGATGATTGTCTATTTGGTTCTTGTTGGTATAATGATTGGAGGCATGGATGATATTTCAAATATATTATATTTCAATCATGTAGAGATGTATTCCTCCTGCTGTACTTCATTTCTTGCTACCTATTCATATGAATTTTACCCTTTGTCATTGATGTCAAAGGGGTAGATAATTTGGAGAGAATTTCAATGGATAGAGATCAGCCTCACATGTTGATGATGTTGGAATAAATTCAAGAGGGTGATTTTGTTGACATTTTTCTGTTGGAATTGATGCCAATAAGGTCATGGTGATGGTGCTACTTGTCATATGATCATGGTGATCCTTGTCATGTGCGAATGGATGTTGAATTGGTGGTTCTACTAGTTGGCTTTGATGAATTGACAACGAGATGGTTGTGTTGGCATTGATATCAACTCTATAGGTCATACACTTATGTAAAACTCATTTTTTAAATTTATGGACCATGGTGTGTGTCATTATGTGTTTTTATTGATGATTGATCTTATTGATGATGAAACACTTTTTGGCATGATATCATGTGATTCCATTGATGGATCTTGATGGTAGCATGATGGTATTGGAGGAGTTGGCCTATGTTGGCATGTGCATTGATGGACATGTCATGATGGTTTTTTGATGCTGCTACATGTAGATGGTGCTTCTATATTTGATGATGCAGATATACATGTGTTAGATATGGTTGATGGAACACTAGTTGAGTTGTAAACTAGGTCCTCATTAAGTCTTCATGTCTATTCCTATTATGATGACTTGTAGCACTGGTGTTATGTATTCATGATATGATATTGATGTTGTAGAGGTTCTTGAGATGCATTGCAACTTGTTCAGAGGTATGATGGAGAGTAGAGGACTTGTTGGCACAATTTCCAACCTTATTTATTGGCCCTTTTAGGTCAACTTGGAAGTGACACTTGGGGGGAATGATTGATCTACTTGCAGATGTATTTGAAGCCATGTTTGAGTTTTGGAGGCTAGTAAAGATGCAGGAGAAGGTGATCCAACAATTGTCATAGGTCTTGAGATGAAAGACTGGTGGTTTCCCTCTGGTTTAGCCATAATCACATGCAAAAAAGAATATGAGAGTGACCATAATCCTATAGTTGCATATATATAATGCTAAGGGAGCAATTACGACTCCAGGGTACCAAATTCGCATGGAGAGAGTGTCAAGGGAGAGATTATGGGATTTTTCGAGATTTACTCTGAGTTATTTGCATTGTCAGGAAGAAAATTAGATTGAAAATTCCTGTAGGCTTCCAGAAAAAGTGAAAAAGGTCAAAAATGGTTTGAAAATGGCCCTTGTATGTGAAAACATTAATTACACTAGTAGTGACCATAGTGGATTGATTTTGTCCAATTTTTTCACCTTGTATCCTAGTCCCAAGCTCAATTTCATCCTACAGGTTTTATATACTTGATCTTGGAGCTATGTGATGGTTGATTGTGAGTTGATTAAGTTGAGGATGTTAGAGAGTGTGTTAGAGAAGGTTGCATTAAGTGTTGATGCTTCAAATATTATGTATAACCTAGATGCTTTAGTCCTTAAATGCAAGTGAATGAATAATGTTCTAGATTTGAAACATGCTGCAGAATAGATTAGAATTATAGCTACTAATGTAGATATTGTTTGATGAAGATTTTTTGTATGCTACTAGAGTATATGATGGTGATCCTATCACACTTGTTTTGCATGATTTGCTGATGCATTTTTCACATAGCCATGTGTCCTATGATGTTATTTATATTATGAAACATTCTATTGTTGTGAGGGTATATTTGGATTTGTTTCAACACTATTTTTTTATTAGGAAGAAAATATTGTGTGCGTTGTTTTATTTTGATTTGATGATGATAACTTGCTACTAAGAGTATGTATGAAGAGCTTATTTTCAGTTTAGCATAGTGTCTTGTAATCTTGTTTGAAAATGCATAAAATAAGGTTTGCATGGTAGTGAGGAGAAGTGACTTCATGGAGGTGGAGAAATGATAGTCAAGCCTCAATGAAAGGAAGAATTTTCTCAATCCAATTTTGGTTGGATAGTCCAATGGTAGTTGGGAAATGATAGGCTTGTTGAGGTGGCCTTCAATGGATGGTAGTCTGTAGAGATCTATAGAGAACATAGTATTTTGAGTTCATCTAGTAGTATCAAGTCTCCTAGCCAATGGGATTTGGAATTATGTATATGAGGTTGAATATCCATGCTGAAGGGAGTGAACACACTATGTAGAAGATTAATTTCATGAAATAATAGAAATTTGAAGTAGAGCATCATCAACAAAGGTGGTATTTTTCCCAGTGAAGGGTTTTCCACCAAACATCTTGTGTCTCATGTGTGATCGATGTGATGTGCATTATTTACTGTTTATGGTGCTCAAATGGTTATGATTTAGCTGATTCTTTATTTTATATGCATGATATAAACTAATGTTTTTTTTTATGTATGATTCAGTAAGTGAAGTAATAAGAGGAAAAAATTGATATATAAGTCACACTAGGGATTCAACCATCCCCCCACCTTCTAAGTAGTGCTCAAATGTTTCCAACACAGGTAACATCTCTTCATATCCTCTCACGAATATCTCATAGATTTAATAGGAGACACTTATTAAGTGTTCCATTATTCTTGTCCATGAAATATGCTTGATCAATTATTCCAAATCTTACTCAAATATTCAAAAGTTTGAAGATGAAATTCAAATTTGAGACTTACCGTCCAAATATGACTTTGTTAGAATCTTAAAATATGCCTACAAATATCACGAAACTCATCAAACTTTTAGGTATAAGTGAATACATGTTATTTTACTAATATTTAACCATAAATTCACTCAAAATATTAAAATAAATTATTTGGAAAATAGTAAATATAAACCCATACATGATCGTGAAAATAGTCTTACTCTAGGATGATGGAGCTGTGGAATAGGGTAAATATTGAAGGAAATTGAAAGAAAAGAGTGTGAAATGGATGACATTTTGGAGACCCAACATTCCCCCCCAACTCAAAATGTTGCATGTAATGATGCAAATTTTCATTGATTGTCATTGATTGAAGAAATACTATTTTTGGTAGCCTTGAGGTGTGCAAGATTGGTCAAGAAGTCATTTTTGTAACTTTGAGATACCTGCAATACTTGTGAAGTCTTCTTCAATTATTTCCTTTTCTTAAGAGCTTGATGTTGTGTAGAGTGTTTTCTTCTGAGAAATATATGTAAGTGACAGCTCCTATGGTCGGTTCTTCCATGGAAACCATAAATATTTCAAGCATTGGTTCTTGTGTGACAAAAATTTTATTTTACTCTTCTTATTATTGCAACAAATAATACCTGAAAATGCTTTCAAAATTAAGAGACTTACATAGACATATCAATCAATCCTTTTTCATGATTTGAATATTTTTAAATCATATCTGTCTTTGAACCAAAGAGAAACAACATTTAGTGGAGATGGTAATGTATATGAAATTGAATAATGGTAATGTATATCCCCCCCACCCCCTCAAGTAAAGGTGTTTTTTATCTTTTTAAAATAGGGAAAGCAATGTAAAATGGGAAATTTTCCAAATACATATCTTTTAGAAGTCAAGGTATTAATTATTAAAGATTATAAAACAACATACCTTCACCTACCTGAAAAGTCACTAAGCTATGCATATATGAGATATTGGTTGTTACTATTGCATCATATAATGTGAAGTGAAAGAATCCGACCTGCTTCTTTATCTCTTGGTTGTATGAATAATTTATTAAATCTAAAATTGTATTATTTGTATATTCTTATTGTTGGAACTAATCTACTGATGTTATACTATCAAATTGAATCTAAATTATTGGAACATTGTTGCAAGCTAATGAAATCATATAGTATTCATTCATATCTACACTATGGAATAATTCTTATGTATGTGAATAAATTTTGCTGATGTCGAACAAAGAAAAACATTGTTGGGTTTCGGCCATTAATGAATGATGTTAAACAAAATGGGACTACCCACCATGAATGTCAACGAGAGTCAAGATGCCAAAATATATATTACTTGTTATGAATAAATGAGTTGTAGCTAAGTCACATAGAAGATCCAACAAACAGGGGGCATTGATGTATTGTCACTATTTATTAGCAAGAGAACTTGCCTTTAAGCCATGAAAGCCTTAAGGTACTAAAATGATCTCTATTATCGAACCCAGATAATGTGTTGAAGTCGATAGGTCAAGACTCGTTAGAAGGGAGGCCTTAATGAATCCCCAATAATCTTACATGAGTATAAAGTAATGATTTAGAGAACCATAGATGAAAAATTTGCACTATCAAGCAAGACTTATTTAGTGAAAGGAAGAGGATAATGAGGTAACTTAACATTGTAAGTGAGTTTAATAACTTTATCCATGGGTTAGGGTGACTGTATGTGAGAAATAAAAGTATAAAAGTTGCAAAGAAAAAATGGTTTTGATGTCATTATTTGGTAGTAGGAAGATGATAGAAATTTGGATTTCAACATGAATGGAAAGTAAGACTACAGAGAGGAAAATGAATGAGTAGAAATTTCATGATGGATGTGATCTGACATGGACTTGACCTCTTCATGTTCATTTTGAAAAGGAATTTTCTCTTTGAAAAACACTTGGGCATGGATTTATCTTCTTTGACCATCTTAGAATCTACAAAAAATTAGCACTAATCTACAATAAAACGTAAAATTATCGAGATCACGCGCGAGAGAGATGTGATCAATCTCTCTTAATTTTATATATACACAAATAATTCACAAATAGTGCTAATAAAACAAATTAAAGGAAGATAAATTAAAATGGATTGCACTTTTACCTATCAGGAAGTAGTACCTTGGACTACCCGCTGGTGTTTTGTTGATAATTTCTTCATTTGATATTTAATTTGAGTGATTAGAAAACCAAGTTAAACTGAATTCATATTAGATTTTTTTTTAATGATTTGATAATTTTTCCAAGGCTAATTGCTGCAAAATTGAAAGAAAATGACAAATTTTTTTAATTGTCTCTAACACTGATAAAAATGATCTCGTAATGTATATTTCGTCGAGATGTTTCTAATGACACTTGAATCACCTCAAATAGATTTCGTATGAGAAAGTTATTCCTGTTTGATTTTTTTGGGAAATAGTTTGTGGCAGCGTGAGGGAGTGCCACATTAACCGATGATGTGGCAAAATGTTGACTAGGAAAATGAATGACGTTGATGTGGCAGCTTAATTGTTTGCTTACTAGGTGATCACATGGATTGTTGATGTGGATGTTGACTAGTCATACTGCTGATGTGGGAGACCGCTAACTAGGTGATGTGGCAGTGAACATGTGGACCAATGATAGATTAGTAAGTGGATCAATAGATGACTACCACATGGGCCAATCATAAGCTACCACGTGGATGTGAATGTGGCAACGTAATAGTTCGCTGACTAGGTGATCTCATGGATTATTGATGTGGATGTTGACTAGTCATACTTCTGATGTAGCAGACCGCTGACTAGGTGATGTGGCAGTGAACACATGAACCAATAATAGATTAGTAAGTAAATAAATAGATGACTACCACGTGAGCCAATCATAATCTACCACGTAACATTTTTTTTTCCCTTTTTTTTAACATCAATTCAGCCTTACATGATTTCAACTCATAACCTCTTCATCTCAAATCCATGGCCTTACCACTACACCACGCATGATGTTTATAATATAAAGTTGAAAAATGCGTTTTTAAATATTAACAATTTGCAATTTTTATTAAACACAAAAATTGTTCATTGAATTGAACACGAATTTTTTTTGGGCAATCGAATCAGATACCACGTGCATCAAACAATTAACAATCCACCGATATTTTTTATTTTGATTCGAACTCATTCTCTCTTCCCGAGAAGTGGATATGGTCAACTAATTGGACTGCCGAGTTATAATTTTATAAACCAATGTTTTTATGACAACTCTAGAGCTCGAAGCTCGACGGTATGTGCATATGAATTTGCAGGTTGAACACCGAAGCCCGTCCCAAGTTAAAGTGTTGTAGCAGTTAGTTTCTCGACCTTCATTTTTTTCCAATGCTGCACAATGGAATTCATTGTGGTCTGGTTCATTTACATGAAATGTTTTTATTTTTATTTTTTTTAAATTCATGGTTTATTTGGCATGTCATGGCATATATATGGTTGTTTCTTTTTATGGCCGGTTGGGTTTTTTTTTAAGTGGATTTTTTTTAAAGTGCATATATATATATATATATTATATTATTGTTTCGTGTTTATTTCATGATTTATTTTATTTTGGTTTTTATTTTTTTTTAATGTGTTTTGTTTTTTTAAATGGTTGTTGCTTTGTATTTTTTTATTTTATTGATTTTTTTTTTAAATACATATGAATATACACATTTTTATATATAATTTTTTTATTGGTTATTATTATTATTTAATTAAAACTAAAGAATTTATTTTTAAAATTTTAGAAAAATATAATTTGTTTTCTCTTTTCTAAATAAATAAATGATAAGGAAAAATAGAAGAAATGATTTTAGCAAGATTTGAAATAGATTTAAATGAAAGTTAGAGATCAAAATTTAAACAAATTTTTAGAATGAATAGTAAATTTAGATCTTTTAATGATTTGTTTTCCGATTTATGAATTTTGTTGTTGAGTTTCAAAGACAACTTATCCAAATTTTCCTTAATAACCTTCGAGATCACAATAAGGTGTGGAAAGAGAGTATTCTTTATTCATTTGAAACTTGAAACTTGAAAAGAATAGTAAGGAGAATTGATCTCAAACTTCAAATTTTAGCTTTTGAAACTCTACTTGGTTTCCTTCTTCAGAAAATTCCCTTCTCTTGTAGATCTCCCTTCCAATGGTTAGTGAATGAGGTGGTTGTTATTGCACCACCAAATGAAAAATTTCAAGAAAATAAATGAAATCAGATATCAAAACCAAAACTCAAAAAACCTACCAAGCTTGCTTTTGTTTCCCTATTCTATCCTCCTGTATTTTGGAGAAGACAATATTTTTTCAAGCATAGGAGTATTTTGAGTAAAGACATTTATGGATCAATATATCTAGTATGCTCACATCCAAATTTGAAAAATGTACCGTAATGTATATCAGGATATGAGAAACCAATTGTGTATTTGGATTTGTTGCTAGGATTTGTTTAAGAATGGGAGAATATTGTCTCCTAGTCACTTTCTGAAAAAAATCTTCAATGTATTCTTTACTCTGCAAGAAATGTTTGATCACCACTCTAGATTTTTTATCCACAAATGGATTACTATCTGTCATGCCAGGAGGTAACTCCAACAAATTAACCGTGAGATTTGATTGAGGGTGCTCATGAATATATACATGGAGGTGAGACTGTCGGGATTCATTTCGCAATGTCTCTTAGACTTCCATATTTCCTATTTTACACTAATGTACAATTTTACCCAATCCCTTAGGATTAGGTGTCAACATTCCCCTCCTTAATATAAGGGGCGTTGTTGAGTCCAAGCACTATTATGAATTTTTCAAACTTTTCTCTTCCAAGCGCTTCAGTGAAGATGTCTACAATACGATCATTTATGGAACAATGACGTAGATGGATAATTTTGGCCTCAACATGATGTCAAATCAGATGGTATTTTGTAATGATGTGCTTCATTCAATCATGGAACTTTGGGTTCTTGGTCAAATTTATTGTAGAAGTGTTGTCGATCAAGTGTGGAGTTGAATGCATTTGTTTCATCTGCAAATCTTCTAGGATTTTCCTAAGCCAGAAAATTTCCTTTGTCACTTCAGCTGTTGCCATATATTCTACCTTAGTTGTGGAATATGTTAGAACTGATTGTTTGTGTGATCTCTAGAAGACAAATCCTGATCCTATACTCATAGTATAACTCAATGTAGATACCATGGTTTCTTTGTCTCCATAAAAGTATGAATCAGAGTATCCAATCAAGCTGAAATTACCCACCTATGTATATTTGTGTCCAAAATCTTGAGTCCCTTTTAAGTACTTTAGAGCTCTTTTTGCAACAGAAAAATGTACTTGACAAGGTTTTTTCATAAACCTGGAGAGGACTCCAAAAACAAATGACATGTCTTTTCTAGTATTAGTTAGGTAGATGAACTTACTACACGATGTATATACTTCGTTGCATCTTCAAATTCCTTCCCTTTAATGGATGTGAGCTTCAAGTTTTGTTCTATTGGAGTGGTCAAAGGACTGCATTCTGTCATGCCAAACTTGTTCAATAGATATCCAATGTAGTTCTTCTGAGAAAGGAATATAAATTTATGATGTTGAGTTACTTCAATACCAAGATAGTAGTGAACATATCCCAAATTAGTGATTTCAAAACCTTTTTTCAATTCCTTCTTTATGGAGGCAATATAACTCTCACTGTTCGATGTCATCAAAATATCATCTACATACACCACAAGATATACAAATGTTTTTCCAACTTTCTTAATAAACAAAGTTTCATCATCAAGATAAAAATGTTTGAAGTTAAGTTTGAGACGATGCTTAGTTAATTTTTCATACCAGCCTCGTAGTGCTTTCTTGAGGGCATACAAGGATTTCATAAGTTTTCATACTTTGTGTTCTTGGCCCTCTACAACAAATCCTTCTAGAAGGGACATAGAAACCTTCTCCTTTAGATCTTCATTCAAAAAGGAAGTTTTTACATCCATTTGGTGGACTTTCCAACCCTTCTGAGCTACTAACGAAAAGAGCATTCAGATGGTGGCCCATTTTTTTGTGGGGGAAAAGGTTTCGTCATAACCGACCGCTTATTTCTATGTAAAACCTTTTGCCACAAGCCTGGATTTTTTCTTGTCAAGTAAGCCATTTGCTTTGTACTTATTCTTGTACACCCACTTGCAACCAATTGGTTTGGTTCCCAATGGAAGATCAACCAGTTTCCAAGCTCCATTCTTTATCAAGGCATCATATTCCTTTTGCATCGCTTCATTCCATTCATCATGAGAAGTGGATTATTTTAAGGAATTTGGTTCAATATCTATGGACAAAGTCAATTCATAATTATAAGCACCATCCATATCAATAGGTGAATCAGAATCATTTACATGACCTCCATTTTTCCTAGTGGAACTTATTGTTCTTGTCTCTCCAAACTCGTCGAGATGAACATTTTCCAGTGTCTTTGTCAGCCATTTTGGGGGACCTTTCTGAGATGGACCAGCCTACACATTTGAATGAGTTGAGATTGAATCAAGATTCAGTCTCCCAATTATTTCAATAAAACATTTCAAGGTTTCATTTGTGGTTGGTTCTTCATGCAGGGGAGAGAGTGCTTGGCAAGACGATTCCACAGATTGATTCAGTATAGGAATCCCCCCTTCAATATGTGGAACCTAATTATCAAATTCTTGAAATGACTTCTCATTTTTTAATCTATCCAAGTGATCAAGTTTCCACTCAAAAACATCGTCAATCTTGGAAGATTCAAGGAATATGAAATCTCTAGATACTAAAAAATTCTTATTGACCTCATCATAGAGACAATTATATCCTTTCGAGGCATTAGAATACCCCAAGAATATACATTTTCGACTTCTAGCACTAAGTTTAATTATTTTTACCTTAGGTATAAAAGCACAACAAGTGGAACCAAAGACCCTGAAATTCTTTACCGAAGGAATGTGGCCATGCCACATTTCATAAGGATTTTCCGATTATATTAGATGGACACCTATTCTTTATGTACACAAAACATATAACTGCATCCACCCAAAACATCAATTTTACATTCTTCAAAAACATCATGGAGCGAACCATATTTAAAATTGTCTTCTTCATTCTTTTAGCTAGACTATTCTATTGGGGATTATAGGGAATGATTCTTTTATGTGTTGGGGATATAGTTTTCAATTTTTTTTCAAGTGTATTATTTTCCATTATCAGTGCACACACATCCAATATGATTTTGTGCATAATTTTCAATCCATGGATGAAAATTATTGAATGTTTGAAAAGCATCAGATTTGTTCTTCAATAAGAAAACCCAACACGTTCTAGTGTAATCATCAATAAATGTCATCATATATTTATTTCCACTTGTAGAAGCAACAGGCATGGGGCCACATAAATTTGAATGAATAAGCTCAATTTTTCTATGTTCCCTAGAATGTGAATCATGAAAGTATTATTTTCTATGCTTTCCTAGAGTACAAGCATCACATTTCTTAAGTTTCCTAGGAATTGTAGGTAATCTTGTAACACCATTTTTCTTCAACAATTGAAGGTTTTCATATTTTAAGTGTCCAAATATAGCATGCCATAAAAAAATTATGGGAGTGTACCTTCATCATAGTGAGAACTAAATTCAAATTTTGTGATGAGTAGAGGTACCTTGCAGCTTTAGGAGTCTTCCTTCTTCTATTCCTCTCATGACAAGTGAGCGATCTCATGCTTTTCTGACCTCAACCTTGCCATAAAACATGTTAATGGAGTGTCACTGCTGGAAGATTTGAACCAAGGAAAACAAGTTTCTCCTCAACTCAGGGAGGTATAGAACGTCATGTATAAGATGGTCTAGAAGACTAGGCAACTTAAACCTGATTCTGCCAAGCCCTAATGGCTTCAGTTTAGATTTTTATACAAATTATACTACTCCATCAACCTTTTTAGTAATTTATTCAAAAAAATATTTTCTAAAAGTCATGTGACATGTTTCTCCTGAATCTAGCAACCAATCATTTCTCCAAGAAGCAAGTCAAACATTAAACAAGTCTTTAGTTATGCCAATGTTACAATGCAACATAATGAGCATATTCAGGTGCTTTACCTTTGTCTTTGTTATTAGTTTTACATTTTTCTTGATCTCTTTGCTACTCAATTTTGTCCCAAGCTACCTTACATGTAGATGCATCATGCCAATTTTTATTCCAGCGTATGCAATGAAGATCAAATTTTTCACTTTGAGCTTGTCTGCCCAACCCCCTTCCTCTGAAATGTATTCTTCCTATTCCTCTTTGTCCACCTATTCCTATGGAAGAATATTGAGCATGATTCTTATGTCTATGTGTGAAAAATACAGCTTCTTCAGAAGATAAGCGGGTTGTCTTCATTCCAAAATCCTTCTCTCTTTCTGCAAACTTTTTTCTCAAGCGAATCAAAAGTGATCTTCATGAGGATTCCACTTGCTTGCAATGACTCAAGGTAGTGTAAGTAAGTGGGATACAATGCCTTAACATAAGCTATGAGAGTTATTTCAAATTGTACACCAGTATTCTTAATGTCATGCATCATAGATCTTACTTCTGATGCTAAAGCAAGATGGTCATCGTTTTTCAATTCAGGGTTGAATAGCTTAATCATTAATTGAACAATTTGAAGCTCTGAATTTAAGTGATAGATTTTTTTTAATTTCCTCATGGCTTCCTAAGAATTTGAAAATTTTGTAATATGGCGGCTCACCTCTTCATTTACAGAACCTGCAATCAAGGCATCGGCCTTGCAATTCTTGTTTTTCCAAATGGTGAACTCCTTGTCTTAGGTGGGCTTTGTTGGTGCATTTTCTCCTTCTCCTTCACAAATTCCTCTCCACAACTCATTAAAAATGAGAGTATGTTTGATTTTCCAAAACCAGTTAGGATAGTTCTCTTTACTAGAGAGAACTACTCCCACAATAGATATGAGATAATGCACTGTAAATATGTGTTGTAAAAAAAATGTAGTCTGGTGGAAAAAGACTCAATTCTGGTGTAAAAAAATGTATTCTGCTGCAAAATACTAAATTATGGTGTAATTTTTTTTTTTTTAAATTGAATTATTTTTGCAGAGATTTAATTTGGGGGAGGTTTGAGCTAGGGGAGGTCATACCTAAGTAATTTCATACCTGGGGGAGGTCAGACCTCGAGGAGGTGGGACATCGGTGAGGTCAAACCTTGGGAGGTCGAATAAGGGGAGGTGGAATAGGGGGAGGTAACACTGGAGGGAGGAGGGTGGAGGGAGGGTAGAGGAGGGAGTGGGGGGGAGGAAAGAGGAGGATATGAAGGAGTGGGGGGGGAGGGGGGGGGGGTGTGGAGGAGGGAGCGGAGGGAGGAGGGGAGCATGGGGGGGGGGGGTGGAGGAGGGAGTGGAGGGAGGAGGGAGGAGGGGAGCATGGAGGAGAGGGGAGAAACTATGAGAAGCCCGTAGGCACTATGGAGGTGTGGGAGAGAAAACTACAGGGGATATTTAGAGTAGCGAGTAGTGTGAGGGTGCTCGTGAGAAGTGAGCTACGTTGTGGAGGGCTGAGGGAGAGCCGAAACAATTTATAAACATAGAACCATTTATCAATGCAGAAAAAAAAATCTCAATGCAGCAACAATGCACATGACTTTGCAGGAATATGATAGAGATGTCAGTCTGCAAAAAAAAATGTAGAACCGAGACAATTTTGCAGAATGGATGGAGTTACAGTGGAAGGGAAGCCAAAAAAAGAGTTGGCTCTAATACCATGTTAGGCCAGGAGGTTACTCCACAAAACTAACCATGAGATTTGATTGAGGGTGCTCATAAATATGTACATGGTGGTGAGACTTTTCGGATTGATTTCCCAATGTTTCTTAGACTTCCTTATTTCCTAATTTACACTAATGTACAATTTCTCCCAATCCCTTAGGATTAGGTGTCAACACTATCGAAAAATTTGATAGTACAAAAATTGATTGAAATGCATGCATCGTTTAGGTGATTTTTCACATTATGTTTAACTATGCATCTAAAGATGAATGTAACTAAAATAATATGCAATTAAAACAACTTTGATTATGAATAATCCCACAATCGTGATGTGCAGGTTCTTACCTCTCATCTTACCAGTCCTCCTAAATAGAGTTGTGTAAATTAAATACCAGTCTATACTTCGATATCAATGGTGGAAAATGTGTTGAGTATAAATTGTGAGTTATGTTACGGAGCATTAAATTATCAATCTAGGTTTTTATACTTGAGAAGTACATTTGAACAATATATGTTAGGAACTAACTCTCAATCAAAATGTAGATTAACCTATGGTAATAATTGAAATATTGAAATGAAACCTATTAATGAAAAGATCTAAATAATGACACACACACATATGTACGTTTCTCAAATAATATACCTATTAAATCATTAAATTCAGAATCTGAAAAGTAATGTGTTGAATTGAAACAAACTCATCTATTTCTATTCCATGAAATATTTTGAAATTATTTTCTATTAAACAAAAAATAAACCTATTCTATTGGACAATGAAATTAATATGTACTATAAATCGTATTTATTAAATTTTAAGGTGATTCTAATATATTGAACTTGAAAACAATTCTAATCTATTATATTCAAAAGTAGATTTGTTTTATTGCACATAGAAAAAAATCTATTCTATGGAAATAAAATGACTTGAAATTAAAATGAATAAATCCTATTGAGATTATTAATGTGTGAATACTAAATTAGAGTCAATCATAACTATCAAACTATCTATGAATATGAGACTAATCAACCTAGATGAAATGAGAATAAAAGAGCATAAACAGAGTGCATAGAAAAAAAAGCATCTAATCAAAATACTTGAAATAAATTTTTGTATAAAAATAAAATAATCTATATTGTAGAAATGGAACATTAAAATACACTTGTACTCATTAGGGAGCCCTCCTAAATCACAAAAGAGGTGGAAAGTTCAGGAAACTATTGATAAAAAACCAGATATCAGCAGATTTTATTAGCTAAATTGAACTTCAATAGTATTCATAATATAAAGTATAAACATAGCGAGTCCTTAGAATTCCAAAACTTAACACGTCATTGATTGGAGCAGGAATTCATATTTATACATAAAATAAGATAACTAATTAATAAATTTAGATCTACAAATCTCTCATAGATCCATAAATATCTCATGTGTTTACAATCACGTGTTAACATTTATCAAGTAATACCTCTTCATATCCTCTCACAAATCACTCATATATCTAATAGGTGACACTTATGAAAACTTCCATGATTATTCTTCATGAAATGTGCTTGATCAATTATCCCAATTCTTCCTCAAATATTCAAGAGTTTGAAGATGAAATTCAAATTTGATACTTAGAGGCCAAATATGACTTTGCTAGAATCTTGAAATATGGAAGAAAAACATCACAAAGCTCATACAACTATTAGATATCAGTGAATATATGTTATTTTTCTAATATTTAACCATAAATTCACTCAAAATAATAAAATAAATTCTTTGAAATATAATAAATATAAACTCATATATGATCATGAAAAACGTCTTAATGTAGGATGATGGAACTGCAAAATATGGTAAATACTAAAGGAAAGTGAATGAAAAGAGGGTGAAATGGATGACATTTTGGAGACCCAACAGTTTCAATACATGATTTGTAACCTATCATTCGTAAATATCATGTACGACTGCTCAAAGGACTTAGAAACAATGATGGAGATGTTACACAAGATCAGATTTATCAGCTTTCGAAATTCCATAGAAAGGTTGAACACTCAAGGAAACTATATACCTTGCATCATTTACGAGTTACTCCCAATGTTTCTTAAAGTTGAAAACAAGTTTTATATTCCTCTTGTTTTTTTATGTGCACAATCCTATGCATTTTACTCCATCCATTACTATTTTAGTAGAGGTATAAGTATGTTTTCCATTCTTGATCCTTTCATTTTGTCAATTTTTATTTAGCTTTCTGAGATATGAGTAATGTTCATTTTGTCATTGAAAGTAAGGTTTAAATAAAATCATTTGGCCGTGATTCAATCTTGAATACAACATGATATTCTATTGAGGGACATCGTGTTTGTCAAATAGAGAAATAAAATACCCTAAAGAAAAGATCTATATTTAATAAACCAGGGAAAAGATATGATTAGCAATGGACCATGGTTTAGAGATCCTCTTGTCCACATCGCTTAAATTATGGTGTTGCAACTTCATTGGGAAATAATTAGTAAGTCCAAATCAATATGCATTGACCAATAAATCATTATTATCATATAGACTATGTAATTAACATAGAATTGTACCAAAATATGGAATTTTAGTTATTATATTCTTGCACATTACTCTTATATATATCTATATATATATTAAGGAGTTTTAATATATTAATCTTAGGGTGTATAATTTTATGGTTTAGTATATTAATTTTAGTGTTTCATATGCGAATATTTAGTTTAGGTTTAATAACAATGTTAGAGTTTTTTTTTTTTTGTAAGTAAGTACGGATCATTATATTATAATATGAACAGAGATTACAGCTTTTGATGCTCGAAGACTTATGGCTTTGACAGTGGAGAGGCCTGCTTCGTTTCGATCTTACAAAGGACTGAGTTTAACAGAGCTGAACAATAGCTAGATTTGTGACCATCTTAGTCCTTTAAACAAAATTACAGGGCTGCCACGCAGGGTCACCCTATGACTGCAAAAGTAGACCAAAACATTGCTGAAGGCCACAGTGGCCTTTTACAAGCCGAAAATAAACTGTAGAGAGACATAAGAAACGAAAAAGAAATTGACCAGTTGACAAAAAAACACAGGAATTACTGAGCCGTTAGATAGTGGGAGTGGGAGCACCAGAGTGTCCCCCTTTGACCTGAGTAGCGCCCTCACCGCCAGTGGCAGGAGCCCATGGCTTGAACCGTCTGATCAGGGTGGCCTGCGAATCGTCCGATGGAAGCTCGATGGACACATGGAGTATGTGGCGGAGGTAGATTTCGAAGCGGCAGACGAAATTTTCCAGGGCCTTGCCATGCTGGCGTAGTTCCTCAGTCAGCGAGTTGAATGAAACCTCCAGTTTGTCGAGGCGGGCGGTGTTTCGAGCTAACACCATGGAGGTCGCCGCAAACGTCTCCTTCACTGCTGCCCCCTGCATGGCTATGGCTTTAGCCAGCATCGTTTTCACTTGCCAGGCGATGACTTGGGTCTGAAGAAATTGGGTTTGACGTGTGGATGGAGTCCCAGGATCCACGAGCCAATCAACTTCCTCGCTGATGCTAGTATCATCCGTCTGTGTTCGAGCCAGTTCCACTTCTTCCTCCAACACCTCAATTGTCTGCTTGCCACGTTTATAAACTGAAGCCTCATAACAGTCCTTGGCTCTTTTGAGGGCCTGTGAGGCTTTGATGCTTCGCAGATTCAGTTCTGCCATGGTGCCTGGGTTAGTGCTTGCAACGATCACTTTTCGTGAGCTGAAATCTAGATTAGATGAAGGGCTTGCCGGTCGATTATCCAAAGCAAGAATGAGACAGAAGGGTCGAAGGGAGGAACTAATAAAGAGATTGGATTAGGGTGGAAGCGTGCTGCAGAGAAGCCATTTAAGGCCATAATGCATGGCAAGTTGCCGAATTGTACTGCCGCCAAAGCTGGGTGAGTGACCGAAGATTTCCGTCCTGCTATCTAATCCTTCACACGCTGGCATCCTGCGCTTAATGCGCTTGGTGGAGCTCTTTCCTCTGCCATAATTCCTTCTCATTAAGGAAGGCTGATCCCAATGGTTTCTCGTTGACTGCTCCTGCGTGTGCCGCCTGACGTGCGCAATCACCATACCGTTAAGCCTGAGTTTCTGATGATGGCTGACCTGCCGTCCGTCCTACGGAATCACCTGCATTCAAGTCTTTCCTTGAGATTGTGTTGCATTGATCCCGAAGTTGGTAGAATGTTAGAGTTTATAATATTAGTATTAGTTATTTTAGAGTTTATAATATTAATCTTAAGGGTTTTAATATTAATTTTGAGATTTCTAATCTTAAGATTTATAATATTAATTTTAGGGTTTAATATATTAATCTTAGAGTTTATGATATTAATGCTAGGGTTTATAATATTGTTAGAGTTTATAATAATAATCATATGGTTTATAATATTAATATTAAAATTTATAGTATTAATATTAGGGTTTAATATTAATCTTAGAGTTTATGATATTATCATTTATAATATTAATCCTACTTTTTGCAATATTAAAACTGAAATTTAAATATTGATCTTAAAATGTGTGATATTAATATTAAAAAGAGTAATATTAATGTTCAGGTTTATAATACTAAATAATATTGTTTGAAAGAAATAGGTATTTTATACTAATTCAACTAGAATACATGCTAATGCCTTTAAAGTCAGAGCAAGTTATATGTCTTCATTGTTCCCAAATTTCACAAAAAGAGTCTTGTTTCTACCCGGCTAGTTACTAACTATACTCCCAGCATCATTTATTTTATAGTCTCCATAGAGAAATCCTTGATACACTATATATTTTCCGATCATTAAGAAAAAACACTAAAAGACAAACCACTACCATATTTCCCAATTTTATAAAGTTCTACTTGTCATAGTTGACGATTCTCCACTTGTTGAGGAGACCCTCCTCCATGGTTTTCTCCAAAAATTCCTCTTGTTCCGTCCCTGAACGCGCTCCTTGTGCTGGGTTATTCATAATCCCGAAAACCTCTACGAAAATTCATAGTGTTGTAGTTTCCACAGTTAATTCTATATTACCCATTTTGAAATCTAATCTATCTACCATCACCTGCAAATGATCACCATAAGCCTGTAGCGTCTTTAGTTGTTGGCTAACCAAGGCAGAGTGATAACGTGCTTCCATGAAATTTGTTTCACCCTGCTCGGATGTAAGAGCTTCCAAGTAAGACACACACATTCCAAGCTGTGCGTTCGGGTCTTCATCGTGTTCCGTCGTGAGTAGGAACTCCATACTACACAAGACTCCAATATTGTATCATGTAAATGAGATTTCCAGGACCATCGACCGCCATTTATAACCAAACTCTCTTAAGCCACTTCTGCCTCCAATATCTTGTGGGAATTCAATTCCATCATTTTGTTTCTGTGATTTCTTGTCAAGATTTACCATCACTAAGTGCCCCCTATTGCTCTCGGGCTCAATCAAATTTACGTAAACTTTCACTACAATCTGTGTGCGAGCTTGCTCGACCGTAGCACTAAATATTAATAAGATCAAGGAAATCCTCCACCTGGTAGGAAGCAAAGATTCTCCCTCCTCGAAGACACATCTAGAGAGACCTATGACACCAGAGAGTGAGGATGCAGGCTGTAAAATGAGAGCTTTCAAGAGATTATACCTTATGCAAACAATTAATGTCTTGACAAGCCTTAAATTGATTTTAATCAAACTCCAAAACTAAAATGATCAGGATATTAAATCCCAATACAAATTCTGTATTTATTCATGCTATATTTACTATGGTCGTAACACCATGATCCATGATAAACACTCCTTGTTCTAAAGTTGTGCCTTGATTAGCCAATGAATTCCAGTACTTGATTATGTTTCCTTTTTATGTGATAGAACTCAACTTTTTCAAATTTTTTAATGTTCATATTGATTCTAAGAATCATTGGATGAAGATCATTTTTTGATATTTCACTAGCTTTGTAGATTTTTTGTATTACAATCATGGAATCCCTATAGACTTTCGAATGATAAATTTGTTTTGTAATTGCTACCTTTATGCCTTGCACAAAGGAAAAGAGCTTTGTTTGATTATTAGTTTTTTTTCTTAAACCTCAGGGAAATTGTGTCTCTATTTCTTCCTCAAGGTGAAATATTACCGCTCCCTCTCATGCCTTTTCTATCGAAGTTTATAATATTAATCTTAGGTTTAAAAAATTAGAGTTTATAATATTAATTTTATGGTTCATAATACTCGGTTTTATAATGTTCGGGTTTATAATATCTAGTTTAATATTAATGTTTAATATTATGACATTTGAATGGTACGTAAATCTATCTAACATCGTATTGTGACAAGCATTGTCTCAATCAATTTCACAATGATTGTCGCAATGTTACATTACATTGGAATTTTTCCAACGTCACACAACGACATTACAAAATTGGAGATTAATATAAGATTTCTAATATTAGTGTTTATAATATTTGTTTTATAACATTATGGTTTAATAGTAGGTTTATGATTTTAGGGTTTAATAATAGGATTTATAATATTAATTCTAAGGTTTATAATATTAATACTAGGATGTACAATCAATTTGTGGATCAATTTGTGTGCCCCGATCAGGGCAGATCCAATCGCAAGGTTTATAATATTAATACTAGGATGTAGGAGGTGGTATATCAGGCACAAATTTTCGATGTGGCAGAAGTTTTATGCGAGACTGTCCCTCACTCATGATTGGTCAGTGAATTGGTTTGTTTTGAGTTTTAGAGTGTGGTGTTCGGTGTGTAGTGGGGAAAGGGGAGTAACTTCCCTTAAATTTATAGTGTTTGTTTGCTAGTGTGCTCTACGCGAAGCTACCTAGTGCACTTTGGGAAGGGAAAAGCTTGTCTGGACCATTATATGCTTGAATTTATATAATCATGGTGCTTTTTCAAACCGCTTTCTTGCTGGGAAAGATTGGTGGAGTGGAGGAGGTTTGGTTGACAAAGGGTATCATCTTTGGAGAGGTCGTAGTTGTTCACAATCCATCTCGGGTGCCTGGCAGTCTCAGATCGAAGTGGGGAGGCCAGGGTGGTCAGTGGCTGAGCTGACCAAGACAAGGGTCGACCGCTCCATAATTTGTGACTTTGGCAATGTTTGTGCTATTGCAGGTTCTTCTAGAATGAGGCCATCCCTGGGGAGTGGGTAGTCCTTCCGCCCTGCTAAGCCTAGCTCAGTGGGACGAGGGGATCTAGTAATGACCACTCCATATCCGAATTCCAGAGAGTTGGCTGCTAGGATGCATTGGGGTAGAAAGGTTATGGGTCGTTCCCGAAAGACAAGAGATGGTGCGCGAGGAGGACGCAGTTGTGGCGGGAAGATGACGAGCCATTGTGGGCTGTCTATGTAGCCCCAGAGGCAAGGTGATGTGCAAAGTCAGGGGAAGGTGAGTCATGGGTTTGGCAAGGACTCGACAACTGGTCCATGGGAAATGCAACACTACTACTTCGAGAATTGTCGTGAATTAATTCAATCACTACTAGAACAGATGGAAACTGTTGCGAGGATCACAAGGGAGAATTATGTAGAGTTGGTTGCCACCTTGGATAGAATGCATTACTTTCAGTGCCAGGTTCCATAACTAGTGGTGGTGGTTTTGCGTGGCCAAAACCTCCTTTCAGAAAAGGTGGAAAAGCTGGAGTCGTGGATGGCTCACATCGAATGACATGTTCAATGCGTGTTTTGTCCACTGCCTCCTCCGGGAACAACCCCAGATCACCAAGCTTCCATCACGTCTGATGAATAGAATGATCACAGGTGTCCTCTTAGTATTACTTGTGTTTTTGAGTATCTAACCCTCTTTGGTATGGGTTATTTCCTTAGATTATTTTTTGTATTTTTGTCATCTTTTACACACAGTGATTAACATACCTGGTCGGGGTGAGACCACCTATCTTTTGAAACACTGGATGTATACCTTTTTGTTGAGATGAATAGAATATTAACTTACAAAAAAACAAATTAGTAATAAATCTCTACCAAGCATATTTATCGTGATATATCACTACATTTATTGATATGATTTTGCATGTGATTGATTATACCCATTAACATATATCAATCATATTTATTGATATACTTATGCTAGTGTTAATCATACCAAATATGAATATGTAACTATGCTAAGAACTATGGGTGTACTCGTATGTGTTTGATACATTGTTTTTCTAATAAAATTTTAGGTTAAATGGGTGTCTATGAAATTAAAAAAACTTATGAAAGTTATTATGTTAATCATATGGCCGATAACCAGAATTAATTATCAACTTAAATTGTATCAATGAAATTCAAACACTCCAATGATTAGACACATTTGCTTAAAGGGTAAATTTATTTAGAATAGGATCCAATAGAGGAACTTTTAGAAGATTTAAATTAGATATCATCGAATTAAAAAGTGTCGCCTTCTATATATTTCACATGGGGGCAATAAGTATGGTTGAAAAATAGGGAACAGACCATTGTAATCTTTCAAAATGCCAAAACTATCCGGCCGTCATAAATGACCAAAATCTTGGCCTCACTCGTTGGAATTTGATAAGGTTCAAGTAAAACAATGGCGTGAGAGACATTTACATGTGAGTTGCTGACATTCCCTCATAAATGCTCAAAAATTTGAATTGACTGGTTCGGAAGGTTCTAACGAAAAAATCGCGTGAAGACATTGACATGCACGGCACATCTTCACGGATTAGTAGATTAGTTCCGGTCATGGATATGTATATTTTGATCATTAAATATGATTAAAAGAATCACATACTTATCATCAAAGTTGAAAAGCCTTGTGAATATTTTTTTATAGAAATGAAGCTCCAATTTGAAATTGACATCTTACCATCTATACTAGTTCACAGATTTCAATCCGTAGAAATCAGTAGATATATTATTAACGGAAAGAAAATAATGGATAACTCACTGCTTTACAAATTCCAAATCTGTTTTTCACGATGATCATCTGTTTTTCATATATGTAATTTTATGTTCAATGGACATTTGTGATGGTACTTTTTTTTAATTATTATATATAATTCTTCAAGAACAACGTTAAACATGAAAATAGTCATCTTTTTAATAAAATAGAATATTGATGTAATATCTTACTATTTTGTTGAAATATTAAAGTCACCTACCGTGCCTTGGGCAGGAAGAACAAAGAAGAAACAAGTACAAGGCAGCAGATACTGAGATTGAGTGCACAACACTCTGCATTGAAGAAGCATGGAGAAATCCGTAAGGAAGAATTAATTTTGATGGGCCACAACCACAATTGCAGGTGAATTTAACTTAGTGATGGGCAAAGCCGTTCTTCACAGTGGAAGGACGAAGATTTTCGTAGATTTGTTTTCTACAGAGGAGAAGAGTAATTAAAACCAGTCGTTTCGGGCTTTAAAGCCTTCAACAACCAGAATGAAGAAAACAGACGGAAGTCCTTTTATTTTTGAATTGGCGGGACAGGTGGTCCCCACCATTTATATGCCAATCGGAATCGGAATCGGAAAGTAATGTTGGAGCAGTGTCTTGTTGATATGGGAGAGTTCCGCAAAGCGAAACGTTTAAATACAAACAAAACATATATAAATCACCCCCACAGCAGCGGAAGGCCCGTGGGTCCACAAGACCACGTGGCAGAAATCTATTGGAACCGATCGCAAGGTTTAAATCGGTGGGATTTTATTGTGTGCCCCGATCAGGGCGGATCCAATCACAATCGAAGGATCGGAGGTCGTGTTCCAATCGCAATCGAAAGATTGAATGGAACACAAAGTTCGTTGTCAAGACATTTGCCGATTGTCGATTGTCCAATCGCAAGCGGAAGAGCGGAGGTCGAGTTTCCAATCGCAATCGAAAGTTTGGGCAGATCACAAAGTTTGTTGTCAAGACTTTTTGTCGATTGCCGATTGCCGACTGCGTAGTGGTCCCCACTCGTACGTCAGGCATTTCATATTTTATTAGTTTCGCAAAGGTTTTTCCTTTGTATTTGGTTTTCATTTCTTTGTTTTAAGTTTTCATATAGTTTATATGTAATGTTTAAAATATGCGCGGCATATAAAATCCAAAGGCCCGCGAGCCACTGTAAGGAAATTGTATTGTTTTGTTTTGGTTTTTTTTTCGCACAGCAGCGCGGAAGAGGAAATACATAGCATTGTGTTGTATGTTGAAGACAGAGTATTGTTCTCAAAGAGAGACAAAGAGTTGTTTTGTTTAGCACTGCGTCTGTAGCAGTCATACATATTTGGTGAATCCCTCACTGTTGAGGAAGAATTTGTAACAGTTTTCAAAGTAACAGAAGTTTGTTTTAAAGCCCTGAAAGCTCTGTCTCCTGTCAAGTTGTTTAAATTTCTCTGTGTTGTAGAGGGAAGATTATTCTCTCCACTGTTTTCTTGGAATTCCCAAAATTTCAACATGGTTTCGGAGCTAATCTAGGCTCTTTGAAGATTTCAAAGAAGCTGAAGAAGAAGACCTGTTGCAGCGTTTCTCTCTAGCAGCGTGAAAAGCTCAACAGCGGTCAATTTCAGATATTTCTCAAAGATAAAAGTGCAGTTGTTTATTATTTAAAAAGGAGTTTTTTCTTTCAGTAAAGGAAAGACAGTTTGTTTAAAGTCTGAGTTCAGTTTAAGAAGCAATGGCTGGACCAAGCACTGGTATGAATCTTGGAAGTGTTCAGTTTCCATAGTTTAATGGAAAGAACTATGATTATTGGGCCATTACCATGAGAGCCCTGTTTGTCTCACAAGACTTGTGGGAACTCGTAGAAGATGGTTTCATAGAACCAGCTGATGAGCAGGCTTTTAATGCCTTAACTCAAGCAGAGAAAGATGTATTGAAGAATAATAGGAAGAAAGATGCTAAAGCTCTCTTCTGTTTGTATCAAGCTGTAAATGAGAGTGTGTTTCCAAGGATAGCAGCAGCTAAGAAATCCAAGGAGGCATGGGAAACTCTGAAAGTTGCCTATCAAGGTATGGAGAAGGTTAAGACAGCAAAGCTTCAGTTGCTGAGAAGAGATTTTGGAACTCTTTGCATGAAAGAGTCAGACAGTGTTGATACATTCTTTACACATGTGATTGGGATTGTAAATCAGATAAGATCCCATGGAGAAACTCTTGAAGAAAGAAGGATTGTGGAGAAACTTTTGAGATGCTTACCCTCAAAGTTTGATGTTATTGTTACCACCATAGAAGAGACCAAAGATCTCTCACAGTTCACAGTGGATGAACTTCATGCCTCGCCGATAACTCATGAACAAAGATTGAGCAGAGATGAACACTCATCTCTTGAGCACGCCTTCAAGACCCAGATGCCTTCAGGAAGAGGAAGAGGTCAAAGAAAAGGAAGAGGAAGAGGCAGAAGCCAGAATAGAGGTGGAAGGGACAGCTCTTCACATTCACATGGAAGGAGCAACATTCAAAGCCAGAGCCACGGCCAATACAACAGCCAGCAAGATGGACATCAACACCAACATGCTCAAGGACAAAGGTATGACAAATCCAATGTCCAGTGTCATTATTGCAAGAAATATGGGCACTATTCCAATGAATGTAGAAAGAAGCAAAATGACATGAAGAATAGGCAGAATGCTAATGTAGCAAAAGAGGAAAAGAACCCAAGTAATGTGTTGTTAGCTTGTAATGTAGCACAAGATAAAAATGATGATGTTTGGTTCTTAGATTCTAGATGTAGTAATCACATGACTAGCAACAGAGCAATGTTTTCCAGCCTTGATGAAGAAGTCAAATCTGAAGTGACCACAGGGACTGATACTAAAATCTCTGTCAAAGGGAAAGGCAGGGTAAGTATTCGAGCAAGGAATGGGGAGCAAAAATTTGTTCCTGATGTGTATTATGTTCCAGGTCTGAAATGTAATCTTTTGAGCGTTGGGCAGCTCATAAACAAAGGTTACAATGTTATATTCAAAGATGATGTGTGCACAATAAAAGACATTCCTCCAAGCAAGAAAATTATTTCTGAAATCCAAATGACCAGCAATAGAATGTTTCCACTCAAGCTCAACATTGACTTGAAGGGAAAAGGGAAAAGCATAGCAGCTGTAACACAAGAAGCCTTTCAGAAGGAAGCAAAGGATGAAAATTGGTTATGGCACCTGAGATTTGGACATCTCAATTTCGGAGGATTAAATTTGCTGCACAGAAAAGGAATGGTAAGAGGTTTGCCATTGATTGAGAAGCCTGACAGCCTATGTGAAGGCTGCATCTTGGGAAAGCAACACAGAGAAAATTTTCCTTCAGGGAAAAGCATAAGGGCGAAAGCACCTTTGGAGATAATCCACTCAGATTTATGTGGGCCGATGCAAACAGCATATCTGTTTCGGGCAGCAATTACATGCTGACCTTCATTGATGATTTCACACGAAAAGTGTGGGTTTATTTTCTAAAATATAAGAGTGAAGTCTTTCAGAAATTTCGTCATTTTAAAGCTCTTGTAGAAAAACAGAGCGGACTTCACATTAAAGTCCTCAGAACTGACAAAGGAGGAGAATACATATCAAAAGAATTTCTGCGTTTTTGCAGAGAGAACGGCATACACAAGCAGTTTACCACCAGGTACACGCCGCAACAGAATGGAGTTGCTGAAAGGAAGAATCGAACCATAATGGAGATGGTGAGAAGTATGCTAAAGGCAAAGCACTTGCCGAATGAGTATTGGGCAGAAGCAGCAAACTGTGTTGTATACATTTTGAATAGATGCCCTACAAAAGCAGTGATGAACAAAGTTCCAAAATAAGCGTGGAGTGGTAGAAAACAGGGAGTCACCCACATGAGAGTTTTTGGATGTGTAGCATATGCACACATTCCAGACAAATTGAGAAAGAAGTTGGATAGTAAGGGTGAGAAGTGCATTTTCCTTGGATATTGTGAAGATTCCAAAGGATACAGACTATATAACCCATCCATAAAGAAGTTTGTAATTAGCAGAGATGTGCAATTCATCGAAGAAGAAGCGTGGGATGGAAGCATTGAGAAAACAGTTAATGTCAAAAACTGTTTATCTCATGATGAAGATGATGTAGATGTGGTTGAAATTAATAACCCATCCATAGCACAACCTCCAGCAGCGCAAGGCCATCAAAGGATGCCTCAAGCAGCAGCAAGAACACCCTTGAGAAGAATCGACAGTGGTTCACCTAGTACACCACAAGGAGCAGAATTGAGTGCTTCATCAAGCACGGCTACACCAAGTGAAAGAGGAACAAGATTAAGAAGCCTTAGAGAAATTTATGAGCAAGGAGAAGCAAACGAAGGTATGAATTCCTTATTTGCTTTGTATTGTCAAGTTGATGATCCTATTCATTTTGAAGATGCTATTAAAGATATAAAATGGATAGAAGCTATGGATGATGAAATTAAAGCCATAGAGAAGAATAGAACATGGGAGTTGGTTGATCTCCCAGAAGGTAAAGAAGTCATTGGAGTTAAATGGGTATACAAGACCAAAATAAATGCTGAAGGAAAAATAGAAAGACACAAGGCCAGACTTGTTGTCAAAGGATATAAGCAGAAGCAAGGGATTGATTATGAAGAAACTTTTGCACCAGTTGCAAGAATGGAGACGGTAAGAGTAGTGTTGTCCATAGCAGCACAAAATAGATGGAAAGTATATCAAATGGATGTAAAATCCGCATTTTTAAATGGAGTTTTAATGGAAGAGGTATATGTGGAACAGCCTCTTGGATATGAGAAGAAAGGCCAAGAGCATAAGGTCTGTAAATTCAAGAAAGCTCTCTATGGGCTGAAACAAGCACCAAGAGCATGGTACAACAGAATAGATTCTTATCTATTGGAGAATGGATTTGAAAAGTGTGAGGGAGAACCCACCCTCTACATCAAAGAAAAGGATGGTAAGTTATTGATTGTGGTTTTATATGTTGATGATTTAATTTTTACAGGTAATGATGATTACCTTGTTGAAAATTTTAAAACAATCATGAAATATGAATTTGAAATGACTAACATGGGTTTATTAAGATAATTCTTGGGAATAGAAGTGGAGCAAGGTGAGAAAAGAATTTTTATTTCTCAAGCAAAGTATGTGAATCAAGTTTTGGAAAGATTCAACATGCAGGAGTGCAAAGCTGCAATTACTCCCATAGTAATGGGATTGAAGTTGAGTAAGAATGACAGCAGCAAGGATTTCGATCCAAGTTTGTATAAAAGCATAGTTGGCAGCCTCATGTACTTGACTGCAACTAGGCCGGATATTATGCATGCTGTTAGCTTAATTTCCAGATTTATGGAGAAGCCAAAAGAAGCACATTGGCAAGCAGCAAAGAGAATTCTGAGGTATGTGAAAGGAACAAAAGGATTTGGTATTTTATATACTACTTCAGAAAATTCAAAATTGGTTGGATACACTGACAGTGATTGGGCTGGAAGTGTAGATGATCGGAAGAGCACTTCCGGTTATATTTTTCATATGGGTTCAGGAGCCATTTCATGGGCTTCTAAGAAACAACCTATTGTAGCATTATCTACAGCAGAGGCAGAATATGTGGTAGCTACAACAGCAGCATGTCAAGCAATTTGGATGAGAAGAATGTTGAGAAGTCTATGCCAAGAACAGGTAAAGGGCACTGTGATTTATTGTGACAATAGCTCAGCTATTGCATTGTCAAAGAATTATGTGTTTCATAAAAGAACAAAGCACATAGACACAAAGTATCATTATATCAGAGAATTGGTGAATAATGGTGAAGCTGTTTTACAGCATTGTAAAACAGAGGAGTAGTATGCAGATATTTTAACTAAACCATTGGGACAGAAGACCTTTGAATTTTTAAGAAAATGCCTGGGTATGATGAATAACCCAGCAGCTGACTTTAAGGGGGAGTGTTGAAATATTAAAGTCACTTGCCGTGCCTTGGGCAGGAAGAACAAAGAAGAAACAAGTACAAGGCAGAAGATACTGAGATTGAGTGCACAACACTCTACATTGAAGAAGCATGGAGAAATCCGTAAGGAAGAATTAATTTTGATGGGCCGTAGCCACAATTGCAGGTGAATTTAACTTAGTGATGGGCAGAGCCGTTCTTCACAGTCGAAGGACAAAGATTTTCGTAGATTTTTTTTCTACAGAGGAGCAGAGTAATTAAAACCAATCGTTTCGGGCTTTAAAGCCTTCAACAACCAGAATGAAGAAAACAGGCAGAAGTCCTTTTATTTTTGAATTGGCGGGACAGGTGGTCCCAACCATTTATATGCCAATCGGAATCAGAATCGGAAAGTAATGTTGGAGCAGTGTCTTGTTGATATGGGAGAGTTCCGCAAAGCGGAACGTTTAAATACAAACAAAACATAAATAAATCACCCCCACAGCAGCGGAAGGCCCGTGGGTCCACAAGACCACGTGGCAGAAATCTATTGGAACCGATCGCAAGGTTTAAATCGGCGGGATTTTATTGTGTGCCCCGATCAGGGCGGATCCGATCGCAATCGAAGGATCGGAGGTCGTGTTCCAATCGCAATCGAATGATTGAATGGAACACAAAGTTCGTTGTCAAGACATTTGCCGATTGTCGATTGTCCAATCGCAAGCGGAAGAGCGGAGGTCGAGTTTCCAATCGCAATCGAAATTTTGAGTGGATCACAAAGTTTGTTGTCAAGACTTTTTGTCGATTGCCGATTGCTGACTGCGTAGTGGTCCCCACTCGTACGTCAGGCATTTCATATTTTATTAGTTTCGCAAAGGTTTTTCCTTTGTATTTGGTTTTCATTTCTTTGTTTTAAGTTTTCATATAGTTTATATGTAATGTTTAAAATATGCGCGGCATATAAAAGCCAAAGGCCCGCGAGCCATTGTAAGGCAATTGTATTGTTTTGTTTTGGTTTTTTGTTTTCGCACAGTAGCGCGGAAGAGGAAATAAACAGCAGTGTGTTGTATGTTGAAGACAAAGTATTTTTCTCGAAGAGAGACAGAGAGTTGTTTTGTTTAGCACTGCTTTTGTAGCAGTCATACATATTTGGTGAATCCCTCACTGTTGAGGAACAATTTGTAACAGTTTTCAAAGTAACAGAAGTTTTTTTTAAAGCCCTGAAAGCTCTGTCTCCTGTCAAGTTGTTTAAATTTCTCTGTGTTGTAGAGGGAAGATTATTCTCTCCACTGTTTGCTTGGAATTCCCAAAATTTCAACATAATTGTGACTCTAAGCTGAGGACAAACCAGAATGTTTTTAAAACTGAAGGAGCAACGATACTCAGGAATATTAAGAATGAGGTTTTATTTTATTTCGTTTTTTTTTTTTAATTCAAAGAAGCAACAATATATGGATTGGATGGGATAATAATCTACAGAGTGACAAACTATATCACCAAGATTATTAACAAGTTATTTGTTTATCAAGTCTAAATAAGATTCCGGGATAGAGGTGGGTACACTCATGAGGGGGTCTAGCTGGGTGCACCACCCTCTCGAGGTGATGGAAGAGGGTCCAGAGTGAGGTTTAAGGAGCGAACATCCTTGTATTTTAATTTTTCAGGTCCCAGAGTGAGGTTTAAGAGCGAACCTCCTTGTATTGTAATTTTTCAGGTTCCAGGTTGGTACAATCATGAGATCACTGGGTGTGGGAATTTGTATGGAAAATTTAGAACTAAGACCCTCTCATGTTCCATGCCTCTCAAGAAACACATGCACAGTAGGAGCGGTGGCAGTGACCAGTAGCTCGCAAGTTCAAGACGGGAATTTTCAACGTTGTTCTGAGAAGTTAGGAATTTGGAGACGATGGTGCTCAGAGGTGATTAGATTTTTATTCTAAGATAATGGAGGAGGTTTCCTGTTAGTTATTTGATCGTGGTCATAACATGGGATAGAGAATTGAATACTTAACTGAATTGCAATAAAGTCGATGATGAAGAACTTACTTGCCATGGTGCTTGTTAGGGTCCTATAAATATAGGATTCATAATTTTGATTTGGCTCTCTTAAAATTCTTGTAAATATGTACATGCCTTGCTTTCTGCAAGCTGTTTTCCCATATTTGAAAATTATAAAAAATGAAAAAAGAGGGTAAAAATTTCTAAAAGAAAGATCAATGGACTTAGCAAAATATAGACCCCAAAAGAAAAAGGAGATAAAAATAAGACCTGAAAGTGAGCAAGTCCAAATGCCACTACTTTTACTTTTATTGAAAAAATAATGATTATGTGCAAAGTGTCAATAAATACCATAATCCATGATTAGTTAAACACTTTAAGTCTTAACTTTTCATGTTTTCAATTTCATGTTTTAGATAGAGAATAAATATTTTTCAAACAGTTTAAACTTGAAAAATAAGTAGGTAGGTAGAGAATAATGAGGAGCTCAACAGTTTAATCTGAGCCCTCAGATGAAATAAGGTAGAATTAGATAGTTTTATGCTTTGAAGAAAAATGGATTTAGGGTTTCAAGCTTAAATGCACCCATGCAAATGAAGTAAAAAATGTTAGAATAATGATGGTTAGGTAGAAAGAAGTGGAGCAAGCATGTAATAAAGCATCATTGGGCAAAAATCACTAATTTCCCCTCCCCCATAATCATCCACTATTCTAAACCTTCAGCTAAAGAGGCTTAGAGCATTTCTCTGACTTTTTTTGGGACCAGACCCAGGGATTAATAACTGGTTGGTTAAAAATATTGCATTACCTGCATAAAGCCCACTTCATCAAAATATTCATCCTTTTCGAAAACTATGATCCCTTTCCCTAAGTAAAAACTCATTTTTACTTAGTAAAATTAAAACCCTAAATAACTAATTTCATTTCCATTCAAAATCACGCAAAAACCCATAAAATGCATTTTATCCTAAGTCTAAGTGTGAAAAATACAAAAGGGAAAACTATGCTTTATTTACACTTTACTTAGTCTTGAAACATGTATTTTATTCATTTACCTACATTACACCTTTTTTCCATATTAATTTCTAACGTAGATATTAATTCCTTCAAAACTATACCCTCCCGTATAGTATTAAATCATTTTTTTTAAATAACCCACAAAACCCTCTATTTAATGTTTAAGCCAATGTTATAATAACCCATGTGACGAATTAAAACCTCGCCCTTATTCCCATTGGTTTCAAACGTATCTATATAAAAATACCCTGCCCCCTATAGTTATTAAACAAATGACAAATGCTTAAAAAATATATAATAAGACTCGTGGCAATGTTATTGGTTGAAACATTTGTTAAATGTTTTAATTAAAACACATATATGACTTTACCCCTCCTCCAATCATATAACCGAAGGTTTATAAATTTATATTTATAAGGTTTGAAACCCATCGCACCACGTTAATAAACCCTAGACCCCACCTTTGAATGCAGTGCTACTCCTCAGACAAATCTCAACTGTTCACCCCTTCCTGATCCAACGATTGAAATCCCATATTGCAAATAAAATCGTGGTATGATAACACTTTCATTTCCACGTGAAATAGGTTGTTTTCGAATCCTCTCCCTCCTCCATGTGGCTCATTCCTACTGGATCGCATTCGATCCATTCCAAACCACTTACCACCTCAAATACGAGCGATAACCACTCACGATTTCTATTATTCGAAGCCCCAAAACCACCCATCCTATGATTTGACCACCATTCAATGCTTAACCTTCTTTAAACCAAAAACACTATAAAACTTCATAATGTGCACAGTTAATCCCTTTCTCCATTATCTGTGCATTTTTAAACCATCTCCGACTGGAAATCAAGCATTGTGCTCCATATTTTCACCCAAAGAACCAGAAATCCATTTCAAATGTTGCTGGGACCACTTCAAGCTTCCAATTTACTTCAAGAGACTTCAACAACCATCACAAAGCCTCTTCGATGCCTCAGAAACCTTTTCAAGACCAAATACCTGCAAAAATACGTATTCTTCGAAGAAAATAACCTTCCCTTCATTTGAAAGAACCAAATTTCTGCCAATTCAAACTTTGTGAAGCCTATTTTTCCCACAGAAAGACCTGTATTTACCCCCAAAATAAAATATTTGACGTGAAACCCTGATAAATTCAAATTTTTCTAAAGACTTTAACTTGTTTTAAGCAAAATTGAAGAAATTTAAGTATTTTAGACCTTTAGAAACCCTTTGAATGAAGAAAACCCTTTTATAAATGCTTAAAACCCCCTTTTTTTGTATAAATTAGAAGGCTTTAGGGCTGTTTTATCAAAGAAGTATGCAATAAAACCTATGCAAAAGGTTACACACTGCTCCAAAAAACCTAAATTTTAATAGTTATTTTTGCAAAATTGAGAGCCAATAACAACAAAAATGAAAACCCGTTGTAGTTCAAACCATTTTTCACAGTGTTTTCCCATCATCAAAGCCATTATCCCTCCATGCAAACCTATCTTTATTAACAATTATTTTGTTTTTCAGGTCATTAGCAAAAGGATAATTTGGATAAAACAATCTAAATACTAGAAATATCTGTTTTACTCCAAGAGTTCACGAAGAAATAAATTTTAAATGATATTCCTTAACAAAATATTCCAAAAAGTAGAACAGAAAGAATTCATTTATGCAGAGAGAGATAAATTTGCACAGTGAATGGTAAACGTGAAATAATAATTCACAATGACAGTGAAAACATAATAGTCAAAGAGCAACAAAGTTAAAGTGTATCAGATGAAAGTCATAGTAAAGGTCAAAACAAAGTTATAGAGCAGCCAAGGTAAAATAGTAAAAGTAAAAATAGATGAAGTAATGGTTAAACAGAGATGAAAATACTTTCACCAACAATTAAATTTATCCAAAGTAAAGAAAAATAGTTAAAATAACAAAAATGTTAAAAGATGAAAACAGAGAAAAAAAGGAAATTTTTGCAGAAATTTCCTATTTACGTCATTGTTTTGCAGAAAATATTGTGACCCATTCAAGATGAATTTTGCGAAACTTATGGAGGTTTATGTTTCTAAGATGTCAAAATACAAAAAAAAACCTCTCACTTTTCTGACAGCTTTTATGGGTTTGGAAATATTAAACAATATTTGAAAGCATTTTTTATAGAAAATACTTGTTAAGTCATCCTTTTGTAGAGAATATTATGGACAATAAGAAATACATCTTACAAAACTGAAGGATTTTTTTGTTCCTAGGAGACCCATCTACAAAAACGTATCTCAATTTTTGTACATGTATTACAAAATGAGAGATACATGCACATATTTATAGCTTATTGTTTCAGATAATGCAAAGCTCTGTTTTACACATATTTTTGTAGAGCCTATTATGAACAGCTGGAGCAGAATTTTAGGGAACAGAGAGAGGTTTATCTCACAAACATATTTATCTACAAAAACCGCTTTCATGTTTTACATATCTATTTTGGATTGAGAAATAAAAAGGTATCATTGAACCCCAAGTTTGCATAATTTCTAGAACAAAATGCACAATGGAAGGAGATAGTTAGTGACTTGGATGCCTCATTATCAACTAAGAGTTGATATGAAATTTGAATTCTCTTCTTTATCACCACTAGTCCATAAGTATAGTGCCAAATAGATTCATTATTTTTGAGTGTCCATTATTTAAGTTCTATTTATGTCAAACAGTTTGAGATATTTGTAAACCAATATTGATATTTGTTCAAGATATTTTAGTTTAGAATTTGTATATATACTTCATATTTTGAAGTATTTTTGTGTAATAAATTGTTGGAGATTGTTATAGTCATTTCTTTTGGACTTCAAAGCTTTTGTGTGTCAAATTTCTAGTAGCAGACTCCATCAAACAAATTGGCATCATAGTTCAGGATTCTTGTGATGAGCTATTTGGAGTGAAGTATTTCCTTACTTGTCATTGTTGTATTTCTTTGTTACATGCATCTATCTATGTTTGTTCTAAATTTGAATGAATAATTAGGAGTGCTACTAAAGGATTTGTTAATAGCACCCTATTTTTAAATAGTTATCATTTTAATGTTTTCCTCTGATTTCCAGTGTAAGGAACCCTTAATTTCTCTCTCTCTCTCTCGTTTGACCTCTTCCAACTACTTCCTTTTTCCGGATCAAAAGATTCTTAATTTTCCTTTATCCCGATCATACCACCTCACAAAAAATAACTTTCCAATATCTTCAAGGGTTATCTATCTTGCCTTGAAAACATTTGACCTCTTGGCCTTGATCCCAGTTCTGTTTGCTTGATTTTGACTCCTTAGCCCATTGGAAAACTATATTTCCCACTATCCATATCTTCAAGTGATTTTTCCCACCAAACCAATCAAGACCAAAACCAATTGCAAAATCATAACTAGCCTAATATCTCATAAATTAAAACAAAGTTAAAATTTATAGAGAGAGCCCTCTCTAAACCCTAGGAAGACTAGATCCTAGAGTTTAAAAGTTGGTATGTGGTTACCTCGGTGAGTTCCCTCTTGAACCTGGAGAAATTACTGAGTGATAACAGTGCTGAAGGATATGCAAGTGGAAATATACATTGTGCTTTTTTAGTTGGAGGATACTAAATGAATGCTAAGATATCATCATTTTTTCATGGATAAGAATGGGGCAAGGCTATCCTATGTAGAAAATCACCTTTAATGTTACACTAAAACTCTTACTCCTCGAGGTTACAGTGTAAGTCTTATGGAAATTGAACAAATGTCTTGTTAGTTAAATGAATATTTTTCTTTAAGAAAAAATGGAAATTCATATATGAAGTGGGAAAATTAATTTCTTGTAAAAGGTCAAGGACTTACATAATTTTTTTGGTGTTGTAACCACTAGTAGGTCTACATGTTTACATTTTTACTTCTTACTGTCTACAAAACAATAAGACATGCATAAATTTTTGTGGGTAGTAACCACTTTAAAATGTTGAAGAAATAAAATAATGGTGGGAACACCATTAACTAGTGGTAAATATATTTATTTACATGTTGTTCCTATAATTGTTATGCAAATTACTAGAATCCAAGTGCCAAAACCCTGTGATGGAAAATTCTAAGAATGAACAAAATGTGATTAATAGACATTGAAAATAGTTTTAATGAGAAATATAATAATAATAATAATAATAATAATAATAATCCAATTTTAAGGTCACAGCCAAGCAAGGCACCAAATTGGTGTATGAGACCCCCTTGTTTGTGGGACAACAGACCCACCTCCCCACAATGATTTGACTTCTAAGTCCCTCTGGTTTTGAACCAGTGACCTCTTAGGAGGAAACACATGCTCTTAACCATTCGGCCCACTAAATTTAATTTAGTATTTAATTTATTAACTAAGAAAATAATTTTTAAAATTTCATAATAACAAAGTTCTAGGTGTACTTCTATGATGCATTTTCTTACTAAATAAAACTTTAAGTAGATTTCATCAATAATAACATTCTAATAGTGCATTTCTATCACCACTTTTATGATATATTATTTAAGCCTTCCAAGTATAAATTTAAACTTGCATAACCATATAAATTAAATGGTTGGTAAATGAGGATAGGCTTCAATCTATAACAAGGATTTCTAATCTCAGATGCGGGTGGGTAAATGGAATGTGGCGGTGGCTAGCCTGGTGACCAACACCTGACCAGGCCACACGTTGCCCATCGTTCTTAGTGAAGGCACCATAAATTCCCGGAGTAAGTCGGACTCAGCATTCATGTCTCATTTTCCTTGGCGTTATTCCTCTGCCTTCACGTGCTCTGTCATGGTGATGCACCCTTCTGTGCGACCCTCTCCCACTCCATATACTCGCCTTATGAGCATTTGGCCTCTCCATTTGGGTTTTCGGCTTGCTTTTCAAGTTGCCCGAGCACCTCGGCCTCCAGCTGATTGTATTTCAGCCTCTGTCGCATCTTCCACGCCTCCACCATCCCCTCCGTCCTCTCCGCACTCGTTTGACCCTCTGCAGCAGTCGTCTCCTCCATAAACTACTTATCATGACCCTCCTTCGCTATTGTGTGCACCTTTCTCTCCGAATTCATTTCGCTCTTCCCCGTCCCCTTTCTTCTTCCCCGGTTCTCAATCCCTTTTCACTAGCATTGATTCCCGCACCACAATGTCATCTAGGCATAGAATTCATTGCAAAAGAGGTGGTGGCGGCAGAGGGGAGGGTGGTAGGGGTTCACACCCACCACTTGCCATCCACGATTTCGGTAGCCAACCTCCTTCAGATAGCAACATGGGCCGATTTCATTTTTCCAGTGACCTAGACAAGCTGCACATTACTGCTACCATCTCAGTCTCTTTCCATGAAGAGCCTCAGGTTGGTGAAGCTTCAGGCTCCAGAAAGCACCGGAAATCTACCATTTCAGTCCAGCATCTTCAAGACAGAAGGAAATAGATGGCGCTCCCAGTCAAGCCAAGCATGACTAGCTGTAGTAGTGAGGGTGATAGCAGCAGCGACTCGACTCGTAGGAAGAAAAATCTCAACTCGGATTCAGGCTCCTCTTCTGCATCGGAGAGTTCCTCCCAGTACTCTAAAAGCACCGCTGAAGATATCGAAGATTATAGTTGTCCCATAGTGGAGGAGAATCCTCCTCCACCTATAGGCATCTAGCTTCTTGTCAAGTCTTTCTTTCCTTTTTTTGACCTTCTGTCATGTTAAGTTTCAGGTTCAAACACGTTGATGGTCACCTCCTTCGAAGCTTAAAATGCTTTTTTTTTTGCTATTATGCTACTAAGAACTTGATGACTGCTGGTTTCCTGATAATGGGCAACAACTCTTGGGCTGGTTTCTAGGTTATGGGTAGCCCTTTTTATAGTTTTTTGGTTTTTTCGAATAGGACCTCCTGTGAGGTTGACTAATTTAGTAGCCATGCAGGAAGGTCTCACATTGTAAATTATGTTCAATATCAATATATTAACGCAACTTAGAAAAAAAAAACAAGGGTTTCTAAGCATGGTAGTCCTTGGCACTCAGGTGAAAATTATGCTTTCAAAGAAATTACAAATTGATATATGAAGTGAAAAAATTAATTGTTACTAAGAGACGAGGAATTCCATACATTTTTATGGGTAGTAACCATTACCAAGTCTCCACATTTCCATTTTTACTCCTACTTGCTAAAGTGTTGAAGAACACATAATAATGGTAGGAGGTAACTAAGGGTAAGTTAGATTTTGTTCATATCAATTATCTATGAAAATAATTTCTTTTATGGTGGGTAATAAGTAATTATAAATAAGTTATTTACATGGCTCTAAATTATTTTCAAAGATTTTAATTTTAATTAGTTTTCTTATGAAGCTTAATAAACTTAAAATCATCTCACAAATATCTAAAAGTCATGGCATAAATATTGCAAGTGCATCCAAAATTATGATATGAAAATTTCAAGAAGTTATCTCCATGGAATTTTATTGTGAAAAGGCTCTAGTAAGACATTCAATTGATGGTCTCATCAAAGGTTTGAAAATTCAACTTTTCAATAATATTGAAAATTAAGTATTTATTTTTCAAAGTTAAACATTATAACTTGCATTGTAAATGCTAAACTAATGGTGGTCAATACGAAAATATATTTCATGAATCCTACTTTACTAGAGACTAATAAGTGTCAAAACACTTATTCTATGATATATCTCAGAGTGTTAAAATTTTAAAAATCATAAAAATTAAGAAAATTGTAATTTTATTTTGAATTATTATTATTAATTATAAAAAGAATTCTTATAAGTTAAACACACACACATACACACACACACACACACACACACACATATATATTCATGGAAAATGATTCTTTACTATAGGAGTAAAACACTCAGTTTACGATAAATATTTTTAATTTCTAAACTCACTTTGTTACAATCAAAGACTATGTATGGAACTAGAAACTTGACTATGAAAGTGTCCTCCTCAGATGTCGATCTTGCTTTGAGATAGGCCATCTAGCCAAAAATTTCCCAAAAGTCTCCAAGAAAAATTTTGCTAGAAAGAGTCACCATAGATCTACATGGAGGGAAGGAGCACAAAAGGAACACTACAATGTTATCAAGGAAGAATACTCTCCAGAAAACTTTGAATTGCAAGAAATCAGGCAAGAAAGAAACAACCCTCAAGAAAAGCAGGGGGAAAGCCCTGCCCAACAACAAAAAAAAGAACTCCACAACTCCTCAAGCATCAACAATTATGAGGATTCGAATACGCAAAAGAAATATTCATTTAATAGCAAAGCAGATCTCCCAGATCCCAAAGATAAGACACTAGTGTCCGAAGGATCAGAAGAGATGAAGGAGTTGCAAGATAAAGCAAGTTGGAAGACTGTAGGGAAGAAAAATAAAGCTACAACACCAATTTCACCAAGAAAGAAGAGAAGCCAGACAATTAAAAACTAAGAAAATTATAGGTCCGATAGACCAAAGTTTGGTCTGAGTGGACGTTAACCATCATCATCATCATCATCAATAACTTGGTTATAATATCATGGGTCAATACCATGGCTTATTAATATCACATGCCTGAAAAACAATAACACATTGAAACTTGTTTTAATGATTTTTTTTAGTTAATCTATTTAATTAGATGAGAAAAAAAGACATAACTACTTTGGAGATAAATCTCAAACTTTAATTTGTGTACACTACTAATAATATTTTAAAATATTTTGTGAAAATTAAGTCTTACTCTCTATATAATAATTATGAATAACTAATTAAAATGATAAAAACTCCATTCCAAAATAAACATGTTATCAATATAATAATTCCCTCTAAATATATACTTAAAAATATTAAAAATCATAACAAATATAAATGTTTATTTAAATTTAAAAGTTTGATTATATAAAATGAGAATCATATATAACAAAGTATTGCAATGTAGCTTCCTCATGACATGTATACCCGTTGATTGGTTTGGGGTTTAGTCCCCCCACAAAGTTACACGTTCAAACTTCGTAGATAAGAACCGAGGAGTGAAAGCCAATTGGGAAAATTAAACTTCCAAAAATACATCTCGATCAAAATAGCCTCTTACAATATCCTGTTCTGTGTGGACTTTTCTTGGAACTCTCGTTATATTGTTGTGTGTGGATATTTCTTGGAATTCTCGTTCTCCGGTTGTGTGTGGGTTTTATCTTGGAACTCTCGTTGCCTCTGGATCGTTCTTGAAACTTCTTAGAGATAAGCATCTCGTTGTCCATTATGTGTTGTCTCGTTGTCTTTTGTGTGTAGATAGATCTTGAAACTTCTTAGAGATAAGCATCTCGTTGTCCTTTGTGTGTTCTTGGAATTTCTTAGAGATAAGCATCTCAACTTAACCATTGTGTGTTATGTATATCGTTCTTGGAACTTCTTACAGATGAGCATCTCAACTTCTTAGAGATAAGCGTCTTGCTGTCCATTGAGATAAGTATCTTGTTGTGTCTGGATTTTTCTTGGAACTCTCGTTGTTGTCGGTTGTGCGTGGATTTTTCTTGGAACTCTTGTTGTATGTGGATCGAACTCTCGTTGTCCGTGGATCGTTCTTGGAACTTTTTAGAGTTAAGCATCTTGTTCTCCATTGTGCGTTAAGCATCTCGTTTTCTAGTTTTCCATTGTGTGTGTTCTTGGAACTTCTTAGAGATAAGCATCTTGCTGTCCATTGTTGTCCATTGTGTGTTATGTGTGTGGTTCTTGGAAATTCTTAAAGATAACTATTTCAACTTTCGAGGTGTAAGCATATTGTGTGTTAAGCACCTTGTTGTTCTTGGAACTTTTTCTATGGAGATAATAATCTAAGCATTTTTCTTATAACCAATAAGAATATGGTTATGGACTATGCTTAGCTTAATTACAACAAAAAATATTGTAAGGAATTTTAGTCTTTGTTATTTATGTTTAAAATTGTTTTGAGAAAAAATGCATACAAAACTATAACTTATATGAGGGTGATGTGTAATTTTGCATGTGTTTAACATGGAGATATAGTTGACACATGTTTCTTTTAAAATAAAAATAAATTATTATCTAAGTATAAAAACAATGTTGGCCATAATTAGAAAAACTATGTATGTTTAGTTAGTTGTGCATATGACTTAATATAATTTCATGTAAAGTCACTAAAAGTAAAAAAAAATGTGAAATTA
Source organism: Pinus albicaulis (assembly GCA_034641835.2). Lineage (NCBI taxonomy): Eukaryota > Viridiplantae > Streptophyta > Pinopsida > Pinales > Pinaceae > Pinus > Pinus albicaulis. The sequence goes on from CM076581.1 coordinate 92,135,864, forward strand.
AGATGTTTAAACATTATACTTTTAAAAAATATAACATGGAATTTAAATAAACTATTCAATTTCAACTTCATATATATCTATATTAACGAAAAAATGTTAAAAACTATTATTTTAATGTTGTATATATAAAAATATACAATATGATTTAGAAATATATTAATAACAAAAATATCATCTTAAAATGTGTCAATGCATATGGTATATAAAATATTTCATGTTATCTATGTATTTATTATATATTGTTTAAAAGAAATTATATATATAACACTTGAAGTATATGTTTTCAATAAGGATTTTTGTGACATAGAAGTTTAATTTGTATTCTATATACCATTAAAAAATACAATTTAAAGAATGGAACTTTAAACACTGTATTTTGCACTCTAAAAGGAGTTTATCAGTGAATAAATTTGATCCCTCTCCATTTTAGTCCTACCTAAGTGCTGATGTGAACCTAAATAATGGTGAGAAGTAATTCCTTGTAAATGTATTTCTTTACCGCTTATTCCTATCCATTTTTATGCAAAGAAGTGTTTAAAATATGATGGGAGGTAACTAATGGTAAATATGTTATTTACTTCTTTCTAAATTTAAAAATAAAACGTCACTAAACACATATGTAAATATAATGCTTGAATATATAAATCATACTAGTATTCTAAAAATCCCACAAAATAGCCCAGAAAATAATGGAAATTCCGTCAAGATTATGAAAAATTTTGGCATAATTTTTTGAAAATTAGGGTTATCCTTGTCAAACTTGAGGATATTGTGGGTGCCTCAGGGGTTCTTAGATGGTTCTGAATCCATTTCCACCATCAAGAAAATGATTCAAACACTCTAACTAACTTATTTTTATAAAATTTTCATAAAAAAAGATTCAAACACTCCAAGTACTTGATTTTTTGAAAAATTTTCACCTTCAGCCAAAAAAACTATTGTCCACAATATTTTTTGTTCTATAAATAAACAACCCCTAAATCATATCCATAAACTATGAAATAAAATATATGAGATAATTATATGCATGAAATTATATTGTACAAAAAATTCAACAATATTTAATGGCTAAATTAAATATTTGAAAATTATTTTTTTAATGATTTAAAAAAATAAATATTTATTTTCAAAATTAAACATTATAATTTGTATTATTAATATTAAATTAATAATAATCATCCATCAAATTAATTATTTACCTAACTAATAAATCAATGATTAACTTATCATGGTTAATTAAAAAAGTTGCAAGCATAAGATTGAAAAATAATCCGCCCATAATTAATTTAAAAAACCACAGGCACATTAAACCAAAAAAAGAGGAAAGAAAGAAGATGTGCATGCTTTTCCTGACTCAAATAATTGTACTCAACGATATTTTCCATTTGCCTGTGACTGTCATGTGGCCCCGACTTTATGGCGCGAAAGATTCTAGTCTATCCTGTTTACGAAGCTCTGGCTGCACACAGTGACTCGAAGGCAAGCCATTGGTATATAACGAATTCTAAGGAAAAACAATGGAAATAAACCTGCTTCCACCAAACATATATTGTTTGCAGTTGTTTTTCAGATGAGCACTATTATTGGGAAGCCAGAGAAGCCGTACACGTTTACGTGCGTTGCTTGCAAGATCAACATAAAGAAATGTTCAGAAAGCAAGATCAACATAAAGAAATGTTCAGAAAAATGTATGCTTGTTCCATGTTTTCCGGTGGATGATCCTCAGAAGTTTCTTTGCATACACAGAGTGTTCGGAATGGCCGTGTCATCAAATTACTACGGGTATGTTCCATTGCTTGTAGTATATAACATCATGAATGCTTTGGAATGGAATATTATTAGTGGATCTCAATCCATAGAATATTTATTATTCTCCTACAGTTAATAATATAATTGCATTTCAACTTGTTCCTGAATCTGTATACCTCCAGCACTGGAACATACTTATAGAAATGTTAATTTGATGACATGGCCATTTCCTAACACTCTGTGAACGCAAAGAAACTTCTCGGGATCATCCACCGGAGCAGGCATCCATTTGTGTGAAATTTCTTTCTGTTGACCTTGCAAGCACCGCACGGAAATGTGGACGGCGTCATATCAAATAAAATAACTCTTCGAAGGACTTGGGTTGGGAAGAGGCATAACGAAAACTGTTTTTGTGTTTTTAATCCTATGGTGCATGGGTAATGTTTTTGATTAATACAGTGGATGCCGTTTTATAATACCAAGAGTATATTTAGTAACTTACAAGCGAGAGATACTAGATTTTATAATTTAACCTGGACAGGAAGGAGAAAAAAGTCTACTCTTTAAAAGATCACTCTTTAAACATAGATCATAGCAATGCATATGCACAATAAGATTTAAACCATAGTCTGGTTGATTTCACCCCCACAAAACTTAAGGTTAAACCACATAGTTTCTCTTTCTAATGAAAGACGAAAGGTGCATAAGGAAGGAAACACATGATCGTCCTTCCGCTGTGGAACATATTGTTTACAGAGGTGTAAACCAACAGTCTTATAAACCTACAGTGTTTGGAATACCTTATATGACTATAAAATATCTACTCCACTCTTATTTAGACCGTAAAATCTCCATTTCTTCACTCTTGTATAGAGTATAAAATTTCCACTTCTTCACTCTCTTTCGAGCACATTGAACGGGTTTTAAACCTGATTTAAGGGTTTTAAAATCAGGCTTCCTGTCCATACAAGCACAGTCACCTAATTGCTTGGAACACTCTTAACAGTTTTCTAATGAATTGATGATATGTTTGCGGTGCTATAGTAACCTCTCACAGAGCAGCGACGTGAGCCCGTAAGATGCATGGAGGACGAAGTAAGACAAAGATTTCGGGAACCACTACATGGGGGTCTAGGATTAATAACAGAGCTACAATCGGGATTAGCTTTCAGTTAGTTTTAAAGATTGATTTCCCATTGACCATGTTAATGCTAATTTTACTGTTCATTGGATTGGTATTAGTTAGTTGTAAATTGACAACACAAACTTCTTCATAAAGTTTAATTTTTCTAATAAATAAAGAGCACAAATATCATCCTTACAGGTTGAAGTAGCTGTTATTCATCATTTATTTTATTATAATATATCGTCTCTTAAAATGGTATGTAAATGGTATGAATACACAAACGTTAAAAACACATTTATATAAAGATTTAGAATGTGGGAGAGATTAAATTTATATTTATATTATGTGTAAAAAAATTGAAGATAAAATTGGTGATAAAATGAATGCTTATATCCCAAATATTTTTTTGTAATTAATTGAGATCATTTTTGATAAATAACTTATAATAGAATATTATAGGAATATGTGTTTAGTTTTTTATAAATAATAGAATTATTATAAAGTAATTGTTAAAATCTAATCATACTGAAAATATATATCTTTAGAGTAGGGAATTATAGTTTCTATGGCATCTAGCGTGATGGCATCTAGGGTTCTTGCCTCTTTGGTCGCCGACACAACACAGTGTCCTGCTTCCCATGGCGACCTCAGACCTCCAGTACCTGCGCTCCCTCGGTGGCTCCCTCCTAGCCAAGGTTGTAGCAACTATATAGGATGCGAGGGTGTCTCAAACTCTGCCCTCCAGGCCAATGATTTTGTTCTATCTGTCCTCCCGACCGCAGAAATCAAAGAAAACCCCCGAAATGTGTAGGACGAGGACACCCCTTGCAGACGGCTACATATCTTCACCTCGGCTCATCGCGTCTGGCCAACATATCTGTGCGCGGTCCATCTGCGAGCCCGACTCTGGCTGCCCCTGTCTGCACCGACTCCTCCAGTGCCCCTTGCTCCTCAGTCTTTCCTTGACAACCTCTTATCTAAGCGATTATTTGACAAAGCATCTCATCAAGAGCAAGGAAATAGTCCTGCAACACAGCAAGCCATTTAGACCTGACCCGACTATCTGCTCTCAGAGCAAGGAACACCCAAATCCTTCGCCCCTGTCTTTCCAGATTCAGATGGCTCTCTTAACGGGAAAAACCATGCTTCTTTGGGTACAATCCATGGACCTAGTTCTTTACCTCACAAAGGCCCTTGAACTCAGGCTAGGGATCCCCTCCTCATCCATGTGACTCCTTCATGAAGGTAAACAACTCGAAGACCCTTTCCCTCTCTCCTTTTATAACATACAAAATGATGCTTCAGTGATTGTTTCCCTCCATCTGTGGGGAGGTGCTGGGGGGCATACCTCTATTGCCAAGGGTTTCTCTTACAAAGACGATGTTCATGCACACCTCTCCTCTCCATCTACTCAACCCCTGGAGGCTCCCAAGCCATTCTTGGTAGAGAAAATGGAGGAAGTGCCATATGTAGAAATCTGCCACCCGGATTTGGACGATCATCTCCAAATTTATGCAGAAAATGCCTTCATTTGTAGATTCAACGGACTTTGGCCTCACACAGAAGATTTATGCCAACGGATTCACTCCACTTTGACCAAAATCTGCAAGGTCATTTTCTGCTCCAAGGGATTTTTTATCATCATTTTTGCTCATAGCAAGGACTACCAAACAACTCTTATAGGTGGTCCTTGGTTATGGGGAAAAGTTGGACTATTCATAACTCCCTGGTTCCTAGACTTTGATCCCTCCATGGTAGTCATCACCAAACTTTCGGTCTGGGTAAGCCTTCCAAACTTACCTGCTCACCTTTGGCACTATGCGGTCTTCCAAGCCATTGGAAACACTTTGGGACATTTTCTGGCAACAGATCCATCAAGAGGCGTAAAAGGAATCTACACCTATGACAAAATATGTGCTGATATTGACATCAACAAAGGATTACCTGACCAAATCATTCTCAATGTCGGCGATTTCTCTTGGCCTCAAAATTTAGACTATGAAAACATAGTGTTCCATTGCCGGCATTGCCATCAAATAGGACATCTTCAAAACTCTTGCACTGTGTTCCTCGCCCAAAATAAAAGAGGCACTCACAAACCGAAAGATAAAATATGAAAACCCTTTAATCCGCCTCCCATGGAGGACATTGATTCCTCCACCTCATTTGAAGATGAAGAAGAAAGCGAACCAAAAGATGATGTTGCAACTTAGTAGCAATCGCATTCCTTGCCAGACCCTGATAGGCCCCCGGCCTCCTCAAATCTCCAAAAACGTACGCATCATTCCAACTCCTCCAACTCAGGTAAATCTTACTCCCTTTGATCAACAAAAATCTTCAAGTGGTTTCAGTACACCCACCCCCTGGCGGTTGGGTTAAAGTCACAAACAAGAAAGGAAATAAAAGTTGTATTGCGGACTCTACCCATTATGGGTAGAGCCATATGTCTTTCTGTCTCACTTAGCTCTTGTTGTTGTTCTTCTACATCTCTTGATAGCACCACGAAACCAAGGGGGGCGGTTGATTTCTTCATGCTCCCCTGCTTTCCTGCTTCTCTTGATTGTAACTCCTTCTGTACTATAATATTTTAATAGAACCAATCCTTCCTAATTTACAAATATATATATATATATCATTAATTTTTATATAATAAAAAGTAAATATCTAATTTACTTTCACTGCGGTAATTTGGTAGATTATATTTTAACATAAAGACATCATATCATGTTAGATGTAAATGTTTATTTTATTCTAATTAAATTAACAAGATTAGTTATGAATACCAAATAAATTATAGGAAGGTAGAAAATGCTAAATGAGGATTTATGTAACGTACCCGATACCCTGTCATAGAAATACAGGAATTTAGAAAAAAATTATACATATTGCTCACGGGTAATTAGCAAAATCACTATTCAATATTCCTTATTAATCATTACATAGAATGTTCATTATTTCAAAGAGTGACTTTAGTAGAGGAATACTAACAATCAAATACTTCACATTATCAACATCACATCATGCAAGGAATATACATGATCAAATCAAGACAATAAACACTCACATCATTGAACACTGATATAGCAAAAATTTAATTTTATTATTAAACACTATTGAGGGTGTTCACCCCTCACTCAATGGCTCATAATGTCATCTATCCCTTAACCATTGTTATAAAATATTACAAATATATATTTTTTAAATACAAAATATCTAGTTGAGAGCTATTACAAACATTAAGATAACATTTACCCACAAATCTTCATATCTTTGCGGCATGGTTGTTCCTACAGTGGACCATATTGCAGTTCACACTCATGTACATGGACCATTAACCATTTATTTGTACCATGTTAAGAAAAATCTATAATATGTGCAAAACATCATCCTTTCCTGCTATTGTTGTCCAAAATACATAAAGTATTAATAAACTCATTCATAGATATATACCAGTGATGCTTCACCATACATACATGTACATTCATGACATGAAAGTAAAATATGGTGAGATTCTTCCTTAACAACACTGCATATGGGCTAGTTATAAGCATGTAACCATCAAAATATGTCTATAAAATAAACTATTTCTTTTATACAAGCACATGTTATTGCAAGACAAGTCATTACAATTGTCTATCAATAGTGTATGCAAACACAAGTTTCATTTTCAAGGAAATCTAGCACAATAAGGCATGCAAAAACGTGTTTTCTTTTCCATAACACTAATGCAATAAAAATTAAAAACACATGTCTTTTTTTCGAAGGATTATGACAACATCACCCATATATATGTATTCCAAGGAAACCAACACAATTACTATGGTTTTTGTGCATGTAAATCATCCTCTTTCCTAAAGAATATTTTCCAATGTAGGTAAACACAACATGCTATCATTTCCCACATACAAATGTATATTCTTTCCAATGAAAACCAATACAAATATTGCATGCATATACATGATCTTATTCCAAAAGTAACTAACATAATAGCTATGATACCATAAAAGTAATCACAGATATTTTGCTAAAAAAATATAGCTCAAAGGCTCTTCTATCCATGGAAAGAACATATCTCTATAACACAATGACTATTCTTTTGTGCATGCAAGAGCTTACCATAATAACTCTTCTTTATTGTATGCAACACATTTTCCCTTCTTAGAATTCTACCCTCATTAACTTATTATCTTCATGTAAACAAATACATGCTTCTTTTTCAAAAGGAAGTTAATATAACCTAGTTTCTTTGTCTTTCTACATCTAGTTTATCATGCTTCCATTTCAAAAAATTATCACAAATGACCATCTTTTATGCATAAAAATAGACAACCGTCACAATTTTAACTTAGATTTTTATACACCTAAATTAAGAAGTTGACATAATTCATCTAGCCATGTAATCTTTCCAAGAGGTTATTCTTTTCAAGTATGAACAACATATTTAAAACAACATAATCTTTTCCCAAGACACATTTATTATTATCATAGAAGATTCAACATGATCTTTCCCAATGGAATGATTATGAGAAACTAATACCATATATAATCCTCTTATGATTCCAAACTCATATTCCTTTTCCAAAAACACAATAAATATTATGCAAATGCACTTTTCTTCCCCAATGAATCTAATACCAAAGTTATTGTTTTATGTGCATGCAAGTGCATATTTATTTTTTCCAATAAATCTACTGTCGTAACATTTCTTTCATACAAGCAAACATTTTTTCATTTACAGGAAAATTTTCCAAATGTAGTTATTATTTCAATGCTTACAAATGTGTATTTATTTTTATGCATGAAATTACATTTATTTTCTATAACAATGGCTATTATTTTGTGCTTGCAACACATGTTTCTAACGTAATCACCTTTACCTCTAAGCATACAAACACCTATTTTTTTTTTCAAGAAGGCCGACATGGGTTCTTGTCTTTTTATGCATATGATTCATAAATATGTTTTCAAGAAAAAATCTCCATTCTTATCATTTTTTTTTCACAAGAATTCATATGTTTTTCTTTCCAAAAGACTAGTACAACTAATTTGTATTTTACGAAGAAGTTTCTCCAAAAAAAATAATGTAGCTAATATTTAATGCAAAATTATATTTATGTGCATTCTTTCCCCAAAAATAAGTAAAATCAATTTTACTTTTTCCATGTTTGTGTGCAGGTAGATCCATAACTAAGCACATAAGAGTATGATATTTTCCATGAAAACCACAAAATTATCTCTTGTATTTAAGAAAAGAGTCATAGTTACTTATCACTTGGGTAAAAACCATCTACTCTGCATGTTAAAACTTTCAGATTCCCATTTCCAATGAGAACAGGAAAAAGGAGCATGTTAAGAGTAATCAGCAAACTTCTCGTGATTAATTAGCAAACTTCCAGCCTCGTTAGATGTTTGTAGACAACAATAAAATGCATTTCTCGCGATTTCACCAACTATTTATTCCAAATATCTCTTAGTATTCTAAACACTTACCCATCATACTTTCTAGTGTTCAAGGTTTTCTCGAATTTTGACTGCAACACTCTTTCTCTCGGTATCCATCACAATATGGAAGAGAATAGTGTTCAAGTTTTTCTCGAAGTTTGATTGCGAAACTCTTTCTCTCTGTATGTATCAAATTATGGAAGAGAGTAGTTCCTGATAATAAACTGAGAACTAGGATTCAAAGAAGATCATGTTCAGAAGGAAACTGAATTCAAATTTATATCATTGGTTGAATGCCAAGAATACGTGCTTAACATTTTTTCTTAAACTTAGAGTCGATAAGTGCATTTCTTTCTAAGCTTCTTCTTTTGTAGTTTTCCACAGACCCTGTAGCATGATCATTCATGAAAATATCTCAAATTCATATAATATAATAGGGACTAGATTGTCGAAAGATTTTCGACTATATGTATACTTTTCTAGGTCCTTCTATGGGTTCTCTCTAAGCTCATAAAACATCACCTTCTTTTTTATTCATCTCACTTCTCCCCTCTCAAGAGATCTAAAGTAAATCAAGAATACCAAGGTATTTATCAAGAATTCATTTGAATTTCAACCGATTCTTGATTAAAATAGTCAAAATAATATTAACTTAAAATTGTTTTACCATGAGTAAATACATAATTTATAGTACATATATCATAAGGATATTACATACTCCCCCCATAAGGATAACACCATCCACGGTGTTCATCCCTTACTAGGACTTAAATTTTACTCATGATATAACATTCTAAACAACCCAAAAGCGGATCCTTCCCATTCAAAATGAAGGATTTTTATGTTGAATAAGTAATATAAACAATGTTTATTAATAAACATAAGCATTTGTAGCTACAAAATAAGCACTTTCTACTTCCAATCACTTAGTCATTATTCAATTTCATAAAATAAATTTAGAATATCTTATAGCGACTTACAATTCATTACCAATTACTCTTGAAAGTAATGATGACTTTTACGCAAGTGGTTTAAGAATGGTTGAACAACCCATCATCACTTCCATGAAAAGTACCCTATAATGTATGACTAAAAAATTCAATCACATTACTCACACCATTCCCAAACAAATGAAATACCTTAAACTATCAATCATTCATGAAATTTGAAGTTATATTTTAATCACAATACTCTTCCTAGTATTTAGAGAGAACCAACCCTCTATTCATCAAAATGATAAATAACTATATCGTCTGGCCACTGCTTTAGCTCTTGATAAATACATCCACATGGTACTTCTTAAAACTACTCAGAGAACACCTAACTCTCTAAACATCAAAATGATAAATAAATGCATAAAGTGCATAACGTCCTAACCCCTGATAAGACATCCAAACGATAATGTACATAAAATATTTACCCAATTATATACACAGTTCCTATTTAACACAACACTTAATGGACTAGTTAATTTTTTTGATTATGAGAAACAAAGTGGCAAGAGAATACTTCTCCCAACCAATGGAAACTAGTTTCTACAACCAGATTGAACTATTTTCACATCTAAACAATTCTCTAACAGAGACTATACGAGGCTCAGTCTAGAATTCCACTGCCCAACCAGTTCAAGAATTCCAATTAACACACAAGGTCCAATATATGATTTGTCTTGGCATTGTCCTGCCAATTCCTCTAACAACGTCTCGTCTATGAGGAATTTTGGGCCTTCTCCAATAAGCTCCAAAATCAATAGAGTTTCATCAGGCTTTTCCCCCTTTCGGTCGCCATTTTTTGCAACAATTTTCCCTTACTCAGATCATCTATCTATAGGGAGAGGAATAATGGGTATACGAGCACCAACAACCACTCCGGGAAGGTAATTTCCATCAACTGAAGGCCTTCTGGACTTTCACAATTATTCACAATTGTCTGGAATGTTAAATTTCTCTTTTAGCATTCTTTCCCATGGTAATTTACTTAATGAACCACATGGATGTTATAAATAAAGAAAAATAAATTTTAATGTACATCATGGAATTATACTTGACCCTTAGCATGAGTCCACAATATCTATATTGGTAGGAAACATAATTGGCATAAGGGTTGTATACATTATGATTTTCCAAATAGCACAATCATGCACATCATATCATTATACTTTACTATTTTTGGTTTAAATTCACACTGCAATGTTTTACTTTCACATTTTTTCTTGTTTCCATTAAGCTACTCATGTTTAATCTCATCAATAATGTTAACCTCATAAATATTCATTTTTTAAACAAGTATTCACATTCACAATCATTTTATTTTCATGTATACAATGTTGTAATGCATAAAGGTATACAATGTTGTAATGCATAAAAGTGTATAAAAATATTCATTAATGTGTATATATCAATAACGGTTAGGATGACAGTCCATCGTTTCCAATTACCATAGTGTATTTTTACCCACAGACTGACACATTAAGTAACTACCATAAACACTTATCTACAGCTTTCAGTAATATTAAATCAAATCCAGTTCATGTAAATATTTTTCATTAGTTAGTCATGCAACACTAACTAATCATCCATGCAAAAACTAAATCAACAACTAGCAATTACAGGAAAATATTGCTACTCAACTCATTGTTTATTTCTAACATCAAAAGGGGTTCTTCTAATTTCCTTTTGAAACACTTTGTCATTCTCTTCAAGGAATTTCTAACTTTTACATTCATGCATTAGTTTCTGACACAATCACTATACACATTTATCCTTTATAAGTAGTTCATGGTAACTTTAGTTATGTTCATTAAATGTGTGAGTAATATGTCATATATGCAAAGGTTCATAGTCAAATATCACTTTCACTAGTGAGTACTCTGTTTTTTCATAAGTGCAACAAAGATTTTATTGTCTTTTATCCTCAACTACATTCAAATATCATGAACATAATTTTACAACAAATTTTATTACTACTAATCTTTAATGTTGTCAAAAACATTTATCGCATGTGTCATGACAAAAGTAGGAAAATGCATATATTAATATGTAGATTGTTAGAATCATACATTAGTTTATGCCAATTAGTAGCATACCTCAACTGATTTTCAGTTAAAAATTCCCAAAGGCGCCAGTGCTGCAATGTCACACCTCCCATTTTCCTTCCACAAATTTTTCTTTTTTTTCATCTCAAGTTTAATGCTAATAAGGTACTATGTTATTACTTTGTAGGTTGAGCAGATCAAATTTATTTTCTTTTCAACTACTACCCATATACAACTACATCGATCCACCTAAACTTAAATGAATTTATATCCCAATAGGAATAAATAGATTTGTAACAAAGCGAATTCATATATTGGACATAATACATGATAGATTGATCTATCATCCGCCTTTCGATAATGGCCAACTTTTGCATATTCACCCGATGGTATTTTTAATAAACCTATGTGAAATTGGTGGCCCACCTTATTACATATCAATGCAACATTTCTATTTTATATGTTTACTATTCCATGGTCTCCACTCGTTGGTGACCCATAACCTTTAGTGGGATTTAATCTACATGTATTTATATCTATGCGTACCTCGCATTTATGTCTATATATGAAATTCTCGTCCTTGTGGTTATCAAAATTTGAGTCATTGTGTTAGCCTTCACGCAATACAATGTTATCGATTGGTTCAACGATAGTGTAACTGGGGATGAAATGTTAAAATCCAAATAAGCTCATTCATGATTTCAGTCTCGTTATAACGATTGTGATGGGGTTCCTGCCCACTCATGGTCACGTGGGTTGGCTCCACGTAACACTTGACTCGCTTCGTAAGCCTACCCTGATGCCACAGCAATGGCTATGGCACGGTTAGAAGGATGTGGCATTAATTTTCATGGCCTGTCGTATTAATGGTTGAAGGTATATTGTACATTCCTCATTAACCCTTCGATCTGTGGCCTCACCCTTGAGATCCTGCCACGTGAACGACACTGATTCATCTTGGACATTAGGGTTTGATAAATCGATTCAGATGGTATTGATATAAATTCATAGTTTCATGTTGTTCGTCGGTTCTTTTCTCTTCCTCTTCATTGGTTTATTGAATAGTAGTTGAATCAGTGGCTACAGGAACTGAGCGGGCTCAGTCGTATTTCTATGCTACCAAGGACCATGCAGGTATGATAATTTCTATGGACTTGAAATATCACGCTCTATTATCACTGTTTATCATGGGATTTCCTTTTCTAGTTTAGGTTTATGCGTCTGGCTTCACATCAGCGCTGAGATTTTTGGTTTTAGATTAATCCCTTGCCATCGTTTAGTTCCAGACTTAATTCCATCTCACAATTTGTCAAGTCTGTGGTGCGTTTTCACAATAAGTTCTATTGCTTTTTGCAGAGAATTCATTGCTTCGTTTTCAATTGAATTCAATTTGAGTGAGTTGAGTTCACAGTATGGATACTTCTTTACACGTTTCATCCAGAGCTAGAATAGAACGCATGCACTTGGGTTTCGGAGCTGACCTTCTGTCTTATGCTCATCAAAATTTCCTATGAGGACGTTCGCATGGCGCCAAAGAAATGCTACTCCTCTCGACATTCCGGTTCGTTTTGTTTCTTGACTTGTGTAATACTTCATACCCCTGGTTCGTTCACTAATTAAATTTGAACGTCACCTTCAGGTTGTATGTATTGATGAAAATTTCCATTTATATGTTCAGGGTATGGAGGGAGTTAAGTTTCTCTCTCGCCAAGTAGCCATTTTTCTCTTAGCTATCATTTTGTCTCTGTTCCCTATACTTCCTCATCATACTCTGTATCGTATTTATTTTGGGATGTTTGTCTATTGCAGGTAACTACGACCTGCATGTTACTCTTTCTCTGGATCAATGAGAGTCGTGGCTTCTGTCGACATTTAACATTGACTTTTCTTGCCTCTCATAGGTCAGTATTCACCGAGCACTGGTTAGAGGAAGTCCGTCCTTCTATAACTTGAAATTTGTACTAATAAAGTTCTAGAATTTGTTTTTTTTTTTTTTTTGACACTTACAACTCTTAAATCCCACTACTGCATGTGTATTTACATCAGCTCTTAGAGACTTATGCACTTTCCCCAGGCCAGAGGGGCGTATAAACATTTGAATTTATATGTATATATTACATTTATATATTGTACCTTACTTTACATAATACCCATTTTGATTTAATGGATTTCTATGTGCATTTTATTACTTTGGAGTTTTCATACCATACAGTCGTTTGGTGAATATTGTATCACTCTTCTCTATATTGTAAGTCAGTATCTGGTACTCTCATGACTACGCATTTTATTATTGTATTTTTGGTACTATTTTTGTAGTAGTAATATATTTGGTCCAGAACATTTACCTGTGATTCTGATACCACACTAGTGTATCATTTTTGATAGTAGCATTAGCTAAGTTTATTCAATAATTTTGGAATTAGTACAACATGTCACCAGCTCAGTGTAATACCCTTGTTAGTAGTTTGCACCGGATATTTGTCTAAATTATTTACAGGTGGTGTATGGATATGTATTTCTAGTTTTATGTCTAGAATTCATTTGTATTTCGAATCTACTATTTTACCCCCTTGACTTGGGTTCTCATGATAGACTAGGGTACATATATGTAAATATGCCCTGCTGTGATAACTCTGCATGTTGGTTTCTTTTCCTTACATTTTCTTTCATCTTATTAATTCTGTTCTCTATTATTAGAATGGTTCCATTAAGATAATATCAATGAGCAGTCTCATGCAATTTAATAGATGCTTTCTTCTGCTATAATATTAGTTGTTTACATGCAAAAACAATTTACCATTGAGCTTCTGATGATGTATGAACGATGTTCTGACCCTCAAGTCAGTCTATGAAATTTGGTTTTTCTCATTCAATACTCAGTTGTTGAATTTATTGTAAATCTTTGTTTTTAGTACTTAACTAAATAATTACTTCTGCACTCTATATACTCTTTTTCTCACTATTTCATTTCTTCCAGAAACAGATTAAAGTTACAGTTTAGTGAACTATGAATCACTAATATTCTCCATCATTTAATTTAAATATTAATTTAGAAAATTTGGAGAATTTATCCTCAATTTAACTAATCATACTCATAGTTGTATACTAATAGATCAGAAGTATCTTACAGCTGAATTATCTGTAAAGAATTATGTATCCTCAGATTTAAACCAACTTGGTTTAGAGTTTCTGTGGGATTCTACTTTACAGAATTTCTTATCTACAACTATACAGAATTTTGAAGGAAAATTCTTGATGATTAATTTTGTTGAATGTAGCATTAATAATTTTAATATATGAGCAGACAACTATATGTAGCCAATTCATACCACAAGAAGTAAAATCACCAGATAAATTTAAATACATACCACTCATGCAGTCGACCAACCTCCCAACCTTAGAGTCCTTCTGTCTCCCAGAACTCACCCCCGAGCTAAGATCACCTCCACTACAGACCAACCACTAATCTGTTTAGGAGCAGCTTATTTAAGCTATTGTTCCCCAAAGCCTGTTTCCCATTCTGCGTCCAGAATATCAGGATGCTTTTCTTCCTGTTTGCCTAGGCTTCCCATTTTAGGGATTCTTTAAAGCTTTTTTGTGCTTTTCCTCAGCTTTTCCATCTTTTTACCTCTTCCCAACTACTTTCCTCATCATTGGGGAAATTCAGATTTTTCCTCAAAAATCTAAATTTAAAATAATTTCTTTCAAGGATTTTTTAAAGATTTTGGGGAAATATTTGCCTCATCCATCCTCATGGATTTAGCAAGTGATCTCATAAATCTCATTTTGGTTAATCTGCACAACATCATTTTATTCATTTCTTCAATTAAATATTTAATTGCATTCACCAAATATTTATCCTTTGGGGTCCACTCCCCTTAGGATTTAAAGTTCAAATGTCTAGCTTTGAAATTCAAACACATGAATTGGGGGTGTTACATATTCCCCCTATGAAAATAAACACCGTCCTCGGTGTTGTTATTCAACTACTAGAGTTCATTTTTGAAACAAAAATGGATATCTTTCCATCATTTCAGCTTCTCTTTCCCAGGTAGCTTCTTCACCAGTAAAGTGCTTCCACTGCACCTTTACTCTTGCTACTGTTCTATTTCTCAAATCAATTTCTTCCCGCTCCAATATTTGAAGTGGTTCTGGTAGAAACTCCCCTTCTGGTTCCACCTATACAACATTCCAATCAACTATGTGAGAAGCATCATGCATATATCTTTTCAACAACGAAACATGAAACACATCATGAACTCTAACATGGGGTGGTAAGGCCAGCTTGTAAGCCACTAGTCCCACCCTTTCTAATACTTCAAAAGGACCACAGTATCTAGGAGCCATTTTGGCACAAATTCCAGCATAAAGGGTGCTCTTTTTGGGTTTAATACGCAAATACACATGCTCCCCCACTTTAAATTCTTGGTGCACTCTTTTCTTATCAGCATAGTTTTCTGGTGATCTTGTGCTGTCTTAATGTTTCTTTGTATCTGTTTAACAATTCTTTCCATCTCTTGTAAAGAATCTGGTCCCAACATTATTTTATCTTCTGGCTGACTCCAGCTCAAAGGAGTACGACACTTCCTTCCATATAGTGCCTCAAACGGACTCATTTTGATGGAGGATTGGTAGCTGTTATTATAGGCAAATTCAGCTAAATGCAAGAAATCTTCCCACTTTGATGGTCTATCCATGACATACATTCTCAGCATGTCCTCCAAAATTTGATTAGTTCTTTCCATTTGACCATCTGTCTGAGGGTGGTAAGCAGTGCTAAAACTCAATTTAGTACCCATCCCTCCAAATAGCCCTTTCCAAAAAGATGCTGTAAATTTAGCATCTCGGTCAGAGACAATCACCTTTGGAGCCTCATGGAGTCTTACTACCTCTTTCAAGAATACATTCGCTACTTGAGTTGTTCCGAAGGTAGATTTCATTGGTATAAAATGTGCAGCTTTTGTTAAAGTGTCTACTACTACCATTACTGAATCATACCGGTATTTGGTTTTGGGTAATCCTGTTATGAAATCCATGGAAACTGTGTCCTATTTCCATTCTGCAACCGGCAAAGGGTTTAAAAGACCAGCAGGATGCTGATGCTCAACTTTGACTAGTTGACATTCCATACATTTAGTTAAATATTCTGCTACATCTCTCTTCATTCCTGGCCAGAACAACTTTTTTTTTAAAACTGTTAACATTTTCTGGTATCCTGGATGTCCTGCATATGGCTATTTGTGATATTCATCTAGAATTTCTTTTTTCAAGATCTCCACATTCGGAACATATAGCCTGTTCTTATAATAGATCAACCCTTTTTGGTTTTGAGTGAAATCAGTTTTCACTTTTTTCTGTAGTTTCACCAGGAGTGTTTCATAATCTGGATCTTGGTTTGCTGCATGTTTTACTAATTCTTCCAAATCAATCTGGCCACTACTTCCACTGCTGCCTACAATTTGAAAAGCATTTCTAATTAAAGCATCAGCAATTTTGTTCTCTTTCCCTCTGATATTCTTTATATCCATATTAGATTCACTTAGAAAAGATATCCATCTGGCTTGTCTAGCATTCAAATCAGTTTGGGAAAAGAAATATTTGAGACTAATATGATCAGTCATCAATGTAAATTTTTTTCCAAGGAGATAGTGTCGCCACATTTTCAAAGCATGGATAACAACTGCTATCTCTAAATCATATGCACTATAATTCTGTTCATGTATCTTCAGTTTCCTAGATTCATATCCAACAACTGAATTTTCCTGCAAAAGAACTCCTCCCAATCCCTCTCTACAGGCATCCGTACATACCAAAAATTCTTTATCAGGATCTGTAATCTTCAGTATAGGGGCTGTAGTAAGTTTCAGTTTTAATTGGTCAAAACTATTTTGGCATTTTTCAGTCCACTCAAATTTGATTCCTTTCCTTTGTAATGACGTGATGGGATGTGCTATGGCATAAAACCTCTCCACAAATCTGCGATAATAGCCAGCAATCCCCATGAATGATCTCACTGCTGAAACATCAGTTGGCACAGGCCATTTCTTGATTACCTTTATCTTTTCAGGGTCAACAGCAAGGCCTTGTTCAGAAATAATATGACCCAAATATTGGATCTTATCTTTATAGAATTCACATTTGCTAAACTTGGCATATAGCTAGTTTTCCTTCAGAGTTTGCAATACTATCCTCAAGTGTTCTTTATGTTCTTCCTCACTTTTTGAGTAGACTAAGATATCATCTATGAACACAAGGACAAATTTATCCAAGTACTTGTTTAACACACTGTTCATTAGGCACATAAATGTGGCAGGGGCATTTTTTAAACCAAAAGGTAGGACTACAAATTTGTAGTGACCATACCAGGTTCGAAAGGCTATTTTGCTGATGTATTCTTCTTTAATTCTAAGCCGGTGATAACCAGTCCTTAGATCAATCTTCGAAAATACTGAAGCTCCTCTCACTTGATCAAAAATATCATCAATTCTAGGTAAAGGGTATCTATTTTTAATGTTCAACTTATTCAGTTGATGATAATCAATGCACATTCGAAAAGTTCTATCTTTCTTTTTCACGAACAGCACCGGTGCTCCCCAAGGAGACACACTCAGTCTGATATACCCTTTATCTAACAGTTCTTGCAATTGCATTTTCAGTTCCATAAGCTTAGGAGGACTCATTCGATAAGGCGCTTGGGAGGCAGGTGTTGCTCCCGGCACCAGATCGATTGAAAAGTCAATCTCTCTTTTTGGGGGAAGATGAGGGATCTCATCTGGAAAGACTTCTTTAAATTCCCTTATCACTGGTAATACATCCAGCAGTTTTCTTCAGTTTTCTGTTCTATTTCTTCTATCTGTACTACATAAACTTGGTATCCTTTTCTAGCTGTTTGTTTTAATTGCAGTGTTGATATTTGTCTCACAGAGATAGGTTTTGGTTTTCCCTCGAGGGGAAAAGGTTTCCCTTCTTCATCTACACAATGTAAGGTCTTGTCCCAGCAGTTCATTAAGGCTTTCTTCTTTTCCAGCCAGTCCATTCCTATCAGTAGGTCATATGAACCTAAAGGTAGAATGTTCAAATTTACTTTTGTTTGAAAATCATTTAATTTGATTGCTGTTCGGGGCATTTTATGTGTTACCTTTCTCTTAGTTCTAGTGGCCAGCTGTACCAACCATGACTGTTGAAATTTTTCAGTTTTTAAGTTACATTTTTCTACAATTTTTGGACTAATGTAACTCAAAGAAGCACCTGGATCAATTAGAACGATAACAGATACGTCAGAAATCTTACCCTCCATTTCCACCATGGTAGCTTGATGTTTTGCTTGTCGATTTTCCAAGGCTGCACTGATAGTTGGTATATTTCTAGCTATGTCATTTACTGTAGTGGCTTCTCGATCTCTCATGATCATATGAATGTTTCGATGAGGACAGTCCCTCAAAAGATGGGGTTCTCCACAGCCCCAACATTTCAGGGGTTCTCTCATTTTCACTGTGCCCTCTTTCTTATTGTCTCCATCTATTTTTTTTGAGGCCACTTGGGACTGAGCAGTTTGACTTTCTTTGGGTTTATTAAAATTTTTCCACTGATGATCTCTGCCAAAATTCTTCAAATAGGCTGGTTTCTGCTTCTTCCCTTTGAATTCAGTCTTGTTTACCCAGTTTTTTCCATGTTCAGTTTTTCTTTTGACCTGTTGGTAGCACAATCTATCTTTTCTAACAACTTCGTCCATTGTTTTTGGGTTATCAAATTCAATTTTCTCTTTGTAAACAGTAGGCAAACAATTCATAAACCTTTGTACCTTTGCCTTTTCTTCCCTTATGTAGGGTACATATCTCAACAGATTTGTAAATTTAGTAACGAACTCATCAATAGTGAGTTGTCCTAGTCTAAGTTCATGGAATTCCTGAGATTTATCATCATAGTACCGCTCATTCAAATAGAAATTTTTGAACTTAACCTGGAAATATTCCCAGGTGACTATCTTTTCATCAATGGCATGAACCATTTTTGTCTCCTCCCACCACAAGGTAGCCTTACCTTGTAGCTGGTAAACAGCTAATCTTGCCTTCAGATTGCTTTCATATTCATAGACCTGGAAATACTTAATCATATTCAGCAACCAGTCTTCAACATCTTCCTCCTTCTCCCCATCATAGGAGGGAGGTTTAATCTTTCAGAATTCCCCCTGTAATTCCTTTTTCTATTTGTTCTAATGCCTAACAACATCTTCCTCATCAGACTCATCAGTTTTCCTCTTTCCGGAACCTTTGCCTTCTAGGCTATTCCGAGAAGTTAATTCTCTGATGAGATTTTCCTGCTCCTCACTGGCTAATGACAACCTGTCATTTTGGTTTTTTTATCTCAGCCAACTCTTGTTGCAATTCCTGCAACATAACCATCATGGGCGCATTGGGATCTGGTGCATTATTCTCATCATGCAGATCAACATAGATTTCGTCACCTTCTGCCATTTCAGCACCACTGTACACTACACAACACAGATCAGTGAAGATAAAAATAATTTTTTTTTTTCCACAGAAATAAATTTATACAGGGAACACACAACAACAGTGAGCACAATGTCACCAGCCTAGTTTTATAACTTGGGCTCTGATACCATTTGTCACACCTCCCATTTTCCTTCCACAATTTTTTTTTTTCATCTCAAGTTTAATGCTAATAAGGTACTATGTTATTACTTTGTAGGTTGAGCAGATCAAATTTATTTTATTTTCAACTAATACCCATATACAACTACATCGATCCACCTGAACTTAAATGAATTTATATCCCAATAGGAATAAATAGATTTCTAACAAAGCGAAATCATATATTGGAGATAATACATGAAAGATTGATCTATCATCCGCCTTTCGATAATGGCCAACTTTTTCATATTCACCCGATGGTATTTTTAATAAACCTATGTGAAATTGGTGGCCCACCTTATTACATATCAATGCAACATTTCTATTTTATATGTTTACTATTCCATGGTCTCCACTAGTTGGTGACCCATAACCTTTAGTGGGATTTAATCTACATGTATTTATATCTATGCGTACTCCGCATTTATGTCTATATATGAAATTCTTGTCCTTGTGGTTATCACAATTGGAGTCATTGCGTTGGCCTTCACGCAATACAATGTTATCGATTGGTTCAACGATAGTGTAAATGGAGATGAAATGTTAAAATCCAAATAAGCTCATTCATGATTTCCGTCTCATTGTAACGATTGTGATGGGGTTCCTGCCCACTCGTGGTCATGTGGGTTGGCTCCACGTAACACTTGACTCACTTCGTCAGCCTACCCTGATGCCACGGCAATGGCTATGTCACGGTTAGAAGGCTGTGGCATTAATTTTCATGGCTTGTCGTATTAATGGTTGAAGGTATATTGTACATTGCTCATTAACCCTTCGATCCATGGCCTCACCCTTGAGATCCTGCCACATGAACGACTCTGATTCATCCTGGACATTAGGGTTTCATAAATCTATTTAGATGGTATTGATATAAATTCATAGTTTCATGTTGTTCGTCGGTTCTTTTCTCTTCCTCTTCGTTGGTTTATTGAATAGTAGTTGAATCAGTGGCTACAGGAACTGAGCGGGCTCAGTCGTATTTCTATGCTACCAAGGACCACGCAGGTATGATAGTTTGTATGGACTTGAAATATCACGCTCTATTATCACTGTTTATCATGGGATTTCCTTTTCTGGTTTAGGTTTACGCGTCTGGCTTCACATCAGCGTTGAGATTTTTGGTTTTAGATTAATCCCTTGCCATCGTTTAGTTCCAGACTTAATTCCATCTCACAATTTGTCAAGTTTGTGGTGCATTTTCACAATAAGTTCTATTGCTTTTTGTAGAGAATTCATTGCTTTGTTTTCAATTGAATTCGATTTGAGCGAGTTGAGTTCACAGTATGGATACTTCTTTACACGTTTCATCCAGAGCTGGAATAGAAAGCGTGCACTTGGGTTTCGAAGCTAACCTTCTATCTTATGCTCATCGAAATTTCCTATGAGGACATTCGCATGGCGCCAAAGAAATGCTACTCCTCTCAACATTCCGGTTCATTTTGTTTCTTGACTTGTGTAATACTTCATACCCCTGGTTCGTTCACTAATTAAATTTGAACGTCACCTTCAGGTTGTATGTATTGATGAAAATTTCCATTTATATGTGTAGGGTATCGAGGGAGATAAGTTTCTCTCTCGCCAGGTAGCCATTTTTCTCTTAGCTATCATTTTGTCTCTGTTCCCTATACTTCCTCATCATACTGTGTATCGTATTTATTTTGGGATGTTTGTCTATTGCAGGTAACTACGACCTGCGCCTTACTCTTTCTCTGGAGCAATGAGAGTCGTGGCTTCTGTTGACATTTAACATTGACTTTTCTTTCCTCTCGCAGGTCAGTATTCATCGAGCACTGGTTAGAGGAAGTCTGTCCTTCTACAGCTTGAAATTTGTACTAATAAAGTTGTAGAATTTGTTTTTTTTTTTTTTTTTTTGACACTTACAACTGTTAAATCCCACTACTGCATGTGTATTTACATCAGCTCTCAGAGAATTATGCACTTTCCCCAGACCACAGGGGTGTATAAACGTTTGAATTTATATGTATATATTACATTTATATACTGTACCTTACTTTACATAATACCCATTTTGATTTAATGGATTTCTATGTGCATTTTATTACTTTGGATTTTCCATACCATATAGTCGTTTGGTGAATATTGTATCACTCTTCTCTATATTGTAAGTCAGTATCTGGTACTCTCATAACTACGCATTTTATTATTGTATTGTTGGTACTATTTTCGTAGTAGTAATATATTTGCTCCAGAACATCTACCTGTGATTCTCATACCACACTAGTGTATCATTTTTTATAGTAGCATTAGCTAAGTTTATTCAATAATTTTGGAATTAGTACAACATGTCACCAACTCAGTGTTATACCCTTGTTAGTAGTTTGCACCGGATATTTGTCTAAATTATTTACAGGTGGTGTATGGATATGTATTTCTAGTTTTATGTCTAGAATTCATTTGTATTTAGAATCTACTATTTTACCCCCTTGACTTGGGTTCTCATGATAGACTAGGGTACATATATGTAAATATGCCCTGCTGTGATAACTCTGCATGTTTGTTTCTTTTCCTTACATTTGCTTTCGTCTTATTAATTCTGTTCTATATTATTACAATGGTTCCATTAAGATAATATCAATGAGCAGTCTCATGCAATTTAATAGATGCTTTCTTCTGCTATAATATTAGCTGTTTACATGCAAAAACAATTTACCATTGAGCTTCTGATGATGTATGAATGATGTTCTCACCCTCAAGTCAGTCTATGAAATCTGGTTTTTCTCATTCAATACTCAGCTGTTGAATTTATTGTAAATCTCTGTTTTTAGTACTTAACTAAATAATTACTTCTGCACTCTATATACTCATTTTCTCACTTGTTTCATTTCTTCCAGAAACAGATTAAAGTTACAGTTTAGTGAACTATGAATCACTAAGATTCTCCATCATTTAACTTAAGTATTAATTTAGAAAATTTGGAAAATTTCTCCTCAATTTAACTAATCATACTCATAGTTGTATACTAATAGATCAGAAGTATCTTACAGTTGAATTATCTGTAAAGAATTATGTATCCTCAGATTTAAACCAACTTGGTTTAGAGTTTCTGTGGGATTCTACTTTACAGAATTTCTTATCTACAACTATACAGAATTTTGAAGGTAAATTCCTGATGATTAATTCTGTTGAATGTAGCATTAATAATTTTTATATATGAGCAGACAATTATATATAGCCAATTCATACCACAAGAAGTAAAATCACCAGATAAATTTAAATACATACCACTCATGCAGTCGACCAACCTCCCAACCTCAGAGTCCTTCTGTCTCCCAGAACTCACCCCCGAGCTGAGATCACCTCCACCACAGACCCACCACTAATCTGTTTAGGAGCAGCTTATTTAAGCTATTGTTCCCCAAATCCTGTTTCCCATTATGCGTCCAGAATATCAGGATGCTTTTCTTCGTGTTTGCCTAGGCTTCCCATTTTAGGAATTATTTAAAGTTGTTTTATGCTTTTCCTCAGCTTTTCTAGCTTTTTACCTCTTCCCAGCAACTTTCCTCATCATTGGGGAAATTCATATTTTTCCTCAAAAATCTAAATTTAAAATAATTTCTTTCAAGGATTTTTGAAAGATTGTGGGGAAATATTTGCCTCATCCATCCTCATGGATTTAGCAAGTGATCTCATAAATCTCATTTTGGTCAATCTTCACAACATCATTTTATTCATTTCTTCAATTAAATATTTAATTACATTCACCAAATATTTATCCTTTGGGGTCCACTACCCTTAGGATTTAAAGTTCAAATGTCTAGCTTTGAAATTCAAACACATGAATTGGGTGTGTTACATGCAACCTTCAACTCTGATACCACTTGTAACGTACCCCGATAAACTCATATGGAAATGCAGGAAGGTAGAAAATTTTTATACAAATTACCCACGGGTAACTTTCCAAATCACTATTCAATATTCCTCATTAATCATTAGATATAATGTTGATCATTTCATAGAGTAACTTTAGTAGAGGAATAGTAAGTTGCATAACCATTAACAACCACTTTTGTAGTATATTAACGTAAACTATATGATGTAACCTTACATTCATTTAATGATACCTTTAACCAAATTAATCAATCACATACTTGACATTATCAACATCACATCATGCAAGAAATATATGTCATCAAACTGGCACAATAAGAAATCACACCATTCAACATTGATACAACTTGGAAACCTCGTAGCGTGAAAAAAATGTTTAATTTTATTATTAAACACTCGTTGGGGTGTTCACCCCTCACTCAATGGATCATAAGGGATCCATCCCTTAATCATTGTTATAAAATATTACAAATAAATATGTTTTAAATAAAAAAATATCTAGTTGGAAGTTATTACAAAGATTAACATAACATTTACCCATAAATCTTTAATATTCATATCTCTGTGGCATAATTGTTCCTACAATCGACCATCCTGCAGTACACACTCTGCATGGACCATTGAGCATTTACCCATACCATGTTAAGAAAAACCGATCCTATGCACAAAGCATCATCCTTTCCTGTTATTGTTGTCTTCAACATACATTGATGTCAAGATTACATAAAGTATCAATAAATCAATTCATAAATATATACTAGTGATGCTTCAAAATCTATACATGTACATTTATGACATGAAAGTAAAATATCGTGGCATGCATCCTTAACAACACTGCATATGTGCTCATTACAAGCATGTAACCATCAAGATATCTCTATAAAATAAACTATTTCCTTTGCGTAAGCACACATTTTGGCAAGACAAATCATTACAGTTGTCCATCAATATTGTATGCAAACACAAGTTTTATTTTCAAGGAAATATAGCATAATATGGCATTCAAAAACATATTTTGTTTTCCCTACCACTAATGCAATAAAACATACAAATAGATGTATTTTTGTTCCAAGGATTATACCAAAATTTGCCATATATATGCATTCCAAAGAAACCAACACAATTACTATGGAGTTTTTTTATGTAAATCATCCTCTTTCCCAAAGAAAAGTTTCCAATGTAGGCTAACACAACATGCTATCGTTTACCACATACAAACATATATTCTTTCCACGGAAAGCTAATACAAATCTTGCATCCATAAACATGGTCTTATTCCAAAAGAAACTAACATAATAGTGATAGTATAAGAGTGATCACATATATCTTCCTAAACAAATATAGCTCAATGGTTCTTAAGAAAAGAAAATATCTCTAGGATACAATGGCTATTCTTTTGTGCCTGTAAGAACTTATCATAATAGCTCTTCTTTAATGTACACAACACATATTCCCTTCATAGAATTTTACCCTCATTAACTTATTATTTTCATGTAAAATAATACACACTTATTTTTCAAAAAGAAGTTAACATAATCTATTTTTTTTGTCTTTCTACATGTAGTATCTCACGCTTCCATTTCAATAAATTATCATAGATAACCATCTTTTATGAATAAACGAGGCAACCATAACATGGTTAAGTTAACTTTTTATACATCGAAATCAAGAAGTTGATAAAATTCATTTAGCCATGTAATATTTTCAAGAGGTTATTCTTTTCAAGTAGGAACAACATATATAAAAAAGAATAATCTTTTACAAGAAGGAATTATTATTTTCACACAAAATTCAACATGATATTTCCCAAAGAAATGATTATGAGAAACTAATACCATAGATAATCCCCTTATGCATCCAAAATCATACTCATTTTCCCAAAATAAGGCTAATGCAGTAAATATTATGCAAATGCACTTTTCTTCCCTAATGAACCTAGTATCAAAGTTATTCTTTTCTGTGCATGCAAGTGCATATTTATTTTTTCCAAGAAATATAATGGAGTAAAATTTCTTTCATGCCTCGAAATCTTGTTTTGTTTCCATGAAAATTTACCACATGTAGTTATGATTTTTATGCTTACAAATGTGTATTTCTTTTTATGCATAAAATTTCATTCTTTTGTTTTATAAAACAATGGATATTCTTTTGTGCTTGCAACACATGTTGTTTCTAACATAATCACCTTTACCTCAAGGCATAAAAACACCCTTTTTATTTTTTAAGAAAACCAACATGGGTTCTTGTATTTTTATGCATATGATTCATAAATAAGTTTTCAAGAAAAACTATCGACTCTTATCTATTTTTTTGCACAAGAATTTATTGTTTCTCTTTCCAAAATACTAGTACAACTATTTTGTCTTTCCCCAAGATGTTTCTCCAAAAAAAATAATGTAGATAATATTTAATGAAATTTAAATGATATTTATGTGCATTCTTTCCCCATAAATTAGTAAAATCAATTTTACTTTTTTCCATGTTTGTTTGTAGGAAGAACCATAATGAAGCACATAAAAAATGATATTTTCCATGAACACCACAAAAATATGTCTTTTATTTAAGAAAAGAGACGTATTTAGTTATCTCTTGAGTAAAAACCATCTGCTTTGCATGTTCAAACTTTCACATTTCCATTTCCAATGCAAACAGGGAAAAGGAGCACACTAAGAGTAATCAACAAGCTCCTTGTGATTAATTAAGAAAATCCTTGCCTTGTTATATGTTTGTAGACAACAAAAACATCCATTAATCTTGGTTTTACCCATTATTTATTCCAAATATCTCCTAGTCTTCTAAAAACTCACCCATCATGCTTTCCAATGTTCAAGGTTTTCTTGGATTTTGACTGGAAAACACTTTTTCTCTATATGCATTGCATTATCGAAGAGAGTAGTGTAAAGGGTTTTCTCTAATTTTGACAAAAAAACTCTTTCCCTTAGTATGCATCGTATTCTAGAAGAGAGTGCTACCCGATAATAAACCGAGAAGTGGGAGTTGGAGCAGATTTTGTTCGACCAAAAAATTTATTCAGGTTTATATCATTGGTCGAATGAAAAGAGTACATGCATAAAATGTTTTCTTGAACTTAGACTAGATAACCATATTTCTTTCTAGTATTATGCTTCTGTAGTTTTTTGCAAACCCTGCAACGTGATCATTCATACAAATCTCTCAAATTCATAGAAGATAATAAGGGCCAAAATGCCAAAATATTTTTGACTATACGTATACTTTTCTAGGTCCTTCTATGGGTTCTCTCTGTGCTCATAAAACCTCAACTTTTTTTTATCCATCTCACTCATCTCCTCTCAAGAGATCTAAAGTGAATCAATAATACCAAGGGTCGTTTTCAAGAATTCGTTTCAATTTCAACTGATTCTTGATTAAAAAAATTAAAATAATATTAAGTTAAAAATGTCTTACCATGTGTAAATACATAAGTTCCAATACATATATCATAAGGATATTATAATTTCCATATCAAGCACTTAATGGATAGTTCCTCTCCCCTAGAGATTAATATGTCACTTGGGGAAAAGAGAGCCAAGAGGGGATGACAGGAAAAAAATGAGGTAATCAAGAAAGAGGAGAAGAGAATTGATTACCTTTGACATGAATTTGGATAATGTCATAGAGAAATTATTGAGATGGTTATAGCCAATGAAATTTCTGCACAGATCTGTGGGTCTACTAAAATTATGAGCAATAAATTCTTGAGCTTGTTATAGCCAATGGAACTTTTGCACAAATTTTTTGAGTCTATAAAATTTATGAGAAAGAATTTCGTGAGTTTGTTGGGGCGACTGGATTTTTTGTGTAAAATTGTATGGTCTCTATCCAAGAAATATTGTTCTAAAGGGAAATTGGCTTGGGGGGAGCTCTTGTAGAATACAATGCTCAATGGTTGGAAGGAGCATTCTCCTACCCCTATTGGTTTCTTTTGGCAACCTAACCAATATTGAACATATAAGTATATTTTTGGTATATTGGAAGAAAGTTTATACAAATTATGTCTTTTGTGAATAGCTTTTGGAAATATTTCTTGTAAACTATTCATATGAATGTATGGCTAATTAAGATAGAAAAGAAAAGGAATAGTCAGTAATCATTTAGTAATCGTGTTCACCTGTTGGTTGTGATCAGAACTAGAACAAATTGTGAAATCAATTGATAATTGAATTTGGTAAGTCGTTACTCATTAGTTGTATTTGGTAAAATGTTATTATTGATGTTGTACCTGTGTACTGTATGTTTATTCCATAATTTCAATGGTGTAAAAAGGGAGTAATGTTTCTAGGTAAAATTTATTGTAGGGAAATACAATTTTGACTAATGGTTTTATCCAGTATAAAAATAATATATATCAGAAATGCTTTTGGTGTTTAATTTACCTAAGGTCTTTATAGAAAAAAAAACAAGGAGAATATAATGTGAGAGTTGGGTTAGTTCTTGGGCTAAGCCGACATAGCCAACAACCTAGAATCAGTCCCCATGTCATCATATAGCTATGGGAAACCTTATCACAAGAATAAAGCTTAATAATAACAAAGGATGATCTTGGGGCTCAAAAAAGGACTTATGTTGGAATAAAACTTTAACATTTTTTTTATGAAATAGTGTTGTATGGAGATAGGCATAACAATTTATTACCCCAAAAACTTGAGAAAATAATATTTCTACCACAAAGTAATGAAAATACAAAAATACCAAAGATAGAATTAACCTCATATCTGATACATATAAACAAAAGATAACTTTACTGCACCTTCCATAAAAATGAGACTAATACCTATCTTATAATGAAACTCAGAAGAAGAATAAACTTACAAAATCATTTTATGTGATTGTATTGGAACTAACACATGGTCTACTTAGCGTACAGTTTTATTCAAAAAATTATATGCTTATAACAATCAAAACTAAAATAATGATATGTATTTCTCCTTAAGGGTTTCAAACCTCATGGAGTGAGAAACACAATTATTTTTAAAGAAAATATGAAAATATAGAGAAAAAATTCATATCACATATTTGAAGAATGACTATGGGTATAATCCCCGAAGAAACACAATGGTTGTTGAAAACAAATTAAAAAGGGTCAGACTATATACATTAAAAGTTAATAACTGTAGAGGGTTTCATCTATAAAACCCCAACTGACATTGAATGGCATTAAATAAATGTTTAGGTGAACCCTACACATGAAACCTAAACAAATACCTGATTGCACCTGAAATGTGGAAAAGAGAAAAGTGTTAGCAGAAGGGACATGGAACAAACTTCCAAAAGCTCCAAGGGTATTGCTAAAGATTGCAATAGACAACTATACCTGTCAATAAAAATGAGCAAAGTTAATAATCCTAGTAAATCGAATACTAGAGCTCAATGTAAACAAGTATAAAAAATTACCGACGAAAATAACAGGGGTTACCTTGATGTTACACTATTTCCATGACCAATCCATTAGTATTCCTCGATTACTACCCTTATTCAACTTTATAGAAAGGTATATAAAATAAACGAAGGTTATAATTAAACAAACCAAGGAGGTATCACCTATGAATAATGTAATTGTGAAACTGTAACTTGGGAGAAAATATTTGCAACAATAAGTAACTACCGTCATATTAGGAACTAATTCCAAATTCCACGAGAAGCATCGAGTAAATGTTAACAATAAAAAAAGGATAAAACATGAAAAAAATGTAAAATTCTTGTATTTGATAATAAAAAACATCTCAACCTTGACGAGCGAATCAATCTACCTAAAAAAGAATCAATATGCCAAGCTGAGATAAACTTAAAGAAATGATGGATGATTTAAATACACTCTTCTATCAAGATAACCATAAGATAAATTTGATCTAGTACTATCCCTAGTTATAAAATTCATAATCATATTTCCATACATGTAGGAGAAGGCAGGTCCCAAAATGACAATATATGAAAATGATGGGAAAGGACAATAAGGAATAATGAGAAATCCAAATAATTTTCAAGCTATATAGGGAGAAGCCAATTACCCTTTAACTAAATTGTACAATTGGAAAGCTCCATATTCTTACCCCATCATTGAGGTGACACTCAGAGCACCTAGGTATCATTCCTAACTCTACAACCTCATATTCTACCATTACATGAAAAAAATAAACTATGGGTAACAAGATGGAAGATATCAACAATAATGTGTGGACCGATAACAATTTCCTTCTTATACGCAACCAGGGTTGAACATAAGAGAGTAATTTGGAATTTTAGTTGAAAATACAAAACTCACGACATTCAGAGGCACAAATTAAACTAGTCGTGTGACGAAAAGAGGGTATTTACCGAAAACTACATAGGTTGCATCACCACTGTATAATTGAAACCCTAATTTTGCAACCACATATCTAGACACAAAATCTAGTGGTTCTATCCCAATGGAGGTAGACATGAGTTGTAGGTATTGTGAACCTTCAGGGAATCATTTTTGCAATTATGACATCCTAAGGTTGATGCAAAAAAAAATAATTAGTTAAATTTAACATGACTTGGTGCCCTGCATTATTATTTGTATAATTTCTTCGTGGATTATAACATTATTCCAACTTTAGACGGATAGGATTAAGCTCAAGTTAAAATTGAATTAGAAAAAAACTACTTACATGCTTAATGGTTGAAAAATACCATGTCATGGTCTACATTGGAGTTAAATTTGAGAGCATATATATCTAATACATGTATAACATGATAAATCCACAACATAATACAAACTTTAGTAGGTTGTCACTCACCTCATGACAATTTTATTAAAGTACAAGAGCTAGGATTGTCCTTTCCATCGATTAATTATAACGTAACTAATGACGATAAAAAAATATAGGAGAGGTATATTACAAGTGGTATCAGAGAGATAGATTAAAATTTGAGGCCTAAGATCCAACCTAGAGTTTAATTTTAATAAATTACTATTGATATTATGTAGAATAAAGAGATAAGTAATATATTAAGAACCCCAGGGAATGATATTAGATATGGAAGTAACTAGCAGTAATTAGTTTCCTAAAGAACCTCATAGATAATACAACCATAAAAAAATTAATCTAGCTATTTACTATACTCAAACCTAAGAAGAAAGGTGTTGTACTATGAAACATTAACATCAAGAGTTCATGAGTTTGATTGAAAAAAAAAGTACGGTCAACCCAATTGTTGACACTTAAATACTTGTAGATGTTTGTATTAAAAAGGCAAATGATCAAGCCCTTTTGGATTAAGGGAAAGTTGCTTGAAATAATAATTTGAGTCTTGGTCACCATGTACATATATGAAACCCATCCACATTTAGGTGTTTATGACTAAAGTCTCTAAAGGAGATCAAAGTGACAAAAGTTTTTGTATCCATTCAAAAAGAATAACATGAAATGTAAAATGGTGATGGAATAAAAATATGGATACTCTTTAAGGCTATTCCTTATTATATATATATGTACAAAATAATAGAAAGCCCTTGTTGAGGCTTGAAATGTATTAGCAACAACAACATTAGAATACTATATAATAATTATTTCTAGTAGGTAAATGCATGATTAAATCCAAATTGGAAACGTACAAAATTGTAAGGTTTACTTAACGAGACACCTAGGCACCAATTTATGTGAAATAGACAAAGAGTTTTTGAGCCTACAAGGAAAAAAAAATTTCCTTGGTTTTATATATGTATCAAAAAATGTATCAACATAATCCTTATGAGGTGTGTCAAATAAGTACTACTATAACATTTGTGATGTAAATCTCCTATGACCTTTTGTTGAAGTTTAAAGTATACTCATACTACAAAAGGCTATTCCCTTGAGTAGTCATAGTGATTTCTTTTAATATTAGCTTATGCTTCTAGCCTCAATGGCCTACTAGGGAATGATCAGTAGGAAAATAATAAGATAAAGAAACTCAACAAAATTCAACAACCGATGGATAATTGATGTAGACATAATTGGGTCCACCTGAAAAAAGGATTAAAAAAAATCATATCTTCCATGAAGGAGGTTAGTTGAAGTAATTGAATGTTTGGTTGTGGTGTGTTAATCATGAAACTAAGATGGTGCCTAAAACGTAGATCACTAGGTGTGAGCCATGAGGGGGATAAGGTAAGGAAATATTTCGTGAAAAAAAAAATTAGAGAAATGAGAATATTATAACATGCATGATACTGTGTGAATGGTAAAGAAGAAAATTAGTTATTCTCTTATTGGGATAAAATCGATGTCCATGGTACCTTACATGTCAAAGCTAGTAAACGAACATGTCGATCGATAAAGCAAGTAATATTTTGTGAACCAATATAGAAGAAAATAGTTATAATATAATTACGTAATAAAATCTATAAAAGCTGCTCCTAAGGGATGTAAATACTTGAGGAAAAATACTGAGAAGAGGGTGGTAACTTTATATTATGTAGAAAAAATTTTAATACAACGCAAAAGATACCCAATGTCCATCTTTGTTACATATGAACTTGACTTATTGACTTATTGTTTGTCTAAAACTTCACTTTTTCATATCATATAGTTTAAATAATGATGGCATATACATTGCCAATGGAATTATTAGAGGAATAAATGTGTGAAAACAGGTAATTGTATGTTATAAAAGAAGTTCTAACTTAAAAGAAACCTTTGTCGAAAACCCGCAAAATATTGGTAAGTCGGGTAGATATTAGAAAAAATTATTGGAATCGCAAAATGAATGAAACATTTTGAGCTTATCAAATCAAAATTTATAATGATAATACTATTCTAAAGTAGGAAAGCATCAATAACATAGAAATAATAGTGGAATATTTGTAAAATTATAGCTATTTCAAACATGGATAAGGTGGTATTGATTAAGGCTAATACTAAGAGTGGAAACAGTAAGGTGACAACTAGGTAGGTTTGTCGAGTCCATAGAAATGATTGAAAATATATGGAAGAAAAAGGGGTTTATTCTCTTAACCCTCGCTTTGAATTTGACATGCATATATGATAAGTTGAATATATATAAATATATATATGTATGTATGGATATGACATTATGTTTGACATGGTTATGAGGGGTCATTGGATTAGGCAGATGATTACCTACAGATAAAATGAAAATAATTCCAACTAGGAATATTGTGATCACATGAACATAGACGGTGTGGTCTCTTGAGCTAGTGTTGCGTAGTGTGTTCTACATGAGTTATGCATGGTGCTATGTATATGTAGCATTGTGAATAGGTAATTTAAATAAATAAAAAAATCAATGGTAATTGGATATGTCCATCTAACTAAATATTGACTAAGTTGTTTTTGTGAGTTTAAACATGTAAACATTGATGGGGTTCCCTAGTACAACCAAGCAGGAATTGTAAGATTTTATGGGGTAGAACAACATAGTGGAAAAACAAAATATTTTGGCTAGGTTTTGCATATTTAACTATGAAGAGAAATATTTAAAACTAGTTTTTTGTGAGCTAGGTCAATGTACAAATGAGTGCAGGGGGAATATAGCCCATGACCATACATAGAAACAAATCGCATATAACCTTCATCATAAACCTACAATACAATATGACAAAGGGTTAAAACTAAAGGAATGGTTTAATATGAAATCTTTACCTTACACAAATAGAAGATAGCAAAGAAAATCAATATGGCCATAACTAAGTTTACTAGGACAAAGTAGACAACCATGTAGTTGCCTTGAACATGGCATGAAAAAATAATTTTTCCTAAACTTATGCATAACTAATGCACATGCAGCATTTTAAATATGGATAAAATCATAGTGATGTTACCTAGTACAATAATACATCAATTTTAATCTATTATAAAAGACAAGAAAAATAAAAGTTTTATAAAACATCATCATCACTACTTACATAGTGCTAATGGAACCAGTACTCCCATGGTATGAAATTTAAAGTGGAACCACACGGTGGGGTCCTTGTCGATGGGTTTATCTATTAAGTAAAAAAATGGATAAATAATTATTCCTGATGTTGATATGGTTATAATAATGTTGTAACCTTTATTAAGTGTAGGTTGCTAATCCTTGTTAGATTTTGATACTTGCTGATGACCCTTGTTGGGTACATAAATAACAATTGATGGTGTTAATGATAAATATTGAAATAATGTATAGATACGTTATTAAATAATGATTGAAAAAAACTAATGACAGTCATCATGATTATGGATATTGGTCAAATCGGACATAAGTATTTTGGGTTGACCTTTGTAGAGGGGGGAATTATGCTACCAAATAAAACAAATAATTAGTTAAAAGTGTAGCAGATTCCATTTATCCTGTAGGGGCTACCTGGGAAGCAAAATATTTTATGTGCGAGGCATATTTGTACCTATTTTTAAGTCCAAGAAACACCAAGGATGATGTTTCACTCAAGGGGGGGAATATTTAATACCCCTCAGTGAAAATTAAATATTTAATTTTATTTTATTGTAGTAAATTTCGAGACTATGGAAAAATAGAAGGCTTGATATAACGTTAGATATAAATATTTATTTTCTTATAATTAAATTAATAATATTAGTTATCTTCAGCCAAGGAAATTATGACAAGGTAGAAAATGCTAAATGAGGATTTCCCCTATCAGGTAGTTAACGGAAAATTACTCCTCCCCCTAGAGATAAATATCTCAGCTAGGGAAAATAGGGCCAAGAGGGGATGAGAGGAAAAAGCTGAGGCAATCAAGAAATAAGAGAAGAGAAATCATTACCTTACACAAAAATTTGTTCAGGTAAGGAAGGATGCTTCCATAGAAAAATTATTGACCTGGTTATGGCCAATGGAATTTCTGCACAGACCTGAGAGTCTGCAAAATTTCTGCGTAGGAAATTCTTGAGATGGTTGGGGCCAATGCAAAGTATTTGGAGAAATGTGTGGTCTCTGTCCAAGAAAGAATGTTATGATGGGAAATTGGCTGGGGGGGAACTCTAATGGAATACTATGCTCGATGGTTGGGAGGGTAATTCTCCTTTCCGTAGTGATTTCCTATGGAAACCAAACCAATATTGAATAAATAAGTATTTTTAATGTCTATTGGTAGAAATTTTCTAAAAATTATATCTTTTGTGAATTAATTCTGGAATTTTCCTTGTAAACTATTCATGTGAATCTATGGTTAATTCAGAGAGCAAAGAAAAGGAACAATAAGTAAGAATTTCTTTAGTTTTGTTCCTTCTACAAAGGTGTGATATTTCTGATTTCAGACTTCTGCGATCTCTATTTTGTAATGATATTGTTTCCGGATCCATCGCATTGGGTGGGTCTATTTCTTTCATCCACATTTCAAAATGCCGATGAAAGAAATAGACCCAACCAATGCGATGGATTCGGAAACAATATCATTACAATAAGTAATAATTTAGTAATATTTTTCACCTATTGGTAATGATCATAACTAAAATATACTATGAAATTACTTGATAATAAAATTCGACATGTGACCTGTAGGTTTTGATTGATTAATTGTATTAAGAAAAATATTATGACTAAGGTTGTACATGTGTACTGTAAGTTAATTCTAGAAATTCAATGGTGTAAAGAGGGAGTAACGTTTCCATAGAAAATCTCTTGTAGGGAAATAAAAATTTGAATAAAGGTGTTATATAGTATTAAATTAACATATACCAAAAATAATTTTTATGTTCTTGGAAGTAATGCCTCCATGGAATGTCATTTGTCATTGTGTGTCCCTAGGCGTCAGTCTAGAAGTTGTTCTTTCCTAAATATGATTTGTAGTCGTGATATATATGTGTCAAATTCAGGGCTTTGTGTCCTATATATATATGTAGCTGATGTGATCAATAATATCAAGTATTTGGTGTTGTGTCTGTAATCTCTCATGTTCTCCAAATTTATAACATGGTATTAGAGCTGGTTCTGGCTTGAATCCCTTACTGGAATGGCAGGAAGATTTAAGAGTCTTGAGTGTTATTGATACTTTGTATATAAATGAGTTTACATTAGTTTAGTGTGTGATATTTTATTTAAATTTTGTGTTCCTATGTGTAGATGTGTATCTATCTATATATATATATATATATATATATATATATATATATATATATATATATATATATATATATATACACATCTCCTTCCAACGTTGCCAGATCTACTTACTTCCTACATCATATTCTTCAGTGTTTTCTTTGAAATCTCCTTCAGCGTAACTACCTCTAATATGCAACTTTCTAACTAGCTGGTGTTTGGATATATTCATGTTCTTGTCAAAAAAAACAAATATAAAAACCTTTTGACCAGATCCATCCATCTAAAAAATGTACACCTCTGGTGTCATTGCTGGTCTTGCTTCCCTGGATGGTGAATTCTATGCATACACCCATCAATGCCCAAGAAATTTCAATTATCAGTAAATGGACTGGTAGGGTTTCTCGGAATACCACAATGGTGGAGAGCGACATCAAAAATCCTAGATATTGTTGAAGGGAAAGCACATAATATTTTTCATGTTGCTTCTCATATATGAGTGTGTTGCTCCTATAGTAAGCCAAGGACCCAAAAATTGATCCAAATCAAATCAAAGTCAAAGCATACACTTTGGGCATGATTACAGGCCGACACTGAGACTGGTGTGACAGTGGTGGAGTGGGGTTGGAAACTTCCTTGATCAAGCACATAGTGTAGGGGCAAGGTTCATATTTATGTGGCTAGTGATTAGATTCCTCTTCAAAAATGTCACCTTTCAGTTTTCCTTCCATGGAGTCTGCATTGAATGATGTAGTCTTTGACAATAAGGATTTCGGTGGATCTTTTTTTGGGTAAAATGTGACCGAGGATCATTTTTTTTCAATGATTATCTTCAATACATTTTAACATTTGTCTCAATGTGTTAAGCCCCTATATTAATAGTGTAGTCCCTTATTATGTTAGTCTAACCCCCATATTGTTATTATTGTGCCCTTACATTATTATTGTTAGGTCGGCTAGCATTACATTGTGGCCCACTAGGATTACATTGTGGCCCCATGGACTCCTATATATAGAAAGGAGGTTTTGTCATTTGTATCATCCAAGAATTTTTCATTTATGTAGTGTATCGGAGGTTTCCCCCTCGAAGTGGCTCATTTCTAGGGCATTGATATCTCTTTTCTTATCTTTTTGGAGCTGGTTACACAACATTTGGTATCAGAGCTTTGGATTCTAGGGTTTCGCTGTTGCAAACAGTTCATCGTGGCATTTTCACTATAACTTTTTTTCTACGAAGTTTCAGAAGCTGAAAATTCTAGGGTGCGAAGCTGATATCCTGAGGAATATTTTCTAAAAATTTCAGAGCTTGGTTCGCAATATTTTCAGAGACATCATCTGTGGAAGTTAGGTCTTGTTTCAAGCTCCTAAATAGGTCATCATGGAATTTTCACTATAAATTTCTTTCTACGAAGGTTCAGAATTTGAAATGCATATGGTGTGAAGCTGAAATCCTAAGGAAATTCATAAAATAATTTCAGAGCTTGGTTCGCAATATGTTTGGAGA
The DNA here is from genome assembly GCA_034641835.2 of Pinus albicaulis. Taxonomy (NCBI): domain Eukaryota; kingdom Viridiplantae; phylum Streptophyta; class Pinopsida; order Pinales; family Pinaceae; genus Pinus; species Pinus albicaulis. The sequence continues at coordinate 92,173,243 of CM076581.1, forward strand.
TATGATCTATGGAAGGTAGTGCTTTTTCAGGCTCCTGAATTTCATCTCAAAGAGGTGATCGTGGGAAAAGTTCAATAACTCTCTCTCTGGGCATTGGATTGGAGTATCGTAAAAAGCGGTCACAGGAAAACGGACTGTATTTTCTTGGCTATCAATTTCAGAGATAAAGGATGAAACAGTGACATGTGGCAAGTCCTACAAGTTTACTCTACTGAACCAGTCCAGAATTAGGTCATTGTGGGAGATTGGACACAACTTTGTCTTGGAGAATCCAAATCAGGTCAGAGATGTGGCATTCAAAAGAGAATTCAGAGGGCTACTTCAGTGCTAAATTTTAGATATTTAAGGTCCAAAATCACAGAGATAATACAATTTCAATATCGAGCTCCTCAAAAGCAAGAAAAAGGTGTGTATTATTTTTTCCGAATTGCATAAGTCTTCTTTGAAGAATCAAGTTGAATTGATTCCAAGGGCATATTGAAGAATTTTTGTCAGTAATGGGTTCTATTATGCCTCCAAAAAATAATTCCATACCCATTAAGCCCTTAGAAAGTTATACTATGATGCATGAGGAGGAAGAATTGCAATATGAGATATCAAAATTATGGTACCAAGTGCAACAAATTTTGATCTTACGAAGAGCAACCGAAGATGACATAGATGGTTTAAAAGAAAAAATGGAGGCTAATTTGGATGGTTTGAAGGAAGAAATAAAATCTATTATGGATGATAAAGTAGTGGAATATCACAATGAGCATCAACAACAAGTTCTCCAACTCTCAAAGGATAACCTAACTTTGGTGCAAAATCGAATGAAACAACCGGAAGATAAATATCACATCTAAAGAAGTTCTGAAGCAGTCACAGAAACAAGAACTCGACAAGTACAATCAATTTCAAATTATCTCAGCAAGTGAAATAACTTTCCTGTAGAAGATTCCACATGGGACGATGAGAATTTTATACAGAAGCATCAAGAAATAATCAAGCGTTGAGGACAACACCTATTTGAAGGAGAGGGGCATGTTAAGCCCCTGTATTAATAGTTTAGTCCCTTATTATGTTATTCTAACCCCCATATTGTTATTATTGTGACCTTACATTATTATTGTTAGGTCGGCTAGGATTACATTGTGGCCCACTAGGATTACCTTGTGGCCCCATGGACTCCTATATATAGAAAGGAGGTTTTTTCATTTGTATCATCCAAGAATTGTTCATTTATGTAATGTATTGGAGGTTTCCCCCTGGAAGTGGCTCATTTCTAAGGTGTTGATATCTCTTTTCTTCTCTTTTTGGAGCTGGTTACGCAACATGATGCTTAAATGGATGCCATTGAGTGAGATTTCTTTCTTGATTGGAAAAAATATTGGAGTAAATTGATGGAGGTTACGTTCCACTATGGATAATAGGTACCATACTATTCGACAATAGTCATGTCTCTACCTTTCGATGTTTTTTTTTCTATATTAATTCAGTTTACAGGTGTGTTCCAAAAATCAGCTTTGTCAAGCTAATTAATTTCACCTAATCACATGAGGATGGATGAAAATTGGAGTAGCAAAATTGATCCATAAATAATTTTTCTATGACACGTCTTTTGCACAAAAAACACTTCCTTGTGTTAGGATGAAAAGTGGCGATGAATTTCTTGTTGGGTGTGGAACTTGATTTTCATCCTGATTCAGAGATCTTTGTTTCAACCGAATGTATACCCTAGGAATACTATACACCCCTATACGCAGTCAGGTGCAGAGGGCACTTGTCCCCTCCGCAGGGGTCCGGGTGGGCCGACCCCCCCCCCCCCACAGGCTTGGAGTTCTAGGGGCCAACAATCCCCCGGTAGGGGTTTTGGGGGGAGAACCCATGAAGCTAAAAACATATGTAAAATTGCCTTGTAAAATATTATAATTTTGTGGTCAATATGGATCATTCATTAGGCATATTATCTCATAGTATAAGTTATGTTTAATGTAGGGTTTTTTTCACTAGAAAGAAACCCCTCGTTTTGTATAAGGGTATTGTATTGCGGCTGTGTATTGTCTGTGTATTATGAATGAGAAACAAAAAGGGGGACCATGAGAGAGTGTAGAGGATATTAAAATGAACCTGTTGTAGGTTGTGTCTCCTCATCTTGCTGGATAATATAAAAGAAGGACTAGTTGTTCGGGGTGGATGTATCCCAAATTGGGTTAACCACATATATCTTTGTCTCTCTTGTTTATATGTTTTATGTGTTTGTCTTTCAGCATATTTTATGTGTTCCATTGCTCTGTAATATATAATTTTTGTGACAGTTCTTCGGAGGCCATTAAATTTAGAAATATTAGTGGTATATATATAGTGTGATTTTGTGATATAGTATTGATTTTATCTTCCATGTTTGTGGTATGAGTTGAAGTTATAGTGTGTTTTTGTATAATTTTAATGTGGAAAATAAAATGAAGAACCAATTATTGAACATATTAGCATATTTTCAAATTGATGCTTCTTACTTCATACGGTGACACAATAACATATCACTTATTTGATTATGTATACTTTGTTATAAGCTAGTTCCTTCATTTGAAGCCAGGAACATCAAGTTACATGTTAATTTGATTATGTACTTTAAGAGGTCAATTTGTAAAATTAACTTCTGAATACATTCAGTACTTAGACAACCTTCCTAGACAACTGGGGAATGCAATGAGACCATGTGTTCAACATATGGAGGTGTTTCCATAGGATGGTTCAGTATTAAGACTCACCCATCGTGCTATGGGAGGTCGAGAAGCATCAATTTTTCAAGGTAAGTCAAAGATGGTCTGAATCGGTTATGGCTTAAATGGAGGTCAAGTGACAACTCAAAGATGTGGTGATGAAGAAAGAGTGTGTTTGCAAGATTCCAGAGTGGATGTGAGTGCTCATGAACACCAGTCAGGCACATATTAATATTTTTGTTGTAATATGCAACTTTTAATGTTTTCCATGTAAGAATTAATGGAGGGTGTTGGAAGTAATGGTTCCATGTCATGTGAGTTGTCATTGTGGGTCCCTAGGAATTAGTCTAGAAGTTGTTGTTTCGTAAGTATGAGTTGTAGTCGTGATCTCTATTTGTGGAAGTCAGGCCTTTGTGTCCTATATATATTTGTATCTAATGTGATCAACAATATGAATTATTTGGTGGTCTTTGTGTAATCTCTCTCGCTCTCCAAATTTCTAACAGTTGTTTAATTTCCCGAAGCTCTTTATGAAAAAAAAACAAATATCAAATCCTATCTGAGAGTTGCCTTAGTTCTTGGGTGAAGTCGATAGAGGATGAACTTGGAGCTCAAAATATACTTGTGTTGGAATAAAAATTTAGTAGTTATTTGTATGAAAAAATGTTGTAAAAAAATAGCCATAACTATTGATTACTCGGTAAACTTGAAAAAATAATATTGCTACAACACAGTAAGAAATATACTAAAATACCATATATATATAATTAAGGTCATATTCTAATACATATAAAACAAAATAAAATTGTGTTGCACCTTTCATAAAAATGAGAATAATACTTATCTTATAAAGAAACTCAGAACCAGAATAATCTCATTGAATAATTATATGTGACAATATTGGAAATAACACATGGTCTACTTAACTGAGAGTGTTATTCAAAAGAACATATTCTTCTTACAATAAAAAATCACCTAATACTATGAAATTCTCTTTAAAGGTTTTAAACCTCATGGATTGTGTAACAAGATTCTTTTTAAAAAATATATGAAAATGCATTGAACACATTTGTATCATTGATTTCAACAACGATTATGGGTATAACCCTCCAAGAAAGAAAATGGTTGAAGGCCCATAAATTAAAAATGTTCAAACTGTATACATCAAAAGTTCATAACCTTGGAGGGTTTCACCTGTAAAACCCCAACTAACATTGAATAGAATTAAATAAAATATTGGGTGAAGCCTAGACATGAAATCCCAAAAAATGCCTCACCGTACCTGGAATGTGGCAAAGAGAAAAGTGCTAGCAAAAGGAACCTGGGAATAAACTTTTCAAAGCTCCAATGTTCTTGTTGAAGATTGCAATAGAGAATTGTACTACCTATCAAGGAAAATAAGCAGAATTGAGCCTAGTATATCCAATACTAGAGCTGAATGTAACCAAGGATAAAATATGACCAACAAAGAGAAAAGAGTTTACCTGTATGGTACTCTATTTTCATGACCACCGCATGAATATTCTTGGAATAAAACTCTTATTCAACTTTATAGAAAGGTATATCAAAACAATTTGTTTCTAGTGATAATTTTTGGAGTTTCAGGTGCTGGTGAAATAATTTCAGGTGAAAATTTTAATTTCTGTTATTTAAACTGGCTTTTTGACTATATACATATGGATTCAACACCTTAAAAAATTTCTAGAGCACTTTGATTTGCAAGTTTATCGATCAAAATTTTGTTTTCAATGAATTCCTACCAGATTTTAGAGAAATTAAACCTAAAAATTCCACCAGAAAAACCTTCAAAGATAACGCGCTAAAAACAACTTGATATCAAACAAACTAGAGTTATAGTTAATCTAAAAAAGGAGTTATCACCTGTGAATAACCACATTGTGAAACTGGGAGTCGAATGGGAATAAAGAGTCACAAAAATAAGTAACTATCGTCATATTAGTTAGTAATTCCAAACTAAACGCCACAATAAGCATCGATTAACTGTTAATAATATGCCAGGGATGAAATGTGAAAAAAACATAAAATCCTTGTATATGATAAAACAAAACTCTGTGATGACAAACGTAACACAATACCTAAACATGAATGAAAGTGCCAAGGTGATATAAACCAAAATAAAGGATGGACGAGTTCAATCAACGCAATATATATAGATAAATATAACATAAATTTGCTCTGGTACTATCCCTAGTTGTGAACTTAAGAATCATTTTTCCAGACTTGTAGGAGAAGGCAGGTCCCAAAATGACAATAAAAGTGATGGGAAAGGATGACATGGAAGATTGAGAAATCCCCATTATTTTCAAGCTACACAGGGAGAAGCCAGTTACCGTTTAATTGAATGGTACAATGGGCAAGCTCCAAAAATCTACCTTATCACTCAGTCAAAACCCAGAGCACTTGGGTATCTTTTCCAACTCTACAGCCTCATATGTTATCATTACACACAAAAAATAAGCTATGGGAAGTAGGATGTAAGATATCAAAAAGACTGTGTGGAGGGATGGAAATTTCCTTATTTTCAGGAATTGAAGTTGAACATAAGAGAGTAAATTTGCATTGTAATTTCACAGCCAAAAATCACGATGGTCGGAGGCATAAATGAAACTGGTCGTGTGACAAAAAGAGGGCAGTTACCCAAAAATTGCTAGGTTGCATTGCCACCCTAGGATCGAAACCCTAAATTTGCAACCACTTGTAATCCTTTGAGGAATGATTTCAAAAATCATTACATCCAAACGTTGATTAAAAAAAATTTAAATTTAACATGCCCTGCACTATTAGTTGTAGCATTGATTCACAAATTATAACATTATTCCAACGTTGGCGGCATAGGAATAATCTCAAATTAAAATTGAATTAAGCGACAACTATTTACATATTTAATGGTCGATGAACACCATGTGATAGACCATGTTGGCGTCCTTTGATTTGGTATATTGGTAGACCAAATGACAAGGCAACATCAGAACCAGTGTTTGGAGTCCTAGGACCTAGCCTTCCTAGACTCAGAGAGGGATCTCTCCATTTATTTGCAAAGGATATGTACTTGTTTTCTTTAAAGGGTTGATTTTAGGCTAGTTATTATCTGTGGGGTTTGTTGTTTGTTTTGGTTTGGTATGACAATCAAAGCAACATAGGCAGAATAAGGAAATCTCTAAGTCATTAGGCAATGGAGTCAAATGAAGGTCATGATAAGTTCATCAAGGGATCGGGGAGTATCATATGGAAAATATAACTTGGCCAGTGGATCTTCAAAGTTTTTATGGTAATGCGATGGACATTAATTGTAAGAATGAAAAGTGGGAAAAAGGGCAATCAATAATCCTTTATCATATGTACTTCTCAACAAAGGGACTTAAATAAATCACAAGCATGAAGCAGCAATCAATAGACAAGGAAAACCATAAATTCTATGAACCAACTACAGTTGATAATTATCCAAGACAAACTTTTCCAATGAAATATAAAAGGGGAGAAACTCATTTAACTTCTACTGATTTCACCTTCAAGGACAAAAACACTTAAGACACACATATAACTGTAATCATGGAAGAGGGAACTCCTAAAAATCCTTGATCATAGCTATGAAGATCTCTAAAACAATTAGTTAAGAAATTACAAAGGGTATGATTGAAACAAAACCTCTTTGGAAGACTTTAAAGAATGGTACTTTAGAGAGAGACTTCAAAAAATAGTGTTTAAGTGGTAGAAAATAAGTAGGGCTTACCATGAATCATGTTTGATGCCAATTGTATTCAAATATTTATGAAATAAACAAGCTTAGGGGGTCTAGAGAGAAATTAAGAATTCTCTAAAATGTCCTAGTAGAAGAAAACATTCAGGCAGTGAAGAGCAAACAGAACTAAGGTGCTTTCAAAAGACATTTCTTAGTCTAAAAATTTTGCTCTACTGCATTATAGAAAGATGGAAACATAATGAAATAGGAAATAAAAATAATAGATTAGAAGCACTTCACCAAGAACCAAGCTTAGGGATCCAGTGATCTAGCTTCCTCCATCAACAAACAAATCAGGACATCCACAAGTTCCAAGATATCAATTTCTTCTCAACTTCCAAGATACTATGTATTACTTCAAAGAGTCATCAAATGCCAGCAAGGTAATGAGTTCAGATACAATATTTATGCTACAAATGCAGAGGAGAAGCCTAAGATAGGGTTTGAGTGTCATTTATTACAAAGTTTAATGAATTCCTAACTTTGAAGACCATGCAAGGCTCAAGGCAGGAATATATGTAGCTACTTCTCTATTTTAATAACTTCTATCTTAGCTCCTAAGGAAAAATAGGTGAAATGTTTCACTTTAAGGCTTATTCATAACTTTTACAATAAATTTCTGGTAGAAATAAATATATCTGACTTGGCTCAATAATTTCCTAATTCTTTATTGAAGGAAACAAAGAACTAGGTGGCAAAAATATATTTTAAGGGGAGTAACTGCCATAGGCAGAGTCATTCGAATTTGTTTGAGTTAATATTCCCTTTGTTTCATATTTAATATTTGTCATTTAGGCTTTAAAACTCTGCCTTTATCCTTTACTGTCTTCCTTTTATCATATTTTCTTCAATCTATTTTGATCTTTCTGTTTTGTTCCTCTGATCCTTTGCCTTTAGTATTTTTGTCTTTCCACTGTCTTCTTTTCTTTCTTTTACTTTCATCAGTCTGCCATTTCTTCATTCTTCTACTTTGACTGGCTAACCCTCATGTTTTTTCTTAATTAGGATTAGCCCTTTAACCTTTCTACATTCTTTCTTTGTTGTTTCTTTGATTGTTTATGTCTTCTGTGTGCAGGGGAGGCCATATTTGTGGCTGGAGGGTTCATTCAATCCATCGATGACCATGTTTCATCGATGTAAATATTGGCACAAACCTTCTGGCCATTATTGATTTTTTACGAGTTCCTTGATCGTCATCCAGGTCCTAATTCATTTTAATTTTTCCCTGTGAAGCATGTTCACTCATGTATGCCATTGAAACTTGCAAAAATCAAAGAATTAGTAAAAACCTACCGGAGGGGGTTTCACTGCATTTTTTGGGGTTTGGAGCTGTTGGGAGGTGATTGCAGAGGATGAGAGGGTGCAAAGGGAAAGGTTTCAAAGGCAGAACCAGGAGAGATTCAAATGGAGCTGGGAGGAATTCAAATTTTTGGTGCAGATGAAAAAAGGTGGTTTTGAAAACCATAAATGGTTTATCGCGTGGGGAATTGGTGGTAAGTGGTTTTGGGCTAAATGAATGCGATATATCCCAGGGTTTGGCACATGGCAGGAGGAAACCGCCTATTTCGTGTGGGTTAAAAACTTTAAACCCATCACAAATTTATTTGTTATATGCCATGTTGGTCGTCGGATCTCGGGGAGTAGAGATTGATGGCCATCGCATGCTGGGGAGGTGAAAAGAAAGTTTGGGAATGAAGCGGTGGGGTCGAGGATGGGTGACATGGTAGGTTTTGATTGAAAGGTGGGATGGGACCCGGGGTGGATAGGTGGCGAAATATGAATGGAGTCATGGTATAGTGGAAGGCGGGGCCGAGGGTTTCAATAAATAAGGGAGGACACAACCTTTTATAAGGTTTGAAGGGGGGATTCATATTAACAAGGCGGTGAGTGATAGATGTGAGATCAGGATCCAAGGCTTCAGATCGATGGTGTAGAGTTTAAATGGAAAAAGGGGCCTAGTTTAATATTTTCAAAGGTTTGGGGCTTTTATACAAGGTTTGCGGGGTGTATGAAGCGAAAAGGGGTGGTGTTTTATAGAAATGAGGAAGGGGCTGAGAATAAATGGAAGCCAAGGTCTTATGAGGGTAAGGGGGTTGGGGCTTAAGAAGAAAGGGGCTTAAGGACTTTTATATCAAAAAGGGCCAGTTTTAGACATTAAAAACAAGGTTTTTAATAGAATTAAAACGACGTGATAGTTTAGGAGTTGGTTTTAAAAAATATAAAAGGAAGCCTTTACATTGTTTATTATGATAGAGGGAAAAATGATGAATGACGGGCCTTTGATGAGGGTTTTGTAGAATGGAAAGAATGGGTTTTTCAAAGAAAGAAAGGTTATGAATGAGAGTGAAAGTGAGGCGATGAAATGAGGCAAAAAAGCCCAATAATGAAGTCTTGTTTGTAGCAGCGGGGTATAATTTTTAGGAGGTGGAGAGGGTAAAAGATAGTTAAAATAGTTTAACTTTAGGATAATGAAGGCAGTGAGATTTCTAGAACTCACAATATTTCTCAAATCTTGTTTCTAGAAATCTAGGATCATAATTTAGTCATCTTTTGATATCAAAAAAAATTACTGATGACTAAAAGTGGCTCCACTCAGGGAGGGAAACTCCCTTTTGAAGGTGTCCAGAACTTTCAGTTTATCAAATCTCTGAGTTTTTGCATACTAGTGTTTTTTACATTGGGCAGATTTTTCCTTATTTTCACTTGCTGATATTTCTTTGAGGTGACAATATTACAATTTGCAACAGATGATTTCTTTTAACAGCATTTCAACCTACCCAACCTAGTTGTCCTAATATTTTTTCTTCTTTGAGTCCACTTGAACTGACAAAATCTTGACATTTTATTTTTTGAAAACATAAATAAACTATCTACTTCTATCTTTATTGCTTCCAAGAGTTCAGATTAAACTAGTGAACTATTTTCATTTTCTACCTAAACTATTTGACTGCCAAGATTAAGTTATTTTGCAGTTTTGATTCTATAAACTATTGACATGAAATTTAAAGCATGGTTTAAATTAAGATTAGGAAGTCTGACTTACCATGGTTGTGGCATAGGAACAAGTTGCACGTAGACATTATATTGCATAAAAGTATAAATAGAAAATATAAGGGCTATAATTTATCATTTGTAATGCATCCTTATCTTTCTCTTTGGTTCTATTTTGAGCATGTGGAACCAGCATCTTTTCATTTCCTAACCTATCGTTTTGATAAGTCAAGTTTGAAATAATCTTGACAATCATTGTTTTCACTAACTTATCAACATAAATTTAAAGCATGTTCACCCATGATTAGGCTAGATGACTGAACAAGGTATCATTTTGAATTAGTCGTGGCATTTAGGCTTGCACACTTTCAGCAGTACTATTTTTTGGTTATGGGGCTATACCTCTTTTGAATCTGCCCTCTTTTTCCTTTCTTTTATTGTTTTTGTATTTTTCTATGATTTTTCGCATGCAATTTTTATGTACAATGAATGAAAATTTTATACTAAGGGCTCTTGACAAAAATAATGTTTGAGCATCCTACCATTGACAGGACCTCCAAATAATTCTTCTTCATTCACCCCTTGTAAAAAGAAAGCATTATGACCCCTAATTGAATGAATGATATAATGCCCTTTCCACAATTCTCAAATTTGTCATGTTTACCTCTATCTTTCGTCCTAGAATCCCATTTCAAAACCGTATCTCCAACCTGGAAATTATTTGATTTAGTCCTTATGTCAAAGATGTTCTTGATGTTCTTTTGAATTTCTTGTTTCCTTTTGTACACTTCGTCCCTTGACTGTTGTAAATGAATATTTTGATTCAGCCTTCTCTACATGTCATTTTCTTCTGATTGCACTTCTTGGAGGAGTTTCATGACTGGAACTCCTAAGGATGTTGGGAAGACGAAATCTATGCCATATACTAGCTGATAGGGGGACATATTTATTTATTTCTTGGTGGTTATCCTATCATCCCATAATGCATGAACCAACTTACTATGCCATGATTTCTGATTATGATCCAGCAGTCTTTTCATAATGTTGATCAGGCTTTTATTGGAGGATTCAGCTAGGCTATTACCTTGTGGGTAGTAAGTTCTGGAATGCCCTAATGTGATATGATATTTATAGCTGAAGTCAACCATTCTTTTGGATTTGAAGGAAACAACATTGTCTATAATGATATTTCTAGGACAACCAAATCGGAATAGTATGTTGGTTTCAAGGAACTTGATAATGACTGAGTCAGTAGCATTCCTAGAAGGGATAGCATCTATCCATTTGGTAAAATAATCAGTGGCAGTAAGGATCCACTTAAGTTGGGCAGATGAGGTTGGGTGAATTTCTCCATTAAAGTCCAAACCCCATTATTGAAAGGGAGCTTCAATACTGATGGGATGCAAAGGTAAAGGTAGGATTTTTCTCTTGCCATAAAAAATTTGACACTTATGGAAATTCATGAATAGTTTTTGAGTATCATGGTAAAGGTGGGCCAATAATAACCATCCCTAAGAATCTTGTTTTTTGTGGTCTTCAAGTAAAGGTGGCCTCCACATTCTCCCTCATGCAACTTGTTAGAGTCAGTCTTTGCAGCCTTCCTCCAGTGATCAAACATGCTCTTTCAAAGTGATTTTAAAGTGTCAAGGTCAAATTTTGTCATTACAATGAGTCTTCAAGCAAAATTTGGTCACTAGGCATTAGATCTAGGGTTTGCTTTCACTTCTTCCAAAGTTGTCCAAATGTCAGTCCATGTCACTATTCAGCTGAGTGTTCCATCATTCAGAGGGTTTTCATCATCATGTCAAGTTCCATTGAGTCATTTTACATCTTGTTCATGCTTCAGTTGTGCCTAGGTAAGGTCCATTTCCCTCTCCTAGGGTTTTGGAGGTAATTTCTCTTGGATGGTCAAATCGTCGGAAAAACTTGTATCTTGATGTTCAAACACCTTCCCCTATCCTTAATATACCTCTTTAAACACTTCCCATCACTGAGATCCCCCAAATTCCTCATTTTTGCACAAACCCTAGTTTCTAGCCAAAACTTGGCAATTTCCTAGGCTAGGCCTGTGTTTTTCCCTTTTGGACCCTTTCCCCTCACTCAATCTCTGTGATTCCACTTCCCCCTGCTTCCTAACATTCCTCCCTACTTCCCAAAATTTCCCCAAGAATTTAGAAGCCCCCTATCCCCTTCATTTCGCTTCATTTCGACAAAATTCCTTGTTTCACACATCGGGGTAAGTTTCACTCAAAAGAGGTTTCAGAGCAATCAAAGATGAATTTTGGAAAACTGAGAGAGGTTTTTGTTCATGACATGCCAAGGAATAAGAAAATCCTTCACGGTTTACACAGGTATCATGGTTTTGGAGAAATGTCAAAAATACCGTTGCCTCAGGAGAATTGAATGCACCTCTGAAGTGACCTTGGGAAAATCAAGATTTCTCCTAGAATGGTTGGCCAAATGACTTTCTTGATGATTTAAATGATAACTAGAGAGAAATACCTTTCCAATGAGCTATCATGAGCTCAATTTGGAGTTGAGGAAGACCTTCAAAAGTTGATTGCAACAGCGCTCTGCCTTGAGGCAGCCTCATTCTGCTCATTTTGACTAGTGTTGGGAGATTTGATTTTTGACAGGGTAAATGGAATCCAAATTGCATAATTCCACTTGTGTTGGAAAGTAGACTCCAATAGCTTTCCAACTAGCTATCACACGCCCGATTTGGACACCGGGAAGGCCTCGAAAAGCTTCTCGAAAAATGCACTATGTGGCAAGAGGGTGCGCGACCCACCTTGAGGCAGAGCGACCCACCTGGGCTGCGCGACCCACACAGAGTCACTTCAGCACTGTAGGTTTGCAGGTGCGCGACCCACCTGGGCTGCGCGACCCACGCAGAGCCTGCGCGACCCACGCAGACACAGAGTTTTGGAATTCAGTTTGCGTGCCCGGATTGGCTTGGAATCGACTCAAGCTACCATAAAAAAGGTTTCTATCCATTATTTGATATATTTCAACGCATTTGTGGCATCATGGGTGGTTTCCAATATTCAAATGGAAGAGTAAACCCTACAGTCATGTCAGCTTTGTTTCTTCAGGGTTTTAAAATGTATGGATGGTTTTATGAGTGTTTTCTCCACCTTATATCATTGATGTATCCACCTTGGCACGTATGTTCAAAGCCCATTGTCTTCACACCTATTATACCACCGTGGTCATCATTATTGTTTTACCACTGTCATGGCTTGTGTTTCATGGTGACCTTGGTCATATTGTGTCTCACTGCCCAATGATAAACACGTTCTTATACTCATTGTTCACTGCCCATTGAAAAACACAGTCTTATGATTCATTTTTCCCTTTGACAAAGTTTATCCAATATTCTAAAGGCTGCCTGCTACCATTTGCCAAATTTCACTTGCAATTAAAACAGAGACTGTGCTTCTATCTCAATCCACCTAAAACAGAGCTATTATCATTGTTTGTTTCCTTATGGTGCTTTGACAGTGGGGGATATTTGTTGGGTGTTTGAAACATACATTATAACTTTGCCTTCACTGCATCTATATCAGTATACATATTGCACATATCTTGTTCGCAGCCATGTCAGAGACAGAGTCAGTGTAGGAGCAGGAGTCGAACAGTGACTCAATCGTTGAGGTTGATGCACTGAGATGGAGCATAGCAGTGCACCAGTAGTGGTAACATATCAGAGAAGTCACAGAGCTTTGTTTCAACATCACGACGAGTACTATCTTCACCCGGGGTGGACGGGGTCTCGTTGACTTCATCAGCAACGCGAGTACTATCTCCACATGCCGTGGAAGGGGTCTCGCCTTCTTCATCAGCGCAGGTACATTCACAGGATAATGATGGAGACAAAGACACCAAGGTCCCATTTTTCATTTTCAACAGGTTTAACATACACATTGCTACATCATGACTGACAACAACACATCATACAACCGAGACAGTGTTTTCATCACAGGAACTGCATGCACCAGGAGAGCACTAAAATGGCGGAAAAGGCCTGATCCACTCCGGATTTTGGCCGAGGCTTCATTGATTGAGCAAGACACATGATGGAGGACCTCCGCTCCGAATTTGGGCAAATTCGGAGAAAATTTTGTCATTTTCAAATTTTTGGTCTAAAAAACAGGTTTTGCAGCTATGTGGGTCGCGCGCTCATGCGCTCGCATTTTTTTGAGACACTTGCTGGAGGAGATTTTACATTTTTGGATTTTTCATGGTTAATTATGCATCCTCTGAAGTCAACTTAGCATTTCAACAAAATCTGGATGGTCAAACAGCTCAAAAACACCATGAAAACCACCTTGCTGCCACCTTTTGCACCAGCAGGAAGTACCTCTGGGAGAATGCGGTTTTGGAGGGTCAAATCAACTCCAAATTCAGAAATTCCACTTGGGTTGGAAATTAGACATCCAGGGCTTTCCAACGAGCTATCATGAGCTCAATTTGGATGCCGGGAGCTACCTAAAAATCAGCCTGGAACATGAGCGACCCACGCAGTTCAGGAGCGACCCACCTAGAGATTTTTCTGAATTTTCAGCTGCCAGCTCAGTATTTCGCCTATTATGGACCAGTTTTGCTTAGGGATAGAATTCTTGGGTTTTTATGATGTAAATTCATGTTTGATATGTAACTTTGGCTTGTTTTTATCTCTTCTAGAAGATTCACTCTCAAAAGAGTAAAAAATCATGTAATGGATCAGTTTCCACTCTTTTAGAGGCAAGTTGTTAGCTGCCTAGATTTTAGTTCCATGATTAGAATTGGTTGAAACTGATCCCTGAAGAGGGAATTCGACCCCTAGAGGTGGGGAAAGGTGTTAGAGTGATCTATATATTGTAATTTCTGAGGCATTCTACACGTTGGACTCTTGGGATACTTTTGATATCATTGTACATATTTTTCATATTTTGGCTAAGGAAAGATCGGGGGTTTTGCGGCACTTGTTGGGATCCTTGTGGTGTTCTGTTCTTGATGGTGTTTCTTCTTTGTTTACTGTAAGTTTCTTCATGTTTAATGTTGCCATCCTTTCATTATGCTTCTGAACTAAATTGAATGAGTGAAATAAGGTTGAATCCATTGTTTACAGTGCTTAGCCTTTGAATTCAGTTAGTTCTATATGTTTTCAGTTGTTTGGAGAGGATCCAAGTTCTTCTTTGCCCTCTTCAGCTCCTCGTCGGTCTAATCTATCCATAAATTCAATTTAAAGCATCAAGATCGTCACCTACCTCGCCCCAGCTTGAACTCTGCAAAGGTCTGACCTTATCCCCGGACCCAAAACTTGTTTTCCCATTTCTCCAGCGAAAACCCAAAAAACCAAAAATCAAACATACCTATCTCTTTACTAGACTAAAATCAGTTCTTATTGTAAGTCATCTCGCATCCTATTGCTCATTTTCTCGAAATTGACGGAGAGAGCCCTCTCCTGTCCTCGTAGGGCTAGCTACGAGGCTGAGCGTGGTTTGATGTAGCCTTGAGTTTTACTTCATTTCAGCCTGAGGTAGATTTGAGTGCTAACATAGTGGCGACCATACTGGGGAGAAACTCAAAACGTTTTCTTGTTATAGACGGAGTCTGAAGACACGCCAGGTAGCCTTCGAAACGCTGTTGCTATGCATCAGCGAAGTAGATAAACGCTGCTTCAGTCGATCTCCGGTATAACTTGTAATCGTAGTATTTAACTTGTAAATTTCCCCAGTACATGTATCAAGTTCAGATCTGATGGTTGATGGTGGACAACGATCAGACATAAGAAGGCTGAAATCATTCACCGGCGACTTCATTCACTGAACAATCCAGAAATCGATGCTTCATGGTGATTTCACTGCAGGGAGATCAGCAGCTGTGAGATTTTCAAGATGGACCGAATCACGAGAAGATACGCTCCCATGAGCCGAGATCACATTCCAGGTTTTCCGAATAAGATGCCCAAGGTAGATTGGTCGAGGAATCTGCCTACGTTTAACGATGATGGTAAGAAAGATGCTGCTTTACATTTGGTTAGATTTCACATGCATATTTGCAAGTTGAAGGTGGATTTTCCTGAAGATTGCTTAATGAAGATATTCCTGGCCACTCTGGAAGGTGAAGCCCAATCATGGTATGAAAATTTGCCGCTGGCCTGTATATATTGTTTGGAGGATTTTCATGCTATGTTCATTGAAAGATATCAAGTATCTTATCCATCATTAAATTTAGTTCATGACTGTTGCAAACATGCTTATTCTTTTATTGAAAGCCTGGAGAGATATTATGAAGATGATAATTTCATAAATGATGAAATCATGGAGGCTCTATATGAGAATCCATTTCAGCAACATGAAGAGAACCTAAAGGATACCTATCAAGGTGCTCATGAGACTTTGCAGCAGGTTGATGGCCATATGGCTGAAAATGATGAAAGGGAGAATGTCATTTCAGATCTGCCCACAGAAGACAGCAACATGCAAGTAAGTCCAGTTCTAATTGCAGATCGTGATAATGTCCAGACAACTACTTCAGATTCAGATTCAGATCATGATGACCAAGGATATCTTGTGTTGAAGCCCATCAAGGAAAACTCTGCTGTTGAAATCATCTGGGATGCAGAAGACACAGTAATGGATCCAAATCTTCTCAGTCATACTGTCAGCCCATCATTAGAACACAGCCTTCATGAAGAAGCAATCCAGTCAGTTCATGAAAGTCAAAATGAGACTTTTGTGCAAGTAAGTGGTAAATCTCCTTTCAATAACTCAGTAAGAAATGATAGTTTGAATGCCCTGTCATATGAAGACAATCACTGTTTGAGCCGAAGAAAACAAAGGGCATTATCTCCTCTGTCTGAAGATGAGATAGATCAGCTATTGAAAGGTCATGTTCCATCTCAAGTTAACGCAGATCTGCAGTGCACACATAGTCAGGAAAGTGTTGATGAAACTTCTTCCTCTTTTGAAAAAGATGACTGTTTTGTAATCAGTTGTGTAGATCAGCAAACAGATAATTTTTTCTTTCACAAAGATGATAAGGCTGTCATGTTTGACAATCTTGAAGATTGTTTTTTGTTTAAGAATGACCTAGATCATGAAATTGAAGAGTATATGCCAGAATTTCTCATGGTCAAGGAAACTACAGCTAACACTCAGATGGCAGATTTGTGCATTTCTATCCCTCAGAAATCAATTTTTATCCCTTTCAGATCAGAATCAGAAGAGAAGGACACCATGTTCTTTCAGCAGGAGGTAAATCTTCATGTTTTTCAGGATCCAATGGCAGATTTTTTACAGTCAGCCATGAAAGTGATTATTGCAGTGTTTAGTGATGAAGAAGATCATGGTCAGCTATGTTTTTGGATGCCCAGTTATCAGTTTGTATTGTTGACCAGGAGATTTGATCGGGAGAATCAGTTAGCAAGGCATCTGCTTGACTGGTTACATTGGAAAGCCAATTATACATGATTGTACATATTTCATTAGTATGCAGGTGGTTGTCATCATGATTTCAAATCTTGATGGACTGCTGCCTTTTTTCCAAAAGCTTTGTAAAGTCTTGTTTTAAGTCAGTCATGAGTCATTTGTGTTTGGTCTGTTGAGTCATTTTTTTCAAGATTATTTCAGTTTGCCATCGAGTCGGTTTGAGTCAAGTTTTCAGTCAAGTTTTCATTCAATAAATGTGTCAAAGGTTTTGTGTTATCCGTTCAAATAATGATTCCATCGCCCAATGGATGAAGGCACTGGTCTGCTCTCCCAAAGATCTGTTGTTCTTGGCACCTCCAAGGAGCTACCATCCCCATTGGAGCCAATGTTAGTGTCAGTCTTTGCAGCCTTCCTCTAGTGATCAAACATGCTCTTACAAAATGATTTTAAGGTTTCAAGGTCAAATTTTGTCATTTCAATGAGTCTTCAAGCAAAATTTGGTCACTAGGCATTAGGTCTAGGGTTTGTTTTCACTCTTTTCAAATTTGTCCAAATGTCGGTCCATGTCACCATTCAGCTGAGTGTTCCATCATTCAGAGGGTTTTCATCATCATGTCAAGTTCCATTGGGTCATTTTACAGCTTGTTCATGCTTCAGTTGTGCCTAGGTAAGGTCCATTTCCCTCTCCTAGGGTTTTGGAGGTAATTTCTCTTGGATGGTCAAATCATTAGAAAAACTCGTATCCTGATGTTCATACACCTTCCCCTATCATTAATGTACCTTATTAAACACTTCCCATCACTAAGATCCCCCAAATTCCTCATTTTTGCACAAACCCTAGTTTCTTGCCACAACTTGGCAATTTTCTAGGCTAGGCCTGTGTTTTGCCCTTTTGGACCCCTTCCCCTCACTCAATCTCTGTGATTCCACTTTCCCCTGCTTCCTAACATTCCTCCCTACTTCCCAAAATTTCCCCAAGAATTTAGAAGCCCCTTACCCCCTTCGTTTCGCTTCATTTCGACAAAATTCCTTGTTTCACACATCGGGGTAAGTTTCACTCAAAAGATGTTTCAGAGCAATAAAAGATGAAATTTGGGAAACTGAGAGAGGTTTTTGTTCAAAACATGCCTAGGAAGAAAAACATCTTTCAAGTTTTACACAGGTATCATGGTTTTGAAGAAATGTCAAAAATACCGTTGCCTCAGGAGAATTGAATGCACCTCTGAAGTGACCTTGGGAAAATCAAGTTTTCTCCTAGCATGTTTGGCCAAATGACTTGCTTGATGAGTCAAATGATAACTAGAGAGAAATAACTTTCCAATGAGCTATCATGAGCTCAATTTGGAGTTGAGGAAGACCTTAAAAAGTTGATTGCAACAGCACTCTGCCTTGAGGCAGCCTCATTCTGCTCATTTTGACTAGTGTTGGGAGATTTGATTTTTGATAGGGTAAATGGAATCCAAATTGCATAATTACACTTGTGGTGGAAATTAGACTCCAATATATTTCCAACGAGCTATCACACGCCCGATTTGGACACCGGGAAGGCCTCCAAAAGCTTCCTGCAAGAGAAACGCGACCCACCTGGGGCCCGAGCGACCCACCTGGGCAGAGCGACCCACGCAGGTCAGTTCAGCAGTGTAAGTTTGCAAGGGGCGCGACCCACCTGGGCTGAGCGACCCACGCAGAGGCTGCGCGACCCACGCAGATACAGAGGTTCGAAACTTCATTTTGAGCGCCCAGTCTTGCTTGGGATCGATTCATCGGCCTTCAAACAGGTTATTTGCAATTGCTTGATGTTTTTAAATGCACCGATGGTATCTTGAAGTCTTCAAACATTTGAATGGAGGAGTAAAACCCTACATACATGGTTGACTTGTTCCTCAGGGTTTTGAAATATGTATGGATGGTTTTATGAGTGTTTTATCCACCTTATATCATTGGTATATCCACCTTGGCACGTATGTTCAAAGCCCACTGTCTTCACACCTATTATACCACCGTGGTCATCATTATTGTTTTACCACTGTCATGGCTTGTGTTTCATGGTGATCTTGGTCATATTGTGTCTCACTGCCCAATGATAAACACGTTCTTATACTCATTGTTTACTGCCCATTGAAAAACACAGTCTTATGATTCATTGTTCCCTTTGACAAAGTTTATCCAATATTCTAAAGGCTGTCTGCTACCATTTGCCAAATTTCACTTGCAATTAAAACAGAGATTGTGCTTCTATCTCAATCCACCTAAAACAGAGCTATTATCATTGTTTGTTTCTTTATGGTGCTTTGACAGTGGGGGATATTTGTTGGGTGTTTGAAACATACATTATAACTCTGTTTTCACTGCATCTATATCAGTATACATAGTGCCAATATCTTGTTCCAGGCCATGTCAGAGACAGAGTCAGAGTATGAGCAGGAGTCGGACAGTGACTCAATCGTTGAGGTTGATGCACTGAGATGGAGCATACCAGTGCACCAGTAGTGGTAACATATCAGAGAAGCCACAGAGCTTTGTTTCAACATCACGACGAGTACTATCTTCACCCGGGGTGGAAGGGGTCTCGTTGACTTCATCAGCAACGCGAGTACTATCTCCACATGGCGTGGAAGGGGTCTCGCCTTCTTCATGAGCGCAGGTACATTCACAGGATAATGATGGAGACAAAGACACCAAGGTCCCATTTTTCATTTTCAACAGGTTGAACATACACATTGCTACATCATGACTGACAACAACACATCATACAATCGAGACAGTGTTTTCATCACAGGAACTGCATGCACCAGGAGAGCACTAAAATGGCGGAAAAGGCCTGATCCACTCCGGATTTTGGCCGAGGCTTCATTGACTGAGCAAGACACATGATGGAGGACCTCCGCTCCGAATTTGGGAAAATTCGGAGAAAATTTTGTCATTTTCAAATTTTTGGTCTAAAAAACAGGTTTTGCAGCTACGTGGGTCGCGCGCTCATGCGCTCGCTTTTTTTTTAGACACTTGCTGGAGGAGATTTTTACATTTTTGGATTTTTCATGGTTAATTATGCATCCTCTGAAGTCAACTTAGCATTTAAATAAAATCTGGATGGTCAAACAGCTTAAAAACACCATGAAAATCACCTTGCTGCCACCTTTTGCACCAGCAGGAAGTACCTCTGGGAGAATGAGGTTTTGGAGGGTCAAATCAACTCCACATTCAGAAATTCCACTTGGGGTGGAACGTAGACATCCAGGGCTTTCCAACGAGCTATCATGAGCTCACTTTGGATGCCGGGAGCTACCTCAAAATCAGCCTGAAACATGAGCGACCCACGCAGTTCAGGAGCGACCCACCTAGAGATTTTTCTGAATTTTCAGCTGCCAGCTCAGTATTTCGCCTATTATGGACCAGTTTTGCTTATGGATAGAATTCTTGGGTTTTTATGATGTAAATTCATGTTTGGCATGTAACTTTGGCTTGTTTTTATCTCTTCTAGAAGATTCACTCTCAAATGAGTAAAAATCATGTAATGGATCAGTTTCCACTCTTTTAGAGGCAAGTGGTTAGCTGCCTAGATTGTAGTTCCATGATTAGAATTGGTTGAAACTGATCCCTGAAGAGGAAATTCGACCCCTAGAGGTGGGGAAAGGGGTTAGAGTGATCTATATATTGTAATTTCTGAGGCATTCTACAGGTTGGACTCTTGGGATACTTTTGATACTATTGTACATACTTTTCATATTTTGGCTAAGGAAAGATCAGGGGTTTTGCGGCACTTGTTGGGATCCTTGTGGTGTTCTGTTCTTGATGATTTTTCTCCTTTGTTTACTGTAAGTTTCTTCATGTTTAATGTTTCCATCCTTTCATTATGCTTCTGAACTAAATTGAATGAGTGAAATAAGGTTGAATCCATTGTTTACAGTGCTTGGCCTTTGAATTCAGTTAGTTCTATATGTTTTCAGCTGTTTGGAGAGGATCCAAGTTCTTCTTTGCCCTCTTCAGCTCCTCATCGGTCTAATCTATCCATATATCCAATTCAAAGCATCAAGATCATCACCTACCTCGCCCCAGCTTGAACTCTGCAAAGGTCTGACCTTATCCCCGGACCCAAAATTTGTTTTCCCATTTCTCCAGCGAAAACCCAAAAACCAAAAAATCAAACATACCTATCTCTTTACTAGCCTAAAATCAGTTCCTATTGTAAGTCATATCGCATCCTATTGCTCATTTTATCGAGATTGACGGAGAGAGCCCTCTCTGTCCTCGTAGGGCTAGCTACGAGGCTGAGCGTGGTTTGATGTAGCCTTGAGTTTTACTTAAGGAGGAGTATTAATATAGAGAAGTACATAAATGATATCAGCATACCAAGATTAATTCAAAAATATTTCTTCAATGTATGGAGTTGAGAATTCTTCTGTTTCTTCTAAAACATCAACCATATTTATATCTACTGCTTGGAAATTTGATTCTGCCATAAGTTTTGCTAATCCCTGTCCTTTAATCAGCTTGGTAGGCTTGATTTCTAAATTATACTCTAAGATAATAGCTATCCATTTCCCCCTTTTACCATCAGGTTCTTGATTTAGAATGTCCTTGACAACTATATGTGGGACAAAAGCAATGATATGAGAGTGTAAAATGTAGACTCGGAAATCTTTCAATGCTTTTATCAAGGCTAAGGATTGTTTCTCCATGATATTATATTTGAGTGAAGCATCTCTTAAGGCTTTACTGAAAAAAAATATTGGTTGTTATTTCCCTGTTTTATTCTTTTGCAACAACACTACAGCAATGGTGTGTTTAGAGGCAAATGAGAAAATGTATAAATCCTTGGTGAAATTAGGACTGATAAGAACTGGTGTTTGAGTGAGAGCTTGTTTCACTAGTTCAAATGACTATTTTGCTTCTAAAGTAAATTTAACCCTTGTTTCATTTTTGACAATATTTGTGATATTTCTCAAAAGGTCAGCAAGGTTTGGGATGAACCTTCTCAAAAATTTGATCTTCCAAATGAAATATTGCAACTCTTTGAGGTTTCTAGGATGGCTAATTTTCAATATGCCTTCAATCCTTTTGGGGTCTTATTTGATTCCTTCTTCAGAGATAATGTGGCCTAGGAGCTTTCCTTCCCAAAGACCAGAGGGTTTCTTCTTGAGGTTCAAAAATAAGCCATATTTTCTACATTTTTCAAAAACTTTTCTCAAATGGACTAAGTGTTCTTTATCAGTCTTCGAGAAAATAGTGATGTCATCAAGGTAAATGATTATTAAATAGCCTATGTCTTCTGAGACATCTATGTCCATGGCTCTTTGGAATGTGGCTCCTTCATTCATCAAGCCAAATGGCATTTTAACATACATGAATGTACCCCAAGGTGTGGTCAAAGCAATTTTCTGTTGATCACTTGGGAGCACTAGTACTTGGTTGTAGCCTGAAAAACCATCCAAGAGTGATATTCTCTTAGATCCAACAACCCTTTGGAGTATGTGATCCATTTCAGGCAAGGGATAATTATCTTTTAGGGAAGCTCTATTCAGATTTCTAAAGTCAATGCAAAGCCTAATTTCCACGGTATTCTTCCTAACAGATACAAGGTTGGAAACCACTGTGAGTATCTAAGGGGAACTATGATCCCAGCATCATACATATTTTTGATCTCTCTCTCAACCATAGGTAATAAATTAGGGTTTATCCTTCTTAGTTTTTGTTTGAAAGGATTCTGATTTTCCTTAAGAGGAATTTTGTGTTGAATAATGCTGGTATCATATGATTTCAGATCTTTGTACCACCATGCAAGCACATCTCCAAACTCCTTAAAGAGTTTAATATATTCCTGTTTGATATGAGTAGGAAGAGTGCTAGATAACTTGATCATTTTGGGTTCATTCATGCTGCCTATGTTATGTTCTTCTACATTTTTTTCTGTAGGTTCCATCTTTTGTTTTTTAGCTACATCATTGAAGTCAAAAATCTCCTCTAATGGTGTAAGACCCCCTGGTATTGAATCATTTTTACATTGTAAAACTTCAAGGTCCTTTCAGTCTATTTTGTTTAGTAATTATGCTTTATAAAGATGTTCAAATTGGTTTATATTAGCAGTAGAGGACAAATCTGTTTTATGGACTTGTTTTTCATCAGAACAATCTTCTTCAAGGCTTGAACTAGTTGTTGTTTTAGAAAAATAATTTCTTCAATGCAGAAAATCATCAATGTGTTGATCACCCTCAAACACTTTCCAATAGTTTTCATTGTCAGGCACTGCAGGCTGAATTTTTACTTTGACATTGAATTGTTCATTAATCTGGGGTATTTGGAAATTGATGGTAGCAAAGTTAAGTTCATTTTCAAGGTTATTCTGAGCTCTAGGGATGAAAGTGAGTTCATATTTTTCAACGATTTTTAGGAGATCTAGGGCACCATTCCTATATTCTCTTAATCTTGGGTTTTTGGCTGAATACTTCCCTTTTATTTGCCTAATGATCAGCTCTAAATCTCCTTGGATTGATATTTTATTGGCTCCCAAATCTTTGAGAAAATGTAGGCGAAGGAGGACAACTTCATATTCTGCAATGTTATTGGTGCATGGGACATTAAGTTTGTAGGAATGTCCTTTGTTTTTATTATGTATCCGTACACCAGCTCCAAAACCTGTTTTGCTATAAGAGACATCAAAGCTCATTTCCCAAAGTGTTTCTATCTCATTCTCATTATCATTTTAATGTTCAAGGCTACTAAAGTTTGAGCTGTCATGTTTCTTATTTGAGAACTGTTTTGACTGTTATAGTGGACTTAATTCTTTCTCATTTTCCTTTTCTTGTTTGTTGATTTCATCTTCATTGTACAAGATAAAGGAATATAGATATGAATGAATAGAATAAACAAGAGTGTTGTTTGGTCTGTCTATCTTTCTTACCAGATATTGCATATGAGATTCTCTATATAATCTTCTAGTTTGGTTAAAAACTGGAATGGTAGCATAAGACATTTCCATTTGAAGGCTTCCCTGAAGTTTCGATCCCCATGATCTGGATATAAGCATGCCATACTTTGGGGGAATTTCAGCAACCACTATGTCCATAGCTAGACACTTACCAGGAATTTATGTGAGATTGACACATAAATCCTTGATGAGACCTAAGAATTTGACTCTGCTTGAATCAAAAGAATAAATATATTTATAAGGTTTAGTAGTTTCTAGGCCTAATCTCTCCATCACCACTTTTGGCATAAGGCTGTGAGAGGCACCAAAGTCTAGCATGGAATTGTGTAAGATTTTATCATGTATATTTAAGCTAACATAGAAGGGAGGGACAACCCATTCTTGGTATTTTCCTTCCACTTCAGGACCAAAAAATAATTTTGGTTTATCATCTGTCGAGTTCAAAGTATTAGTATCATTGCCTATATTAAAATCTTTCAAAACTTGATTTTTATATACATCTTGGGTTACTAGTCCAGCTAAGGGTATGTTAATTTTTATTTTGGAAATTTCACCACCAAGGTTGAAAGGGACTAATATTTTTGACATATTTACATATGTTTTGTCAAACATAGTCTTCTCAACAATTCTGATTTGTTGAGTTTTATTAGGATTGTTATTTTGCACAGATTTCTCGGGGCTGCTAGCAAAGGTAGTAGGGCAGCTTGGGTCAACACTTTGCTGACTAGTTTTGTCTTTGTTTAAGTTATTTTTCTTAGCCACAGTGTTGATAGTGTTTTCTGTCTTTTTAGGAAGATTTTCTGAGGTATTCCTATCAACAATTTTAGTGTTATTGTTCATGGAGTTCCCCTGGTTCTTTTTGCTCCTAAGATCATATTGTCTGTGGACCTCCATTATATAATTTTCAAGCCCCACTTGGTAATCTTCAGAATCCTCATGGTTGTTTTCAATTTTTTCTGAGGAGAATAATCATTTTTCTTATTCAGTGAGAAAAGCGCCACCCTCACTATTAGATCCTATTAGGTTTACATGATTTTCTTCCTGCCTTTCAGTCTCCCTTTATTCCTCTTGATAAAAATAGTTTTCTTGAAAAGGAGGCCTAATTTGTTGGTCATTATATCTTTGTTTATTTTGAATAGGGTCTCTTCTGAAATTCGGATTTCTATTTTTGATTTGTGGATTGACTTGGTTTTTCCTAGGAGGTACTCTATCATTTAATTTTATCTTTTCCAGCATTCTTTCCATTACCATCACTAAGTTGTCAATTTTTGCATCAGATGATGAGGTTGATGCCATTGTTTCATCGTTGTATGTAACTCTTTTTCTGATTTCAACCTAGCTCTTTTCTCAATCATATTTTCTTATACACTTATAGTTCCCGTCTGCGTATCTTCTAAAGTCAAGGGGTCTCTTTCTCTTAGCTGATACACCATGTCTGGGTCAAAGCCTTCAGGAAATTTAGCTAAGGCTAAGACTAGTGGAGGTTTCATGTTTGGGGGAAGTGCATTGTAAACACTATTGAATCTAGTGCAGAAATCTTGGACACTTTCCCCATCATTTATTTTAAGGTTGCTATATTCTCAAAGGATTTGGAGAGGGTTATTTTTAATTTCCCATTTGTTTATGAATGTTTGGCATAAAGAAGGGAGATAATTTATGCTATTATGAGTTAAGCTATTAAACCATTTTTTAGCTTCTCCTCCGAAACTTTGGGAAAATATTCTCATCTTAATGGTCTCTTATTCTATCTCCATGTAGTCAAAGCATCATCCATTTTATCTACATGCTCTTGGGAAGTAGTAGATTTAGTTCCAGTGAAATAGGGAATTTTGGATTGATAATCATTTTCTAAAGGAACCAGAGGTTGTGGTAACACTAATGGGGCATACCATGTTTCCATGGTGGGAGAAAATGGGGGATTTACAAGAGGTCGATTTGTAAAGGGGAAAGTGGGATGAAATGGAGTGTTTTAAACAATGGAAGTATGGATGGGTGTGTTGGAAATATTTGGACCAGCAAACTAATTTTGAGCATATTTGTTATGGAAACCGCTGAAGTGATGGAGGAGCTAGAAATCAGGAGGAGTGGAAGGAGAGGCTTCTCTACTAGAACTCTGCTGCAAATCTACGAGGTCCAGGTCAGTTTGGTCAATATCACTATGTGACTTGGTTCTAAATAGGCTTTTCGAATGATACAAGTCAAAGTGAGGATATTTCAAGGCTGTAAGGTTTTCAGGGAGAGATCTTGTTCTTTGGATAGTCTTAAAAGTAGTTAAATTTCCAGCTCTAGATGTTTGCCACAAAATATTTTATGGATCATCAACTATAGTAGGAGAATTAGGGTCTGGATGAGATCTGGTATTGATCCTATATGAATCCATATTTTAAATTCAAAATTTAGAGAGGTTGAAATTATAAGGACTATTTTCAGAAGTTTTACCTCTCTTAGTGTTTAGTATACTTCTAAAATATGGTACTAGGCTTCTAAACTTCTTGGGACTAATTTGATACAATCCTAAGGAAATCTGAAAGTACTAGTGGAGTAATAGGCCTACTGGGGCTAGTGGAGTCACCAGGTGGAAATTTTTATCTTTTTTGAAGGTAAAATGTATATGTTCCAGCACCAATAATTTATAAAAACCAATCTGGGGATGATTTTTTGGGTTTAATGAGTTTTTATGTATCCCTAAGGTTTTGTAAGAGTTTCCTTCACCTAAATCATCATTTAGCTAAGATGGCAAAACAAACAAAGTCTACTCTTGACTATCAGTTCATTTTCTTATGCTTAACAAAGGGTCAAAATGAATCTATAAGAGTTTTTAAATTCCTAAGTTATACTTAGATTTTCAATGACTTAGAAGGTCCCATTATGATCATCATTATATTGGTAATGGTTGTGAAATGACTATGAATGGATGGATACTAATGGATAAAAAGAAATTTAGCTTAAGATTTACTCAAAGGTCCCACCATGATTGCCATTATGTTGGTAATGCAGATGAGGTGGCATATTCACTAGATTCTATTTGTCAATCTGGGGATCTAATGAGTTTTAAGAGGTATTCGGACAACTATACTTAGAGGTCCCACCATGATCTCCATTATGTTGGGGTCTCGTGATTTGACAGATTGGTAGAACAAATGACAAGGCAACATCAGAACCAATCTTTAGAGTACTAGGACCTACCCTTCCTATACTTAGAGAGAGATCTATCCATTTGTTTCAAAGGATATGTACTTGTTTGCTTTAAAGGGTTGATTTTAGGCTAGTTATTAAGTGTGCGGTTTGTTGTTTGTTTTGGTTGGGTATGATGATCAAAGCAACATAGGTAGAATAAGGAAATATCTAAGTCATTGGCAAATGGAGTCAGACGAAAGTCATGATAAGTTCATCAATGGATCAGGGAGTATCATAGGGCAAATATAACTTGGCCAGTGGATCTTAAAAGTTTTTATGGTAGTGATATGGACATTAATTGTAATAATGAAAAGTAGGAAAAAGAGAAATCAAGAATCCTTTATCAACAAAGGGACTTAAATAAATCATAAGCATGAAGGGGAAATCAATAGAAAAGGAAAAAAATAAATTATATGATCCAACTATAGTTGATAATTATCCAAAACAAACTTTTCCAATGAAATATAGAAGGTGAGAGACTCATTTAACTTTTAGTGATTTCACCTTCAAGGACAGAAAACACTTAAGACACACATATAACTATAATCAGGAAAGAGGGAACTCCTAAACATCCCTGATCATAGCTATGAAGATATCTAAAACAATTAGTTAGACAAGTACAAAGGGTATGATTGAAAAAAAACCTCTTTGGCAGACTTTAAATAATAGTACTTTAGAGAGAGACTTAAAAAAACAATGTTTTAGTGGTAGAAAATATGCAAGGCTTACCATAAGTCATGCTTGATACCAACTATATTCAACTATTTATGAAATAAACAAGCTTAGGGGGTCTAGAGAGCAATTAAAAATTCTCTAAAATGTCCTAGCAGAAGAAAACATTAAGGCAGTGCAGAGCAAACAGAACTAAGGTGATTTCAAATGGCATTTCTTAGTCTAAAATTTTTTCTATACTGCATTATAGAAATATGGAAACATAATCAAACAACAAATAAAAATAACAGATTAGAAGCACTTCACCAATAAACAAGCAAAGGGATCCAGTGATCTAGCTTCCTCCATCAACAAACAAATCAGGACATTCACAAGTTCCAAGACATCAATTTCTTCTCAACTTCCAAGAGACTATGTATTACTTTAGAGAGTCATCAAATGCCAACAAGGTAATGAGTTTAGATGCAGTATTTATGTTGAAAATGAGGAGGCAAAGCCTAAGGTAGCGTTTGAGTGTCATTTATTACATATTTTAATGAATTCCTAACTTTGAAGACCATGCAAGGCTCAAGACAGGAATATTTATAGCTACTTCTCTGTTTTAATAACTTCTATCTTAACCCCTAAGGAAAAATAGGTGAAATGTTTGACTTTAAGGCTTATTCATAACTTTTACAATAATTTTTTTCCAGATATAAATATCTCTAACTCAGCTCAATAATTGCCTAATGCTATATTGAAGGAAACAAAGCACTAGGTGGCAATAATATCTTTTAAGGGGAGTAACCACCATAGGCTGAGTCATTCAAATTTGTTTGAGTTAATCAACCCTTTGTTTCATATTTAATATCTTTCATTTAAGATTGAAAAATCTGTCTTTATCCTTTAATGTCTTCCTTTTATCATATTTTCTTCAATCTATTTTGATCTTTCTATTTTGTTCCTTTGATCCTTTGCCTTTATTATTTTTGTCTTTCCACTGTCTTCTTTTCTTTCTTTGACTTTCATCAGTCTGCCTTTTCTTCATTCTTCTGCTTTGACTGGCTAACCCTCTTGTTTTGTCTTCTAATTAGGATTAGCCCTTTAACATTTCTAATTTATTTCTTTTTTGTTTCTTTGATTGTTTGTGTGTTTTGTGTGCAGGTGAGGCCATCTTTGTGGCTGGAGGGTTCATTCAATCCATCGATGACCATGTTTCATCGATGCAAATATTGGCACAAACCTCCTAGCCATTATTGATTTTTTACGAGTTCCGGGATCATCATCAAGGTCCACATTCATTTTAATTTGGCCCTGTGAAGGATGTTCACTCGTGTCCGCCATTGAAACTTGCAAAAAACATTAAAAAATTAGTAAAAACCCGTGGGAGGAGGTTTCAATACGTTTTTTTGGGTTTGGAGCTGTTAGGAGGTGATTGTAGAGGAGGATATGGTGCAGAGGGGAAGGCTCCGAAGGTGTAACCAGGAGAGATTCAAATGGAGGCAGGACGAATTCAATTTTTTGGCGCAGACGAAAAAAGGTTGTTTTGAAAACCATAAATTTTTTATCGCGTGGGGAACGGGTGGTAAGTTGTTTTGGGCTAAACGAACATGATATATCCCAGGGTTTGATGCATGGCAGGAGGAAACTGCCTATTTTTCATGGGTTAAAAACTTTAAACCCATCGCAACTTTATTTGCGATATGCCATGTCGGCCATCGGATCTCGAGGAGCAGAGATTGACGACCATCGCATGCCGGGGAAGTCAAAATCAAGTTTGGGAATGAAGTGGTGGTGTAGAGGATGGGCGACATGGTGGGTTCTGATTGAAAGGTGGGATGGGGCCCAGGGCGAATAGGTGGCAACATATGAATGGAGTCGGGGTATAGTGGAAAGCAGGGCCTAAGGTTTCAATAAATAAGGGCGGAGGCATCCTTTTGTAAGGTTGGAAGGGAGGATTCATATTAACAAGGCGGGGAGAGATGGTCGTTAGATCAGGGTGAAGGGCTTCAGATTGACAGTTCGGAATTTAAATGGAAAAAGTGGCCCAGTTTAATATTTTCAAAGGTTTTGGGTTTTTATACAAGGTTTGCGGGGTGTATGAATTGAAAAGGGGTGGAGTTTTATAGAAATGAGGAAGGGGCTGAGAATAAGTGGAAATCGAGGTCTTATGTGGGTAAGGGGGATGGGGCTTAATAATGAAGGGGCTTAAGGCCTTTTATATCAAAAAGAGGCTGTTTTAGACATTAAAAATAAGGGTTTTAATAGAATTAAAAGGACCTGATAGTTTAGGACTTGGTTTTAAACAATGTAAAAGGAAGCCTTTACATTGTTTATTATGTTAGAGGTAAAAATTATGAATGAAGGGCCTTTAATGAGGGTTTTGTGGAATGGAAAAAATGGGTCTTTCAGAGGATGAAAGGTTATGAATGAGACTGAAAGTGAGGTGATGAAATGAGGCAAACAGGCCCAATAGTGAAGTCTTATTTGTAGCAGTGTGGTACAATTTTTAGGAGGCAGAGAGGTGAAAATATAGTGAAAATAGTTTAAATTTAGGATAATGATAGCAGTGAGATTTCTAGAACTCGCAATATTTCTCAAATCTTGTTTCTAGAAATCTAGGATCATAATTTAGTCATCTTTAGATATCAGCAAAAATTACTGATGACTAACAGGTCACATTGGAGTTAAATTTTAGCACATATATATGTAATACATGCATAACATGATAAATCCATGGAATAATACAAACATTAGTAGTTGTTAACTTACCTCATGGCAAGTCTATTGAAGTTCAAGAGCTACAAATTTCCTTTACATGCATTAATGATAAGGTAAATAATGAGGATAATTTTTTTGGGAAGGGTATGTTACATTGGAATTGCAAAAAAAAGTCAATTTATATAGGGTAATGAGATTTCCATCTTCATATTGTCAAATAATAGTAAACTAAATTTTAATTTTTACTATAATTCCATCAAATTATGAGATTTCCATCTTCATATTTTGAAATAATATAAAAATAAATTTTTATTTTTACTATAGTTGCATGTAATTATAGTTATTATAGGTTCACCATAATTTTTATAATAGAGAACTATTTTTTATAAGTAATTTGTATGAGTGTAATTTTATTTTTATTTTTTAAAAATTTTTGGGTTGGTTTAACCCAGAAAGATCTTAACCTTGAATCTCTTGCTTTACACATGACTTCGTAAAAAGACCATAACTAATTCAACTACACCCATAAAGTGTCTCCAATTTTTTTAAAACTTTTTCGATGTAAAAAGTTTATGAATTTTATTTTTATTACTTATAATTTATTATAAAATAATAATAATAATTTTATAAAATATATAAAATTTTAATTAAAAAATTGTTATTTTTAATATATTAATATATATATATATATATATATGAAATTATTGATGATTGTAAATAATATATTAATATTATACAATTTTACTAAAAATTAAATAATATTTCTAATAAATGGTGCCACCCTCACATTATGAGGGATAAATTAAATTCAAGTGATAAGAAAAAAAACTTGAGGAATATTTGTAGGATATCATAGTAAAATGTTTATTATAAAGTAAGTGGAAATTATAAAAAATAAAAGAATATTTACAAATAATAATAGTGAGTTTTTTCAACTTAAAATTGAATATAGAGTTTTAGATAAAGTAATATATTAGTTTTATAAACGTATTTTTTAAAGTATTTTATAGTGGAAAAATAATAATTTATAAATGTAGAATAATATCCTAATTTGTGCTGGTGAGACATGTCTGGGATTGAATTTCTAATCACTTAGATACATAAAATCTTACCAACATGCATTTTTCTAATTGTTCTTCACCAATATTTTTCCATTTGTTATTTCACCTATAAAAAAAACTCTTACAAAAACTTCATTTGTAAGAAAATTAATCAGAAAAAGATAAGTTGAATTCTAAAATAATAAAAATATTAAATTATATATATATATATGAATAAAAATATAAAATAAATATATTTTAAATTGGTGGTTCCTTTTTATCTATATTTTTATTTAATATTTTTCTATTCCAACTATATTTTATAACCATTAGTTTTTCTATTTTATTTATTTCCATAACTAACTATATGTTATTAAAAACAATTAGAATAATATTCATATGCTAATATTAATTTAATTTGAATTTATCTTTAATGAAATTAATATATTAAATCAGATATATTGATATAAAATAATATAAATATATAAATTTAATGATTAATATAATAATGTTATATAATAATACTATATACTATTATATTTTTTTTGTTAATTCAATGGAGGACCTATCACTACAGATTAAACTGATAAAATCTAATATCTATAATTGATGAGAGAAGACGCAAGATCAAGGGGCCATAAAATATCATACCTATAAATAGTTGAGTTGCGAGTGAAAGCAATGGGATCTTAGATGGTTTTGGAGCCATGGCATTGCCAGAAAAAAATAGGGAGGAAGTTGAACAGTGTTTCCCTCAAGGAGCTTGGATCCATGCTGATAAATTCATGTAAGATGAGAGCGTTAATCTGGCATAATCACACTCCTAACCACAATTAAATCATGCAATTTTTAGCATGGAATATAAGAGGGATCAGTAGCCTTAGGAAAAAACTGTTCAAATGGAACAACCTGATATTATTTTCTTGCAAGAGTCAATATGCTTTGCAGAGAAAATCAAGGAAGTAAGTATAAAATTAGGAAGAAGGTATGATATAGTGGAAGTGGAAGTGCAGGGATCGACTGGGGGATTGGATATTTGTTGGAACCCCCAATCCTTGATATTACTAGAATCTAAAGTAACAATATCATGCTTAATGATATAAATGCAGGTTATAGGGTCCCTAGGAATAATAGTGTTTATAAATTTTTATGGACCTAAAAGAACTGAGGAGAAGATCTAACTCCTTCAAGATATGACTCAGATACAAATTAGGAAAGGGAACCTCCCTTTGGTTTTGGGGGGAGACTTCAATATGATAACCTCTTTAATGGAAAAAAAAAGGAGGACAAAGAGGAGTAGACAAAGATGTTGAAGCGTTCAAGGAAATTATTGAGGCGACCAACCTCATTGATATGGAAACTACTAATGGGTGCTTCACATGGAGTAATAAGCGAGAAGGGAAGCATAAAGTTTCATCTAGACTTGACAAGTTTTTAATCTCAAAATATTTACTCATGAGATTGGTAGATATCAAAGAAAATGTCCTTCCCTGTGGGGGTTCTGACCATTGACGAGTAATACTAATGAAATAGTTGTTAGGCATGCCAAAAAATAGTCCTTTTACACTACAAGGAAAAGAACCTCTAGTGGAGGTTATAAAGGAGGTTTTTAGTGTTATAAAATTGGCCAAAATTTTCAAAAAAATATTTTCTACAACATCTATTTATGGTTACAGAGGTTTTGGCAAATATTTCAATGGAAATTCAACGCAACTAAAAAAAATGGAAGGCCGGATGTTATTACGGATGTTTTTTTCATCAGTGCGCTACTAAGGTTTCAACGCATGGGTGCATGTCATCTAGATGGTGGCCCTGGGGCAGTCAAAGTTTCTTGCACTAGGCCCTCAAGGTATAAAACTAGACCGAGTGCAGTGTTGATGATACAAGGCATGGGGTCATACCAATTGGTCTTGGGATTTGTGTGGTGCGCATAGGTCGTCGTAATGCACCGATACATAGACGTATATAAATGCACCGGTGCGTCGTATTATACAAATGAAGATAATTATAATTTTTATTGGTATTTGTGTGGTGCCCATACACCGTACAAATTCACCGGTGCATAGTCTCACAAAAATATACCGGTGCACGGTATCGCACAAACGCACGATATTTTTAATTGGTTTTGGTATTTGTACGGTGCCCATAGGTCATAGAAACACACCGGTGTGCTGAAGCATAAAAAAGCACAGGTGTACAAAAACTGACAAGCACTGGTGTTTATTTTGTATTTTTTAGAAACATCGACCTGTGACAGTGCAATTATTGTGATTTTTCTAAATTCATTATTCATCAAAAGTTGACAAAACTTATAACAATATTCATATTAATTAAATTTTTATTAATGCATTTGAATGTGATGTTTGGATTAATTTTTTATATCATATCATATTTATTTTGGTTTTTTAAAATTCATTATTCATCAAAAGTTGAGACATATATATCTTATAAAAATATTCATATGCATTAAATTTTTATTAGTGCATTTGAGAACGACAATGGAGAATGCAATAGCGACAATGGAGAACACAATAGAATAAATTAAAACATATTTTATTATATATACATATATATGAATAACACAATCTTTGTAATACAAAATGGTACAGTTATTGGTATCCCTTTGTCTTTCAATTGGGAAACTATGTCCATTACATTAAACAAAATGTCTGATTTCACAGACAAATATTTCAAAAAATACAATGCCTTGCTTTGATATCCAAACATAGCGATCATCATTCTTCGCTTGAATTGTTGTCACTATTAGAGCTACTTCCATGACTTGGGTTATTTTCAGGAATGTTTTGTTCATGGTGTTGATTGTTTTCTTCTTCTTCACCTTCCATCTACAAACATAAAAATAAACTGAAATGAGTGTATATACATTGGTGAGAATAATGAAAATTGCAATATTAAGTAATATACATCAATGTAAATCGAAAAGAAAAATGACATACCATAGCAACAATTAACTCATAAACTACACATATTCTTTCAAAATCATGTACCATACTATCTTTCAAAATTTCATCTGTTGGCGCACTTCCATACTTCGTCTCCTCCAAGTTTTATACCCCATAACAAATCATATATTTAATATAAAAAAAAATTTTGTTCTATTAATTATAGACGTAGCTTACAAATTGCACAATTAATTTATGATATGCCAACATATACTAACAACTCATATTTAACCCAATTTCAATCAATTCATCTGATGGTTCTTCTTTGAAGACATTCAATGATGATTTTTGTAAAAAAACTTAAAAAATACAGAAATGAAATCTAGTTAAGTTTTTATAAGGAAGTAACAATTACTCTCAAACTTAGATATCAACCCTTTTCTTCCTTGTCGTCTTGTTTTATGTGCTGAATGGGTTCCATTTTCTTCTCTTTTCTGCAAGAAAATTCTTGAAAATTAATATTTAATGCTAAATTGTTTATTTATTGTACCTAATGATCGAAAAATTCAATGATTACATATTACATTTGAAGCACGTTGTTGTTGAGATGGCTCCTCTTGTGATGCAATTTTGTCCATTCCTCTGACCATATCCTTGTACACCTTTTTGGACATTCCTACTGCCATATTTCTCATATCAGCTCATTGATCTTTTGAGATTTTCATAATCTTCCTGAAAATGTAACATGACAATTAAATATTTAATTTTTATATTGATATATGAAAATTAAATATAACAAAAGTGATATTTATAAATAATTCTAGACAAACATTTAAAGGAATATTACTTTTTCGTTCCTTCTTTTTTGTTGTTGTATGTTTTTGCTATTAAAAGTCTGGCATGTCTCATTCACCAATTCTTTGGAAACTCTTCCTATAGTTTAGATAAAATTTGGTTATTGGAATCATTAGATTGGTTTTTGTATTGTAAGTGGAGAAAAGCTCTATACATTCATTCCACTAGATCCCTCAAACTTTTGTAAAATTTTTTCCCCCTTTCGTTAACCTCGAACACCACTAGAGATGAGCTAAGGAGCAATTCATTTTCTTGTGCATGTTCTATTTTTTTTATTTTCTTAGAACAACATTCCTTTTTTGAGTTGTTGGTCGTTGTATAGCATTAAACAGATGTGAATTAATAGACTGTTTTACACATGCTATCTAATAATTTTAAGTATATTATTAATGAAAAATAAAAAAAGAAACTCATATTGCCTCGATAGTATTTTTTCATTCACCTGATTCATCCTTTTGCAATTTTTCCATCAAGCGTTTACACTCTTTTGGTCCTAGATTAGAAATAATATTATCGAGCTTCATCATTTTGCGGCTCTGCATGATACACAATAAACAATACATATTAGTGAAACTTACATATAGTTCAAAAATATTTTTTTTTGTAAAGAATTTACAAAGAAATTTCCTTTTTTTATTTTCTTAACATGTTATCAGTATTTTTTTTACTTTATCTCTTGTCAGTCATTTCTTTATCAATATAAAACCTGTACCATATCATTCATTAATATATTTTTAAATAAATTCTCAGCTTTTCAGGTAAAAAATAAATCTCAAGAAACTGGTGCATCTTTCATGATGTACGCACTGATGTTGGTGCGTGGGGGTATTATAAAGGAACCACAAAAATAGTATAATAGATTGTACGGTGCGTGGGGTATTATAAAAGCACCACAAAAACAGTGTAATAGACTATAAGTTGTAGTCCTTGTAACGTAGATCACTGGTGCCCTATTTTAGATATGGCGCACTAATTTAAAAAAAAATTGTTTTTCAAATTTTTATTACACAGTACTTGCACGGTGCGTTGTATAATATAGTGCACCAGTGCGTTCGGTTACGCAGGGTGCACCCATAAAATAAATCCATTTTTTTCAAAATTCATGCAAGGGCCGAATGGATTGGGATTCGACTATTCAAGTCATCTTGTGGGTTGGATTTCAATCTAAAATTAAAATCCTTAATTCTAAAATCACAGAAACAGGGAGAAGAAAGGGAAAAAACAAAAAAAAATGAAGGGTTTAGGGTCAAAATGGATAAAACCGCAGAAAAAGTAAAAAAATTGTAGAAAAAGTATTAAAAAAAATAATCAAATTCAATCACGAGATGGTTTTAAATTCTATGATATAGGGTTTGAATCACCAAATTTTTTCTTTCCGATTGTCTGAATACCTTTTTTGGAACGTATTTTGCTACTCCATAGTACTCGCGTGATCTCTTGCTCTAGGTATGTCTCCTGCGAATCTCTGGCTGAAAATTTTAGCAAAATTGGTGAAATAATGAAAAGTGTTTATTATTTAAAGAATTATTTTATGAAATTAGATTTTAGAAAATATTTTGCCGCCCATTTTTCAATTTCCCACCTTTTTTTCACTTAAAGAAAATTCAGTTGCGCTTTTTTTATTTGCATTTATTCGTCACCGATGCGTCACTTAAGCGCACCGCGCCATTATGTCCATTTGTAACATGACACTGGTGCGGAGTAACTAAAATGCACCAGTGCAGTTATATGTGCAGTAGCACCGATTTGCGGTGAAGGCACCGAAATTAATTTTAGGTGTGTACACCAAAATTTAGTGGACTCCAACCATAGAAATTGAGAATTAGAATTTTTTTTTATTCTTGAGAACTACAATTAGAATTATAATTGGATAAATTCTTGATGGAAATAACTATTCTTCCAATGCATTTTGTTTATTATAGAAGGTCCCCACTGATAATGTGGAGACAATGCAATGTGGGGTGTGTGAAGATGCAATACCACAGGGCCCAAGTGGGCAATTGTGGCATGTGAACTTGTGCTATGTTAAGATGTGGTTAGTTTTCACAAATGGTTGGGAAAGTTTTGTTTATGAGAATTTTATTGAAGTTGGAGATATTTTAGATTTTAGACATGTTGGAAATGTACATTTTGCTGTGAAAATATTTCAGCCATTTCTTTTCAAAACTACACCTCTTCTTCTTTCAGAAAAATAAACTTTGACCTTTCGATAACTCGCAACAAGAAAAGGTGCCCTATGATCTGCTTGCTCATTTGTAAGTTCCTCCTCCTTCTTGGAATCCAATTTCCTCTTTTCTCCTTTTTGCTTTCTATCTTGATCTTAAAAATTTTTATACAATCTCTGTTTTACGAGAAACTGACCTTGAATGTTCTAGGAGAAATGACAACGAGTCCTTAATTCTGAATTTGTTAGTAGAAGAAGACCAATTTCTGACTAGACAATGCAGTTATTACATGTGGAGGCAATGGTTTCCTGTAGAAAATGAGTATAAGGTTTAGCAGAGGAAATACATTGCAAAATGGGCTATTACATTAGCTTTTCCAATGGGAAACCGATTTGCAGGTGGAAATATGGTAGCTGCAGATATCTATGCTTTTATTCCCACAGAAATGGTCATTGGATTTCCATCTATAATAAAAGAAATTTTTTTACTGGTTTCATCCACAGGATCACAACTCAGACAAGTTAGAGATGCCATTCAGGTTCAATTGAAAGCCAAAGAGGTGATTTTATGCAACGTTAGCTTTGCTGGTAAAAGTTTATGTAAGCCAACCGCAACACAGACAATACTCGCAGCTGCTTTTAAACACATTCTATAGAATCTTTCCCTTCGTGGGACCTACCAGCCCGATCAACAATGTCAATTGATATTTCTATGTTGTCCTTGAGGGAATGAGAATCCTTCCCTTCATGGTTCCTCTTGTCTTTATCGACTGCCTCGATTGATCTTTCTCTACTGTCTAATATTTCTGTGTCATCCTTGTAATAATGAGAATTGTTACCTTCATGTGATCTCTTAGCCTGTTCGACAGACTCAATTGATATCTCTTTGGCATCCCTTACTGAATAGGAATCCTTTCTTTCGAAGGAGTGTTTCACCTTGCTAGTCACCAAAGCGTTGACAGGTAATTCTCTTCCATCATATCTACTATCCCTTTCTCCATCATGGGATCTCTTAACCCTATCACCAACCTCAACCAACTGATCTGTATCTGTCTCAACTACCTGTACTCCTTTTCTCCTTTTGTACTTTGTCGAGCTCTCTAGCCGTTTGCATCCTTGTAAGCGTCTTTGTCTGTCTTTCTATTTGAATCACTCATTTTCTCTTCTATAAAATTCTCATCTAAAATTCGAACTCTCAACTTTTCAAACCCTCATCTCCTTAGAAAAATTCTTGCCCGTGATTCGAACCCTCCGCTTCTCTAATACTGCACTTTACAAAATAACCATGTTTCGGTGCACAGGGTTTTATAGGCACACCGGTGCAATTTTGTAAGATAGAGGTTTATGTTTTGGCATGGTGTTTTATGACACACTAGTACGGAAGAGTTGTGAATCACTGATGCGTCTTAGTACTAAGATGCAACGGTGCATGTTAGGATGATAAGCGCACCGGAAAAAAAACCAGGAATCTCTGCTAGAAATGGTATACTGTATAAATTTTTTTTTTTTTGGTATGTAAGAACATAATAAAGTAATTATAATTCTAAAGTACATGAATTTATTTGCATTATTTTCTAAACTTTATTATGTTACAAAAATTCATATTATCCTAGATTTATTATTTTACAATTATTTACAAATTTACAAATTTAAATATTGCACTAAAATCATTTCACATTAATACAATTAAATTTTTACAAATATTTTACATACAATTACAATTAAAATACAATTAGAATTACAATTAGAATTACAATTAGAATTACAATTTTACAATTTCACATATAATTACAATTAGAATTTTAATTTTATATGCAATTACATTTACAATTAAAATTTGACAATCACAATCATTTCACAGTAATACAATTAAAATTTTACAAAAATTTTACATACAATTAGAATTAGAATTAGAATTAGAATTACATTTACAATTACAATTACAATTTTAAAAATATTTTACTTACAATTACAATTAAAATTGCGATTACAAATACAATTACAATTTTACAATTTGTCATATATACAATTACGATTAAAATTACAATTACAATCATTTCACAATAAATTAAATATTACAATTACAATTAAATTTTTACATTAAATATTTTACATACAATTACAAATACAAATACAATTTTACAATTTTACATACAATTAAAATTTAAATTTCAATTACAATCTCAACATAATATTTAATAAATATCATGGTCATTTAATATTAAATTAATTAATAAACATCATGATCATGATAACCATCATACAAACACTATATTCGACTGAAAAACACATTCAAATTCGCTAGTGTCATTGTGATCATGATCATATAACAAAACACAATTAGCATTGTATAACATCATCACAACACAAACATCAAATATACATCTCATGTCAAATAACTCATGCTATCACATACACATCTATCTGCAAGCTGCACATTAAATGAACATATCTAACATTACCTAGCAATATACACATCATGATGATCACCAACATGTAAATTACGTACAACTGCAACATGAACATAAAATACATGGACCATATATATATATATATATATATATATATATATATATATATATATATATATATATATAACTGAATAATGTTAAAAATATACAATTGTAATATAAATTTCATGGATTAGTTGGTGGTACAACATCAATAGCAGTGCTAGTCGAGGCCTACTCGGTCAATGGTACAGCCTTGACGGTCAATGTTTCTCCCTACTCATGATCATGAGTACTGATGGATGTTGGAGGCTGCTGACTGGATGTGGCCGATGGTCCAACGTCATCTCCATGATGACTATTGCTAGATGCTAATGGAGGCTCATGCTCATCTGAAGTGGTGCGAGGTGAATGATCATGAGATGATGAGTTGCTACTCGTGGATTTTCCATCATGTGCTACTTCTTGACCATGCCTACAATGTGCAAAAATACTCCTAAACCGCGTAACTAGGGTTGTAGCTCCTATGACATGCCGCATCAGGCAGTACATCTCACGTGGCATGCCTCTCCACATCTGTAATAGCCTATCATCAACATGTATGTCTCTATAATGAGCGGGCTTGATGCCCATCTCAATAATCAATGCACCGAGTTGGTCGCCCAACTCCATCCTGTATCTAGTATCAAGTCGTCTGCGCCTAGAAAAAGGTGGTACCAGCGCAGCAATAGGAGCATGTCTCTTTGCACCGGCCTCCTAATGATCCTTGACATCTGGCATGCCCTGATCTTCATCAGAATCCACACTTGGATCATGTGGTGGTGCCGTAATTTCCTCTCCATAAAAAGAGCCACTGTATGCAAAATATATACAAGTACACATCAATAATTATAAAATTTTATTACACAATTTTATAAAATCAAGTTAAATAACATGTTAGAATAAATTTAAACAAAACAATAATATTACCTCTATCATTTGGAGGCTCATCATCTATGAAGAGGATGTTGGCACACCCTCACCAATCCAATCTAGCATAAGGACAGGGGACCATAATGAGGGGATGTAGCTCTTCAACATTGGCTAGAAACTCCAGTGCATCATGCGATATCCTAACTGG
This sequence comes from Pinus albicaulis, assembly GCA_034641835.2. NCBI lineage: Eukaryota > Viridiplantae > Streptophyta > Pinopsida > Pinales > Pinaceae > Pinus > Pinus albicaulis. The sequence continues at coordinate 92,214,120 of CM076581.1, forward strand.
AAACATAGTCTCACCCCTCTTGGGCATCATCTGCCCCCACATGTGCATTTGTGCCTCGATCATCAGCCTACAAGGTTGTCGAACAAAATTATGCCTCATCTCTGGAAACCTGAAAAAATAAACAAAAAAGCTCTAAAGCAAAAGGGAAGCTAACTCTCCCTTATGCATGAGCATGACATCTATCTAATGCTTTACAAAACTTCCACAAAAAAATGGCGGACCACTTGACAAGTCATGGCTCCTTTAGTAAGGAATCAACATAATATATAAGCGAGCAACTAATGCATTTCCCGTCACTGTTTTTGTGTGAAATGGTATAAATGAGAAGTGAGAGGCACTGCACCTCCTCACTACCAAATGCACCAATATGTAATTGACCTCTAGTGACCTAAAACTATTGTGGAGATAGTACTGATGCTCTAATGTGTCTCTGGGAGTAAACTAACTGTCTCCCTGCTACACAAATAGCTGGAACCTTTGGGAACGAGGGAAAATACACCCCTCTCCCCGATAGCCCTATAATGAAATATATATCTTCCTTAGTGGGTGTGTACCACTTGTTAGGACCAACCTGGAAAGCCTGTTGGTGGGCGTTACAGCTGCGGATAAGATGTCTCAAAAACACACCATGGGCCCTTAGGGAAATAGCCTCCTCATATAACTTGTGGAGGCCTACCTGTGTTAGGAGCCCCTAGGTAGCTGTTATAATAGGGCGAGGGTATGCATCTCTCTCCCTCTCTCATGCCTCCGACAGGTGAACCATGTCATACTGCTTTGAATTTTTTTTTTGTTATTCCCCCTCTTCTCTCTGAATAATTGACAAATTAAATAAATTTTTTTATTAAATGAGACATGTATTTAGGAATATACATGTATAATTTTTTTTGGAAAAAAAAAACAGACCAATCAGTGTGCCACAAAAAAAATTCATGCACCGGTTCCTGTACATTTTTTGTTTGGCGCACACTGGGGGCGGTGCTCCAGATGACATTCAACGCATTGTATGCGGTGCACCTGAAAACTTTTAAAGCATCGTTGAATATGTATAGTTTCAAAAGAGCGGTACGCTAACTGAAATATAGGCTCCAACGTGTATAGTTGTGTCAGTGCACCGACTTCCTAACTAATTACATATTCAATGGTGCGGTCTTTTACTAGGTCGTACTGCTGACCCTGTCAGAATGCTGAATAAGGTGTGCTGAAAGATACCGAGGTAGATATTTCCATCAATGCACCACGTTTCTATTCCACATTGTCAACGGTGCAGCCAGATAAATGACTGTACCACTCTTTTTTTTAAATTTTAAAATACCGCGGTTCGCCTTTCGGTACCACCATGGAAGCGGTGTGGATACCATTAGTACCGGCTGCGGTGCAGCCTATAAATTTTACATGCAGCACCGCTTACCGGTGCGGGCCGAATGGCTCGTGTGCACTGAGTGACAAATATATATATATATATATATATATATATATATATATATATATATATATATATATTTGAAATGGTTAATTTTAAGGTTATTTGAAATTATAACCCGCTAAAAAGCTTAATTATGGAAAAACAAGAAAAATACTTGTAGATTTCTCCATCAAGGAGGCATATTGGCTATAGAATTTGCAAAAGAAAATTTTCTCACCATTTTGAAAAATGCAAGCTGGAGATTGGTGAGAAATGCACAACAATAGTGCATGCAATTGGTGCAATGGGAGCACCGATGTCACGGCGGCTCAGACAAGGATAAATTGTACTAGTGCTTTAGAGCTCTAGAGAACTGAGAAAAGTGAAAAATGTGGTTTTTTGGCCATAATTTTTTTTTATTTAACCATATTTTGGTGTGCGGCGTTTTACAGGCGCACAGGTGCTATTTCTTACAAATGCACCGATCGGTCTTTGTTTTTCTGCGATGTTTTTTTTTATGATACACCGGTGTGGTTTCTTAATATCACACCGGGCATTTTCTGTTTTGGCGCGTTGTTTTATGATGGACCGTCACAGATGAGTTTTGAAGCACCGGTGCTCTACAGTAATACGATGCATTGGGTAGGTGTGTACGGAGCGCATGGTGTCCAGTGTGCCAATGTTTTGTGCGCACTGGTGCTTTCTCTTGTCTAGCGCACTGGTGCGATTTTGGATGATAAGCGCACCGAGTGGAAAACATCTGTAAAATCCTCCGTCCGCCAACCTCCTCTAGTAACCTCCGCTAGAAACTGATATATGGGGTATTTTTATAAGGGGTTCCTCAAAAACATATGCTAGAGGGTCTTTTCCTTGTAGTGTTAGATTTGATGCATTCTGGTTGGACCATCCTACCTATATAGAGAATATGAAAATATGGTGGGAGTAACAGATCCTAATCAAAGGCTCTAAAATTTATATCTTAAGGGAACAGTTAGAACACATCATTTTGAAATTAAACCAGTGGAATAAGATATAATTTGGGAACATATTTCAAATGAAAAAGGAATTGCACCAAAATATGGAGGCATTACAACAAACATTTATTTCATAAGGTTAATCAGAAGAAATAACAGAAGAGGAGATGGAGTTATTAAAAAGGTGGGAAGATATATGTAAACAAGAGGAAATTATGTGGATACATAAATCTTGATTGTTATGGCCCATGGAGGGTGAGAGAAACACTAAGTTCCTTTATCATTCAACAATAGAACATAGAAATTGCAATATAATCCTTAGAATGAAGGATGAGGTGGGGGGGTGGGGGGGGGCGCTACGAATATAATCAAGACATTGAGAGATTCTTGAGTTGGTTGGGGCCATTGGAATTTCTATGAAATCCTGTATGATATGTGTCCCAAAAATTCTCTTCTGAAGAGAAATTGGTTTGGGGGGATCTCTATTGGAATAACATGGTCAATGGTTGGGAGGAGAATTCTCCCTTCCCTAGTGGTTTCCTGTGGTAACCTAACCAATATTGAACATATATGTTTTTTTTTTGTATATTAGTAAAACTTTCTACAGATTATGTCTTTTGCGAATTACTTCTAGAAAATTTTCCTCTAAATTATTCCTGTGAATGTGTGGCTAATGTAAAGAGAAAAAAAAGGAATAGTCAATAGGCATTTAGTAATCGCGTTCACTGTTGATAGTGATCAAAACTAGAATATATTGTGAAATCAATTGATAATTTAATTCAACATGTGACATGCACTAGTTGTGACTAATTAGTTGTATTTGGTAAAATGTTATGACTTAGCTTGTGCATGTGTACTATATGTTAATTACATAAAATCAATGGTGTAAAGAGGGAGTAATGTTTCGAGAGAAATTTTTTGTAGGGAAATACAATTTTTAATAATGGTGTTATACACTATAAAATTAATATATATCAGAAATAGTTCTATTGCTTAATTTCCATAAGATATTTAAAAATAAAATAAACAAGAGTAATATTTTCTAAGCGTTGGGTTAGTTCTTGGGCCAAGACGACGTAGCCAGCAACCCAAAATTATCCCTTATGTCATCAAACAACTATGGCAATCCTTTCAACAAGAATAAAGATTAATAATAACAATGGATGAACTCGGGGCTCAGAAAAGACTTTTGTTGGAACAAAACTTTAACAATTTTTTTATGAAAAAGTGTTGTAAAGAAATAGGCATAACTATTGATTACCCTACAAACCTGAGAAAATAATCTTATTACCATATAGTAATGAAAATAAAAATATCTTAGATAGAATTAACCTCATATCTCATATATATAGAACAAAAGGGAATTGCATTGAAGCTTTCATAAAAATGAGACTAATACTTATCTTATAAAGAAACTCAAAACTTGAATAAACTCATAGAATCATTATATGTGACAATACTGGAACTAACACAGGGTATACTAAATCCAAAGTTTTATTCATAAAGACATGTGCCTCTTACAATAAAAAATCACATAATTCTATGCATATCTACTTAAGGGTTTCAAACCTCATGAAGTGAGTAGCAAGATTATTTTTATAGAAAATATGAAAATATAGGGAACACTTCCATATCACATATTTCAGCAATGATTATTGGTATGACCCTTGAAGAAATAAAATGGCCATAGGCCAATAAATTAAAGAGGGTCAAACTATAAGAATTAAAATTTAATAACCCTGGAGGGTTTCATCTTAAAACAACAACTGATATTGAATAACATTAAATAAACATTTAGGTGAAACCTAGACATGAAACCCCAAAAAATACCTGACCTCACCTAAAATGTGGCAAAGAGAAAACTATTAGCAAAAAATAACTTAGAACAAACTTTCAAAAGTGCCAAGATTCTTGCTGAATATTGCAATAGATAATTTTACCTATCAAGCAAAACGAGTAGAGTGAAGCCTAGTGAATCCAAGACTAGAGTTGAATGTAAACAAGGATAAAATATGACTGATGAATGGAAAAGGCGTTACCTGGATGGTACTATGCTTCATGAATGCTTCATGACTATTCCTAGAACAAAAACCTTATTCAACTTTATAGAAATGTATATCAAAAAAACCAAGGAGGTATCACCTGTGAATAACATCGTTGTGAAACTGTCACTTGAACAAGAGAAAAGAGTTACAACAATGAGTAACTAGTGTCATAGGAAGTAATTCCAAATTCCATGAGAAGCATCGAGTAAATGTTAATAATATGTCAAGGATAAAACATTATAAAAACGTAAAATCATTGCATATGTTTAAAAAAAATCTCTGCAACGACGACTGAAACGAGTTACGTAAAAATGAATCAATCTTTCAAGGTGACATAATCTGAAATAAAGGATGGAGGTGTTCAATTCAATCTTCTATCTAGATAATCATAAGATAAATTTGATCTATTAATATTCCTGGTTTTTAATTTCATAATAATCTTTCTACACTTGTAGGCCCAAGGAAGGTCCCAAAATTACTATAAAGGTAAGTGATGGGAAATGACAAAAATTAATAATGAGAAATCCAAATTATTTTCAAGCTGCAGAGGGAGAATCCAATTACCCTTTTACTAAATCATTAAATGGGCAAGCTCCATAATGCTACCTCATCTTTGAGATAACACCCAGACCACCTAGGTATCATTCCCAACTCAACAAACTTAGATGCTACCATTAGACGCAAAAAATAAACTATGGGTAGCAGGATGGAAGATATCAACAATACTATGTGGAGGGATAGTAATTTCTTTATTTTATGCAACTAGAGTTAAACAAAAGAGATTAAATTGGAATTTTATTGGTAGATCCAAAAATAACGACATTGGGAGGCACAAATGAAACTAGTCATGTGAAAAAAAGAGGGTAGTTACCAAAAACTACCCACATCGCATCACCACCGTAGGATTGAAACCATAATTTTTCAACCACTGATCTAGAGAAGAAATCCAATGGTTCCATATTGATGGAGGTAGATTCCAATTTTAAGTCGTAGGAACCTTCGAGGAATTTTTTTAACAATTGTTACATTATGTTATCACCCCGCGATATTTCTAAGGCTGAAGAAGAAATCCCAATAGAGGTAACCACAGACAAATCTTTTATCTTGGTAGCTAGCCCTACCAAACTGGAGAGGGCTCTCTCCACAAATTCACAGCCAAGAGGGAAAGATGAATTAGGGTTTTAGGCTAGGTATGAGTACATGCTTTTGTTTGATTTTGGGTTGTTGGATGGGTGAATTAGGTAAAAGAGAGTAGGTCACGACAAATAATATTAGGGTTGCAGAGATTCAATGGGGAAAGGTAGGTAGAAAAATTAACACTTTACAGTTTCTTGAGTGGGATCGATCAAACAGATGAGGAGCTAGAAAGAGAAAGTATAAGCATGAATTCTTTCTAAACTAAAGAAGATGGAAAAACTATGAAGGTTTTCCAAAAACAGAGCATGATAGATGTATTCTACTTATAAAATTAAAAGCCAGCATATCATAGAAATGAAATTGATCATGAAAAAAAACATTCATACTTAATGAGACATAAGAAGAACAATGCTAAATTTTCGCACCATAGGTATCCCAAATAAATAGCTACAACCTTTTCATTAATTTCCTGCCAAATAGATTAAACTAGAGTCTATGACCATGCATCAACCTCCAACCTGTGTAATGACTCAAACAGTATATGATATAGACCTAAAAAAACCTCTCCCAACCTCAGGGGTCGAATCCATGAGAGGAGGAGCAGTTCCACCAAAAACTGAGCTAAATACCTAGAGTTTAGGGAGGTCAAACTGACTTATCCCTCACTTTTTACAAACGTTTTCATTACATATCATCAAAACTTTTCACCTAATTTATTTACACTAGGTAAGTGTAAAAACACCATAATTACATTTACTTCCATCAATTATATAATTAAAAACATGATTTCTCAAGGTGAAACTTAAAATTACAGAGATAAATTAGAAAAATCAGACACTGTTCAGGTGCACAACGCCAATGTCAGGTGCACAGTGCCAATGTTAGGTGCGCCCTCCCTCTTGTAGCAGAGTTTTGGATGGGTTTCAGTTGTCCAAACTAAGCTCAAGATAGGTCATTGGAAATATTATCTAGTCTACTTTACAAATAATTGCTTATTTTTCATAGTTGACTTGATTTGGCCACCAAAAAAGTGATTTTCCCAAGACTTCTCAGGTGCATAGTGTGAAGGTGAAAAAGGAGGCAAAACTGCGTTTTTTAATTTTTTTTTTACTTTTTCACCCACGAGTTTGACCAAACAATGCTAGAAAGGTCGTTTTCCTGCATATTTTTTTTGTTTTGAATCCAATTGTGGTCTCATTTTAACCAAAATATACCCCAAACAGAAGAGAAATTCCCTAGGGAATTGTGCTCGTGACAGTCCAATTGTCACATGACTATCCAAGAATGTACAAGAACTTCAAAATTTTACAAAAATGTATCAAAACATGCCAAAATTTATTGAATGGTGTCTGATGATGAGGTTCAAGCATGGAGTATGACTTCAGAAAATCTATAAAGCCTTCTTTTCTCTTCTTTCATGGTTAGGGTTTCAATTTTTGTGTTGGCTTCTTTAAGTTTTGACCTTGCAATTTTTTTTCCCTTGGCATAGTGCTTTTCCATCCTTATTTCAATATCATTGTCTTTCTTGGCCCTTTTCAATGGCTTCTCAAGGTGGTCATTTATTGCATGAAGCCAACCTTATTTATTCTCATTGATTAAAACTATGAATTCCTCATTAAGTGTGACCTCATATACTAGTTCATTTGTTCAAGAAAGGTAATGAAAAATTTAGATCTATCAAGATTAGTGTTAATTTTGGGAAACTAGGTGCAAAATCCATGCTACACTGCTCATATGAAAATGGTCATATTTTTTTTGGATTCCACTTTCGGAGAGGTGTAAGATTGATCAAAAGACCATATTGATCGGATTAGTATAGCATTGATTTTGAATTTATTTTCCACATGTGCAAGGTCAGCGAGATTTATCCCACATGCCCAAGATATTTGTAACACACCCTCATTGATGAATATAAATTGGAGAGGCTTGGAGGTCATTTTCTAATCATCTCATCACACATTCTCCCATTCTGATCTGATTGGTTTGATACCTTTTAGAATACTTTTTCCCCTCACACCTATGGATCGAAGCTATCATTTTTTGCGCTGATATGTTTATGACTTTTCTACTGAAACATTTACAGTGGTTGAACCTTGGTTGTTTGACCTCAATATTTTGCAGAAATTTCGATTTTAGGAGTTCATACAACTCGGCACTAAATTCGAGAAGTTTCGGGTTGTTTGAGCGAAGCTGTAGTCTTCTGCATTTACATTTCTGAAGCTGCATGCATTGTCTTTTCTATGTTTTCACTGGTTTGAATTGTGTTCAATTGTGATGAACTGTCTTTGAGGTTTGTGGGTGTGACACATGAAAGTGATGGATGACCGCGAAACACTTTGTTGGTTGAAGCATCTTGCTGACCAACGTAACACAACAATATCTCATATCGTTGCTGGACATAAGGAATTGTAAATCTGATCTATATTTGGCTCGTATTCTATTGCTCGATTATTGTGTTCTATCAGAATTTTGATTTTAATTTTATGTGATTTTTTGTATTGGGCCTAAGAAAGATTGAAGTAAAAGTGCATCAAGCATATAAGACCATTGTTATCTAAATTCAACATGGTATCAGAGCTAAGGCAAAGACAAATTCCAAGAGTCCAAGCTAGTGTTAGAAGCTATCTCTGAAGGAAGAAATCCTACCAAGGACAAATTGCCTCCTCAACCTGGAAGGGTTTCAAGGATGATGATAAATTGACTGATAAGTCTGATTATCATGCATGGAAGATGTCCTTGGATTTGGCACTAGAAGATCAATATGAAATGGACTATGTGTAGGGGAATATTCAAGAGCCTCCTTCAAATGCAGTTTCTACCATGAAGACGAAGTATAGAAAAGGAGAAATCAAAGAAAAGATGATTATCTGAGATTTTATTCATAAGCACTTGGTTGCTTACATTTCTGAGTTGAAGACATTTAAGGAGATGTATGATAAGATGGTGAGCATATTCAGTGCTAGAAATGCTAATCAAATCCTCTTCTTCAATAATCAATTGAAGAATATCAAGAAGGTTAAGGATGAATCTATTCAATCCTATTTTATGAGGCTCACTAAAATCAATAATAACCTCCTAGCTATTGGGGAAGCAATATCTATTCGAGAGATGGTTGTTCTTGCACTTGTAGGTCTCCCCCATGATTGGCATGTATTCAATACCACTATTCTCAATAATAATGTAATTCCTAATTTTGACGAAATATTGATGAGATAAAATGAAGAGGAAACAATAATGATGGAGTATGCCTCTAATGGTATTGGAAGTGACCCTATTTCCTTCACTGCTCATACAGAGAAGAAGAACCATGGTTTCCCAAGAAATCAAAACCATTGTAGAGCGGGGACCAAAGGAAGGAACGAAAGATGTTACACTTGTAACAAGACTGGTCACTATGCAAGAGAGTGCCCTAATAGAAGGTACTTTCCTAGGGATGATGACAACAACAACTCAAGAAGGAATGACATGAACAAGAGGTTCTAAGGAAAAGGGAAGGCTCCCTCTGATCATAATGGAAATGGGAACCTTTTCAAGAGGCTAATAAATTCAAGGTACGATGAGTCTAATGTTGTTGATAAAAAAAGAAATGATTTTATTCTTGATTCTGTCCTCTCCGCTACATCTCCACCCAACACCCTGGATGTTTGGTTAATTGATAGTGGTGCTTCAAGGCACCTCACTGGTTATAAAGAATCCCTTTCTGATTTTTTTGAGAAGGATACTAATTTGGAAATTATCCCCAGAGATACTGCCACCTATCCCGTGAAAGGGATAGGGGCTATGACCCTCCATTTATCTTAGGGTCAATTCATCTGATTACAATATGTGATGTATGTACCTGGTTTGAAGAATAACCTTGTGTCCATTTTGGAAATGGAAGAAAAAGGGTTCAAGGTGGCATTCGTTGATGGAAAGGTAGTTATCTAGAAGAATAACTTCAAGAAATCCCTTTCTATTGGTTTTAGAGTTGATACAAACTACCAGGTTGGAGAAAGTCTATTGGGGCTATGTCATGTGATACAACTCTTCAAACAGAGTTATGGCACTGGTGGTTTGGACATCTTCATTACAAATTGCTTCCGGAAGAAAGGAAGGTGGTGACAGGGGTGCCTAAATTTAGAGATAATCATGAAGCTATATGTCATGGTTGTGCCTAAGTGAAGCACACAAGGGGAACATTCCCCTCTACTGTCACAAATACAACTGATATCTTACAATTGATACATCTTGACTTATCTGGTATGTTTCCCATGAGATCCTTGGGAGGATGTTCCTATTACATGAATTTTACAGATGACTTCTCCCGCAAGACCCAGATATATTTTTTGAAGAAGAAGGATGAATCATTCAAATGGTTCCATACCTTCAAGGCCTTGGTGGAAAATCAAACCAAGAAGAAAATCAAAGTTTTGAGGACCGATAGTGGGACTAGGTAAGAGTCAAATGACTTTAACAAATTTTGTTGAGTAGCTAGCATTAAGAGGGATACCACAACTACATACACTCCTGAGAAAAATGGTGTTGCTGAAAGGAAGAAAATGACCATTGTGGAAGTTACTTGCACCATGCTATGTGACCAAGGTCTTCCGTAGTTTCTATGGGGAGAAGCTATGAACATTGTTGTGTATGCTCAAAATATATGCTCGCATTTCGATCTGGACTCCAAAACAATCGAAGAAGTATTTTCTGGTAAGAAACCTCATGTTTCTCATTTTAGAGTTTTTGGTTGTCTAGTTTACTTTGATGTTTCGAAAGAAGAGAGAGAAGAAAGCTCGATTCTTTTGGAAAGAAGGGAATGTTTTTGGGCTACATTGAAACTTTGAAGGCATATAGAATTTATGTTTTTGGTCAAAGAGAACTGGAGATATGCCACGATGTCACCTTCGATGAATATGCTTCCCTAAAGAAAGTGGGAAATCTTCCTAGCTCCAAGGAATACAAAGAGGATGAAGAAGTAGGGAAGTTGGAGGCCCGAAGGATGGCCTGATGTTCGATGTTGAAGGACCTATGGATCCCATTGACCCACCTCCTTCAAATAATGGATGACCCTCATGGCCTATGGATACTCTTGAAGATGCTGAGAGACATATTTCCCCAAGGGGGACATTTTGTGAAAGTAAGAAGCTGAAGAGATGCCAAGGGTATCTAGTAGCCATGAGTACGATAGTGCAATCTCAGCCTGGAAAATTTCAAGAAGTCATAAAGCATAAAGTTTGGAAGGATTCTATGCATGAAGAATATGAGTCCATTATGAAGAATTATTTTTGGTAAGTGGTCTCGAGAACGGAGGAAAAATCTGTTGTCACCTCAAAATGGCTCTGTAAGATCAAGCATGGATCTAATGGAAGTGCGGAAAAGTAGAAGGCAAGATTCACTGCCCAAGGCTTCTCTAAAAATAAAGGCATATATTATGATGATATATTTGCACCTATGGCCCAATATACTACCATACGATCTATTATTTCCCTTGTTTCTATGCAAGGATGGAGTCTGCATCAGATGGATGTGAAGAACGCTTTTCTACATGGATCTATAAAGGAAGAGGTGTATGTGGAGAAACCTCTGGGGTTCTAAGTCCGAGATAGAGACACCCATGTATGCACGTTGAAGAAATACCTATATGGGTTGAATTAAACCCCCAAGTCTTGGTACGAGAGGATAGATAGCTACTTGATGAAGCTGGGTTTCACTCAAAGTAATGCTGATACGAACCATTATTTTAAAGTTGAAAGAGAAAGACCTGTGATTTTGGTTCTCTATGTGGATGATCTGTTCCTAACAGGTGTTGACCCTTTCATTAATCAGTGTAAGAGGGAGCTAGCTTCCGAGTTTGAGATGAAATACCTATGACTGATGCAATACTTCTTAGGCTTGGAGTTCTGGCAGAGGCAGGGCAAGATTTTCCTTTCTCAAGGAAAATATTTCATGAAGTTGTTGGCGAGATTTGGTATGGTGGACAGTAAGTCTGTGTCGACACCAATGGAACTCAACTTTAAGAATTTGAGCTGAAATGCTATTGGGCCCATGCTAGAAAATCCTACTAAATATCGACAACTCGTGGGAGGCTAATGTTCTTACTAAACTCCCATCCAGACATATGTTTTGTAGTGAACACTTTGAGTCAAAAAATGGTTGATCCTCATCAAATTCATTGGATTGGTGCCAAAAATATGTTGAGATATCTTCGGGGCACAATTAACCATGGGCTGAGATACAGTGATGGGATTTTAAGACTACATGGATATACTGATGTCGATTGGGCTGGCGGTGTCGTGGATCGCAAAAGCACATTTGGATGTTGCTTCACCTTGGGTTATTCTTCAATATCTTGGATGAGAAATAAGTAGAAGTCAGTGGCTTTGAGCACTGCAGAGCCCAAATACATTGCAGCATGACCAGCTATAAATTTATTTGGTTGTGAAAGAACTTGAGTGAGTTGTTCAAGCATGTGCTAGATATTGTCATTATCCTTTGTGATAACAAGGATAACTAGAGTGGGATTCGTCTTTCTAAGAATCTTGTGTTCCATGATCGATCCAAGCATATTGATATCAAGTACCACTTTATCTGGGATATGGTATAGTGAGGCACTATAAGGCTCGATCATATAGGAGTTGATGGGCAGGTCACGGATATTCTCACGAATCTCCTAGGGAAGTTAAAGTTCCTATCCTTCCGTGAGAAGCTTGGAATCGTGGAAAGGCCCTATTCTAAGGGTCCTTCTTAAGTTGGACTATAAGCTCTCGGAGCTCCATGGGGATTGGGGATAACTTCTTGGAGCTATAAGCACATATGAGGCTAGGCTTGTCAAACCTTGTTTTGATTCTACGCCACCGTTATGATATTGATTTGGTTCGCCTCTCTCTAATCTATGCTCTGCATGCATCCTACCCATGGATTTTCAGACTCATGGGAAGTACCTCTAATTTGGCCAATGAGGAGGGAAATGTGGATAGATACAATATCAAGAGAAATGAACGCATTAGATATTTCCTAACTCTCTATGTATAGGATGGCACGTGTCCAACACCTTGATCTAGGATAAAGTATGATGAGGTTTTATCCTCTAAACTCAGTTCGGGTCAGTAAACTAACTTTGGGTTAGTATGAGACTCTTTTGAGTCCAAGAGAGGATTTTACATTTAAGATAACTTCAGATCAGTTGTGTGTGTTGTATTTGTGAGTCACCTTTTGTTGTAAAATAAATATCCAGCAAAGAAAGTTACGATGAGATGACAGACGATGTTTAGTTTGGTACATGATGGATGACACTTGTGGACAAATGGATTTCTCCCTAGTTCAAAGGGAGTGTTAATTTTGGGAAACTAGGTACAAACTCCATGTTTCACTGCTCATATGAAAATGGTCATTTTTGTTTTGGATTCCAATTTCGGAGAGGTGAAATAATGATCTAAAGATCATCTTGATCGGATGAGCAGAACATTGATTTTGAATTTATTTTCGACATGTGCAAGGTCGACCACATTTATCCCACTTCCCTAAGAAATGTGTCACACACCCTCATTGATGAATATAAATTGGAGAGACTTGAATGTCATTTTCTCATCATCTCATCACACATTCTCTCATTGTGATCTAATTGGTTTGATATTCTTGGAGTCCTTTTTCCCCTCACACATTTGGAGCAAAGATGTTGTTTTATGCATTTATATGTTTAGGGATTTTTGTTTTCTCCGCTGAAATATTTAGGTATTTTCTGTTGTAGCATTGACTATGGTTAACCCTTGGTCTCTTAACCTCAAAATTATGTATAAATTCTGATTTTAGCAGGTTGTACAATTGGGCACTAAAATCGAGGAATTCTAGGTTGTTTGACCAAAGCCCTAGTTTGCTACGTTGACTTTTATGAAGTTGTCTGCATTTAATTTTCTGTGCTCTCCCCAGCTTGACTTCCATTGAATTTTGATGATCGGTCTTTGAAGGTTATGGGTGTGACACATGAAAGTGCTCGCTGACCGAGAAAGATTTTGCAGGTTGAAACATCTCGCTGACCATCTTAATGCAACAATATCTCATATCTTTGTTGGACATAAGGAATTGTAAATATGATCTATAGCTTATCTTATATTGATCTATTATTGTGTTCAATAAAAATTTTGCTTTCAAGTTTATGTGATTGTTTGTACTGGGCATAAGAAAGATTGAAGTAAAAGTGCATCACGCATAGAACACCATTGTTATCTAAATTTAACAATTAGTTTATAGCTCTCTAATCTTGGCTTATTTTTCCTTGATGACTATGCTAGTGATCTCATAATCACCTTGTTGATCCAAGTAAACAAGTTCAAACTTGTCTCATGAAGATTTCCCTCCTCATGCATAATATCTTTTTGAATATTAGCCTCTGTCATATTTTTCTTTCCTTTGTCTACCTTCTTTGCTGATGAAGAAGGCAAGGCCCCTTCCAAAATATGTGGAGAAAACACTTTCCTATGACCTCTATGATATGTTTTTGCCAAAGTGTCTATCTCAGCCACTTTTGTCTTTTGAAGCTCACTGATCTTAGCTCTACTAGATGGCGAAATATGAGTGTGAAATGGTGATGATGGTGGTGAAATGGATGAATTTGTTTGAGCTAATGAATAATTAAGTACTATGCGCTAATATGGAGGAATGGATGTGGAAGGATGAGATGGTGGAGGCACAACTTGAGCATGTTGAATTGGTGGAGCAGTAAATATTTCATTAGCTATGAAAGTGTGACATGAAATGTTCAATTGATCGAGGTGATGGAGGACAATGATCTTGATGAGAGAATGGTGATAAATACTTTTCATCTAGTGGTCATAATCTCACTTTTGAAAAATGTATGCCATTTTGTCAATGTTTCTGAAGAGATAATAAGGTATATTGATCATACTAACTGTTGTGAAGCCCATTAATAACTGGATATGGTAGGTGTAGAGTCTAGAGAACCTTCCTTCACAAGAAAAGTACTTCATGATGATTTTGATCATTGGGACATACCTATCCAAGAGGTAAGATAAGGGAAATAATATTTTTCCTTCATTATTATACCTTGGCTTGATGTATGGCTCATAGTAATGATTATCCAATTTATTTTTCCTCGTACCACTTTCGACCAATATTTTGAATTCCAATAGCATCTTCTATGATGGGTATGGATACTGTGAAAGTGGCACTAGCAAGAGTTACCTGGTTGTCATGAATATTATAGATGAAAAGCCTACTCAAAATAGGGTGATGTTGGGCCCTTTGTCTTTTTTCACAAAAGTCAAAGCATCCTACATGCTTGAAACATGGCACTGTCATGGGAGAGGCCATGAGTTCTCTGGTGTTTGTAGGTTCAAGTCTAAGGATCCTTGCTCCTTTGTGTGGCCTCCTCTCTTCCCTTTACTTTTCCTCGCTGAATTCCCTTTTTTATTCTTCCATATTGTCTTGTCTTGAAACCCTAGGGAGATGAATTGGGAGTGAAATATAGGTTTAGGGAGTGGGGAATGGGATGGAAAAAATTAGGGAGATGGGGGAAAGGATTATTAAATTGAGTGAGGTAATAGGGAGTAGAAATTTTATGGGTTTTGGGAATAGGAATTTTATTACAGGTGTGGGGATTTGGGAGCCTAGGAAATTGACATACCTACGTCTTAGGGTTTAGGGAAAAGGAACTTTGTGATAGGGAATTAATGATAATGAGATAAAAATAGGATCTAATGTGATGTGGGAAGGGAAAAATGGTCTTCAAGAGTCAAATTTTGGATTAGGAAGTGAAACTAGGGTTTCTATCTTGAAAAATACAAATTTATCATGAAAATCTTAACACCATGAAATTTTCCCTTAATAAGTGTGAGGAGGATGTAATCATGTCTTAATTTCTTTCTAGAAGATTGAGAAATCCTTTGCTGAAGGTTTGGAACGCTTGCACAAGGTTTTGGAGCCTGCATACAAAATTGAAAAAGTGTGCAATACCTTTGGTGTGTCCGCAACGCTTGTCTGCTAGGTGCACAACGCCTTTGTTCTAAGCACAATGCTTGTCCCAGGTGTGCAATGCCTTGTTATAGGTGCACATTGCCTCCCATAAACTTGACCTTTCACCTTTCAAATTGGATTTCTGAGTCATGTGAGTGATGGCTCGATGGAATAGAGAGAAAATGAATGTCTTTTTGATATTTGGATGGGCTTTATGCTTAATGGATTGGATGATTTGAGCTTTGGGGCCCACTTTTCCTTCTCAATTTTACCTTAAATTTTTGAAACTATACCTTTCACTTTGACTTTATTATTTTGAAATTGATCATTTGATGGACTAGGAACTCTTTGGACTTTGATATTTTTTTTGTTTCCCTGTGGAACTTGTAGTTGGCAGCTTGGGAACCTTTTACTTATTATATATTAAATGGAATAAAATTACAAAATAAATATAAAGGTTACATTTTCTGGAATAAAAATTACATTTTGAGATGAAAATCACCACTTTGGACTCATAATTACATCTTTTCACATCATCTTTTCATGATAAAGAGATGTTATTTTTTTCACTCTCTTACTTTGTTGGCTTTCTGCAATGAAAATGGTGTTTTTATTGGACCTTGAAAAATGATAGAAACCTAATGAAACCTTGAAAAAACCCTAAAGACCTAATTATACTTTGAAAGAGTGGATTGTTTAAAAATAAAAATAAACTACTGGTGGATTGTTTAACTGTCGGAGGTTATGTTTTATGTCATGGTTGCAATGTTATATGTGACCAACCACTATGGGGACCGCTGGCAGGTTTGGACCGTCGGTGGTTCGCAACCCCCAAAATTAAATACAATGAAACTTAAATAGAACTCGCAACCCTTAAGGTTAAGAAACAACATGTGGCTTGGGTGGTGTGGCATGTGTGTGCTATGTTGGAGGTCGTGGGGTTGAGCCCTGCAGACCTGACCAAAATTTTTACAATGTGGCTCAAGGGCCATGTGGCACCTCCTGATTGGCCCAAAAACATAAATGTACAACTCATTCAACCAGTAGGAATAGGACACTTTTCAACTTGTGTTTGGTTCTGAGGAAAGGAATATTCCTTAAAATGTTCCCCTTTTGTTGACTGTACCTGCACCCTGCTGACTGTGCATCCTAGTCAAACTTGTCGCAATTTTACCTATTTGGCAATTCGATCAGATCGCAATCTCTTCCTCATACGACATAGATTTTTCGAACCATTCACATCATCATAATCAGGAAGACGAGATATATGCAACCATCCTAGTTTGAACCCAATCATGTAACTTTGAAGTTTGAGAAAAATTTATGAACTCCTAATCACTCCTCCCCATTGGGAATATTTTGGACCCCAAAAGACTTGATTACCTATTCAATAGATGAGGGTACAACTCCCTCACCTTTCCAACCTCCATCCACTTTTCCTTGCTTGGTTTAGTTCCTTTCATCCCAGCTCGAAGGTAGTCAACACTTCCCCTTTTGGATGATCTTGTCCTCCTGTCAAGAATTATATCTTCCTTGAGCTCATCCAAACATTCTGGCGAGACATATTCAATAGAAGGTAGTTGAACATCACGTCCTTGATCATCAATAAAATTTGGCTCATAAAAACATAATTTTTCAACATTAAAAACTAAATACACTTACATATATCAAGGCAACTCAAGTTGAAATGCATTATTGAGAACTTGCTTTATCATCTTGAATGGACCATAGCGAATGGGTTTGAGCATTTTACCTTCCCCTTGCATCCTTTCTTTGCTAATGTGAAACCGTACCTCATCTCCCTCTTGAAACTTGTGATCAACTCGATGTTTTTCATGCCTCTCTCTGTATTTTCTTTGAAGTTTATCAAGTTTTCCTTCAACTTGTTGATGTATAATATGAATTTTCTCAATGAACTTTTGAGCCTTGTCAATATCACTATTGCCATTAATTGCAACATCCTTCCCAAAGATGAAATCTAATGACGATTTTGGGAAATACCTAAAGCATACTTTAAAAGGTGATGTTTGAGTTGAAGAGTGCTTTGCGTGGTTGTAAGTGTGTTGAATGTAATGCAGTTGCTCATCCCATAATTTAGGGTGTTTGTTGTAATATCCTCTCAATAGATGCACAACGGTTCTGTTCACCACCTCTGTTTTTCCATCTGTTTGCGGATGAAAAGAAGTACTCTTTTTCAACTTTCTGTCCATCATCCTCCATAGATTTGACCAAAAATTCTCAATGAACGTGGAATCCCTATCACTAACAATAGAAGTAGGCAATCCAAAATGAACCCAAACATGTTAAAAATAAAATTTAGCAGTTTTTTTAGCAGTAATGTTTTTCTTACATGGAATAAGTATATAGATTTTACTGAATCTATTCATAACTAAATAAATATAATCATGATGTCTTCTTGACATTGGTAGACCTCCAACAAAGTCCATGGAGACACTCTCCCATGGCCTTGCTGGTACTGGTAGTGGTGTGTACAACCCAAGCTTCCTATTACTAGGCTTACTTGTTCCACCTTACTTCTTGTTGTTTTTCGCCTCCCCATTGGAAGCCTTTCTTCACACTTGTCATTGAATTCATAGGAGTTGTGATGGAAGAAAAGTTAGTAATAAAATTTCTCCAATATTGAGCTACACCGAAGAAACCTCTTACCTCGGTTACTGTTTTGGGTGTGGGCCAATTCACAATGGCTTCCACTTTAGAAGGATCAATTTTCAACTCTCCTCCTCCTATAATATGTCCCAAATAGACCAAAGAAATATTTCCAAACTCACACCTTGACATCTTAAGAAACAATGTCCCTTTCTTCAAAATATGAAGCACTCTATTCACATGCAAGACATGATCTTCACTTGTTTTGCTGAAAATCAATATGTCATCTAAGTACACAATCACAAAGTCATCAATGAATGGATGAAAAACACTATCCATAACACACGTGAGATTTTTCGGTGCATTACACAAACCAAATGGCATAACTAACCACTCAAAGAGTCTTTATTTGGTTTTGAATGCAGTTTTCCAAATATCATTTTCTGAAATTCTTACTTGATGATATCCGCTTCGTAAATCTAACTTAGTGAAAAAAATTGTTTCTTTCAGTTGATCAATCAAATCATCTATTCTTGCGAGTGGGTAATGATTCTTTACCGTAATCTTTTTCAAAGCTCGAAAATCTACACACATGTGCCAAGTCTCATATTTCTTTGGTATCAAGACTATGGGTGAACTGCATGGCAAGGTGCTTGGCCTTGTGATTCCTTTGTCCAAAATCTCTTTGATTTTCCTCTTTATTTTAGCATTCTTCAGTATCAACATGTGATACATACCGATTTTTGGAAGAGGACAATCTTGCTGTAACTAAATCTCATGTTGAATATCTCTTTTTGGAGGCAATCCTGTTGGCTCTTGAAACATCTCATGATGTGCATTAACTACATCATATATAAATATTATTTCAACTTAGGGTAACATCCCCCAAATTATTCATGATTAACATCAACTTGAGGCTTAATCATATGTAGAACACAATTCTTACTTGAATTTACCAGCCTCTTTACTTGTCCAGCATTTACCATAGCAATGTTTGTCTTCTTGTGATGTGCTCTAACAACCAACTCCTTGCAATATTTGAATAAATGATATTTGTTCTCATGGAGATGGAATATTTCTTTCATGTCATACAAGTAAGGACTCCCCAACACAATACCTGTTATGTCAAGCATAACCACATCTAATTCAACTGTGTCAACAAAATTTGTAGTTATTGCAAACCACAATATACATTTCTTTGAAACTTGTAAACTTGCATCCCTACAAATCCATCCTAATGGATATGGTTCTGGATGAGGTATGGTCTCAAGGTTAAGTTTCTTGACCAAGTCTTCAGAGATTAATTTTTCTTGTGACCCACTATCATACAATGTGTCAATCTTGGTATGCTTGGATATGACTCTCACATGAAACAATTATATTATTTCTTCTTCATTTGGAGCATGTATGTGATAGTTTCATGTACTAACTAGGTTTAGTTTCAATTTATTCCCCCTTAATTTTCTTCAATCGCATGGATGTAATCTTAGGTTCATCACCTGAATCATCTCCTAAATCATTTTGAGTTGTAGACACATTTTTAGGTTTCCCTTTGTTATTGGGTTTCTTTGCCCTCATTTAAGGATGTAATTTCCAACAATTAATTTCATCATGGCCTTTTTTGAACAATGTTTACAAACCAATTTTTATCCCTCTTTCTTGTCAAATGCATTCTACTTGAATTTACCTTTTGAGGTCTTTTCTTTGACTTTACCCTTAAAAGGTTTCTTTCTACAGTCTTTAGAAATTTGTTTCCCTCTAGCTTCTAGATGTGTGGCTTGAACACATACTTCATCTAGACTGGTGGGGTTAAACATGACAATAGTATGTTTTTGATAGATATGTAAGCCTCCTATGTACTTGATAAAAGTATCTTAGCTCTGCAAATCTACCCCTAAAAAGAGAACCCTTCTCCTAAATTCTTGGGTGTATTCTTGCAGATTTTGTCCCTTCAATTGCCTAAAGTTCTACCAGTTCATTATGTATTTCTACATATGAGCTAATGGATAAAACTGTTGTTTTATAGAAGTAATGAAATATGACCACGATAGAATAATATTACCATGTTTCTTGAACTCCTCCTTTGTCTTGGCTTCCCACCAAAAAATTGTTGCACCTTCCATTCTCAATGAAGCTAATTGGATTCTGGTATCATCATCTTGAAGGTTCTGGATTCTCAAATAGATATCCAATTTCCTAATCTGATTATCAATATTTTTTGCATTTACTTCATGAATAAACATTGGCAATTCGAACATAACATCAAGTTTAAAAAAAAATACTTTTACCAATGTTCTTTGACTTTTGTGGTTGATCCCTCTCCTTCCTCGTGAAGTTTGGATCCTTCTCCTTCTAATCTCTCATTCATTTCTTGATAAAGGATTCTAACCATCTCAGTCATGTCAAGGAATTCTTTCTTGAACACTCTTTCCTCCTCCTTGGGATCAACTTCTTCATGGATTTCTCCTTCTCTATGAGACATGCTTAATGTCGCTTCTTATTTCTTAGGAGGTGAAAAAGGTTGTGGAGATTATGGAAATCTTGATCTCCTTTTATTTTCCTCTTCTTGAGACCCTTCTGCTCCCACCAATTTTCCTTCTTTTCTTTTGAGCTTGAGCCTTGTAAGCATCTAAAAACTTGCAAATAGTTAAACAATTATTTGCACTAAACAACACTAGAGAATAAAACTCTAGCTTTGATACCAATCTGATCTAAAATGACTGTATTATTTTTTTTATGCTAAGTAACTTTTCAATTTATAAACATGTGCATGCTTGTCTTGTTAGTTTGCTTAAGGATTGAGGTTTTTTTCCATGAAATGTAGATGATTTTTAGTGAATTAGAAGCATGAAATAAGCACAAATAACACTGAACAACAATGTAAAATAGAGAATTAAGTCACCACATATAATTTACACACCAGGCATGATGAAGCAGTTCATGCCTCCTGGGCTGCGTCTGCTGGTCAAACTCCCAATGGCATGTCCATATTTCATTATGCTCAAAATTTTGTTGTTATATGTAGTTACATGCCTCTAATGGGTTTTTTCTCTACACAAATGGCTCTAGAATGCTCCAATTAGTCAAATATGACTCTTAATTCACCTTGAATGGGTAAAAATTGAGTCTCCTACTCTTTTTCCCAGTTACACCTAGAAAAACTCCAGTAAAAGTGGGGAACTCTGCTTAACTTGAGTTAAATTGGTAAATTCCGCCAAGAATAACGCACCCTCCAAAAGTCTACCGAAACTAACCGTCACATTAAACTTGACAGATGGGCGTTTGGGCACATGCAACCCAAACCGCAGTCTTCATATTTATTAGCGGAACCATCGGACAAAACTGCGCAGAGATGGCATTTAGTGTGGCCATGTGATAACACCGAAAATGTTGGAAAGATGCGGGTTGGACGTTAACTAACCACACGAAGAGTTGATGGGCCATTCACATGTCACAAGTATAACAATAAACTATGAGCAGATTGTTTAGCTGTCGAAGGTTAAATTTTATGTTACAGTTGCAATGTTATATGTGGCCAAACACTATGGGGATTGCTGGTAGGTTGGGACCGTCGATGGTTCCCAACCCCCAAAATTGAATACAATGAAACTTAAATAGAACACGCAACCCTTAAGGTTAAGAAACAATGTGTGGCTTGGGCGCTGTGGCGTGTGCGTGCTCTGCTGGATGTCACGGGGTCAAGCCTTGTGGACCTCACCTAAAATTTTACATTGTGGTTCAAGGGCCACGTGGCACCTCTTGATTGTACCAAAAATATAAACCTACAACTCATTCAACCAATAGGAATATTACACTTGAAAACCTGTGGTTGGTTCTAAGAAAAGGAATATTCCTAAGAATATTCCCTTCTTGCTGACTGTACCTCCACCCTACTGACTGTGAATCCTGTCAAACTTGTCGCACTTTTACCTATTTGGATATTCGATCAAAACACAATATCTCCCTCATACAACATCCATTTTTTGAACCATTCATGGTGCCAGAATTAGGAATACGAGGTCTACACAACCATCCTAATTTCAATTGAATCCCGCGACTTTGAATTTTGAGAAAAATTTATGGACTCCTGATCACAAGGATAAAGTAGGGACTACATTCAATTCTTTGAGTAAAATTTTATGTTGTTGTTTTAATTTTCTCAACTCATGTAAGGATATATTTGCATTAATATTATTCATATCTTCCACTATATTATATTAAATAGTCTCAAAGATTATTAATGTATTATATGAAAATGGAAGAGTGGAAGAAGTTGGATTAGATTGAGGTGAAGAAGTCTTTTTATTAACTGTTTTTTCCTTAGAAACAAATGATAAATACTTTCTCTTTTATGGTGATTGAGGTAGATTAGTGGAATTTTTACTTCTAGTGTTAACTGGAAGTGCCTCATGTTCATCTTCATCATTAGAAGTTGGAAGGATAAAGTACTATAATACATGGACTTCAACCAATTCTTCTTCTTGAGATTCTTCTGCGGATGATATTGTTTCATCATGGTCTTCATCTTGATCAGATTCAACATTCAAGATTACATTTGGAGGTTGGGAATATTTTTTTTTCTTAAAATATCTAAAAGGTTTCTTTGAATAAGACTCAACCACTTGTTTCTTTATCTCAACCATATCATTTGACATGGTTTTGAGGACCTCTTGTAATCCCTCAAGATCATGAGGATCTTTGGATGTTTTATTTTTAGAGTCATCCTTAAATGAAACCTTCTTAGTTTTTCTATATTCTTATGTATTTTCCTTCTTTAAAGCAAGTATTCCTTTTTAAAAAGAAAGAGATTCTTTCATATTCTCTACCAATGTAGCCTTATTGGCTCTATCTACAAAAAATAGAAATATTAGAAGGAAGAGAGGATAGGTACCATTCTATTTTAATGTCTACTCTATGTTTAGATGTGGTTGGGATATTGTTGAGAAATTTATTAAATATGGAGTTGAATTCTTTGATATTTTCCCCTATGTTTTCTTTAAGGTTAGAAAGATCATTGATAAGGGTGGAATTAGTGCGATCATAACCAAATTTTGTAAGGGATTTTTCTTAAAAAACACCCCAACTGGTAACAGTGCCTGATGGTAGTAAAGAATACCATGATCTAGCTAATCTTTGAAAAGTATAGGGAAATAATATAACTACACAATTTTCCTCAATAACTTCATTAAGATTAATGGAAAGAATAAAGTTATGGAGATGTTCTTCCACAGTTAATACATCATCCATATTACACTTAGGCAACCATATTTCAAGATGATTAGGTAAAGGGTGAAGAGGACCTGGTAATTTAACAACTCCAGAATTTTTCCAAGGTCTGGCTGCCATTATGTGATGTAGAGGATTAGTTCGTCTTGAATGAGGACTTGGAGTAGAAGAAGTAGTTCCAGTAGTGGTTGATAGTGAAGAATAAATGATAATGTAACTGACACTACTGGAAGCAGCAATTGTAGAATGAGAAGAAGAAGGAATATGAAATGATGAAGAAATTGTTTGGGAAGCTGTGAAAGAAGGAGGAATAATTGATGTTTTTTAAGGGTTATAAGAGGATTGAATCTCGCTAGTTGATGATTGAGTTTGAGAGATAGAAGTTTTCCAATGATGAGAATGAAGAGGAAATTCAAAAGGGATTACTTTGAGTTTTTCACTCTTAGCTCGGGATAATATACTAGCACATTCGAATATTGAAGTAACACTTCCTTTTGAGGCTTCAAAAACTACAGGTTTCTCTGCGAGAATTGAAATGTATTCCTAGTTTATTTATAAATGTCTATAATTTAGGTGATTCTGGAGTGTATTTTGAAAATGTTTCTTTATGAACAGAACTAGGAGATTTGAGGGGAGATTGGAAAACTTTCGATTTATGAGTAGGAGATTTTGGACCAAGACTAGCATTTGTGGACTTAGAGGGAGGATGACTCTTCTAATGGTATTGTACTTTTTTATTAAGCTTTGGTGCCATTCATAGTCATATGGACCTCATTCTAGTGCCAAAAATGTTGAGGCCCTGAAAGTCGATGCAACAACATCAGGGAAACCACCTGGTTGGGGACTTCAAAACTGTCCCTTTTCTATTTTGAATGGTGGCTCTGATTGGATTTATGGGACTATTTGCCCAGTTTAATATAACTGGTGTGAATGGATGGATTTATCACTGTGTGTAACTTTATAGATGGAAATATTAGAAATCTTTCAATAAAAAATATATCTATTTACTATGTATCCCGGGGTGAAATCTATTATCTTTGCGATCTACAAAAATGATCTTTCAGTGGATGCAAATAAATATCATAGACTCACTTAAATATATGAAAAGGTTTGAGATAATATATTTAGTTAAATAGTTGATTAAATAAATTGAATAAAGCGTATATCGCAACTTTTAAATTCCTATATTTCATATGTATCAAATGATAACAGTGTAACATCTTCAGAAGTGAGTTAATGTCAAACTGTATCCAAACATATACATGAAACAAACCATCATCAGATAAATAACCATTTCTCATTTGAAGAAAAAATATAACACATAGGATAAAAGTAACATGTATATGTTCACTCTACTCATTTGAGAAAACGTACTTAGTCCAGCCTTTTCTATTCAGAAAAACTTCAAGAGTACAAAAGTGCAACATCTGCAAAGTCTTCCTTTCAAAATTTCAAGACCCCTTCTTTAAATACATGAAGGGTTTTTAATATAAAAATAATAATTCTTAAAATAGTTATTACAATAAAAATCTTAGGAGGTTTAAAAAATCGTCCTTAAATTAAGTGGAATTTACACATTAATATAAATTAAAGGGATGACTTGGTTGAGGAGTGTCCTGATGTATTTTTTGGCATTTTTTCCTTCAGATTAAGGATATTAGGCATAGGATTAACCTCTAGAGGTTTTCCTGGCCTAATGCGCAGCTTTCCAAAGAAAACAACATCAGAAAGTGGAGGAAGCATGTAGGAAGATGTATCTGTGAGACGACGCAGCATAAGCCACTAGATGTGAGGCTTTACTAAATATCTC
This sequence comes from Pinus albicaulis, assembly GCA_034641835.2. Lineage (NCBI taxonomy): Eukaryota > Viridiplantae > Streptophyta > Pinopsida > Pinales > Pinaceae > Pinus > Pinus albicaulis. Next base: position 92,239,269 of record CM076581.1, read on the forward strand.
CAATATTTTGCCCAATACATCTTTAATAGATTCATGATATGTTCTTATTTTATCTTTGACACTTCTTGCCAATGTATTATCAAGTATTTCACTAAAGGAAATGCATCGGGAGGAAATTTGTCAATAAGTTTTGCTACGATGAGAATTTGACTAATGATTTCCACAATGTTAGTAGCAACATCCTTCACTCTGCAAATGGATCTTTCTACATGCTTCAACTATATATCCCAGTATGTCAATCATATTTATTTATTTGAATCCTCAATCCTGGGTAGTTTGGGCTCTCAAACACCAGCAGAATTCTGCTAGGTGAAAAACTGGGAAATTGTATCATCTATACAATCAAAAATAATTCTCATATCTAAAATATGATTCACAATAGAATCGCTCCATTCACATAAATCACGAATAATTGATAATTTATGACAAAAATCAACCTGTTGTTATGCTAATAACTTTTTTAGTTCTAAGGCTTCTTTTCTGAATTCATCAACTTCTAGGTTATCTTTTACTTGCTCAACACAGAGCTGCAATTGGTGAATTAGAGTATCCTTGGAACTAATCTCATTCTCATGCTAAAGTTTTAATTAGTGGATTCTCCCTTGGAGCTGTGCAATCTATACCTGTAAATTTTGACTGACACTTTGTTTCTCTGCTTGTAACTCTAGTTAAATTTTGATGATTTTCTCATCCTTTTGTTTCATCAAATGCTGAGCTTTTGAGACTTTGTCAATAGTTGCAAAAGCATAAGCTCCTATGAGATGGATTAGGTGAGTTAGATCTTCTGAAGGATCTCTCTGTGTGTCTTTCCAAACAACATCCAGTGATACATCTCCTTAGACAATGGGTTGTGATTTCTCTCATCTTCTTCTTTTCTTCTGTCTGCTCATAACTGCCTTGTGTTTAGGACTGTAGAAAATGTGCAAAGGAGGAATTTCCTCAATTTGAAGAAGCATTTCAGTGGTGGGGAAGGCCGAGATGAATTCCAATCTTTCTGTGCTTACTAATTTTTCATAAGGCTCAACACTGAATGAGTGTTGACTTTTAGTTTGACGATTATGCACAATTTGTTGCTAATAAATAACTATAGCTCCTTTTTATTCTTGGAGTTTTAGATAAAACTCCTTCCAAACATCCTTTAGATTACTAAAGAAATACAAATCCATAGTTTTAACTTCAGTTGATTTACCTTGGTCTATTGTACTAGGGACTTCAATATCCTTATTTTTTCGATTCACTTTCTTACTCCTTCTGAGCTAATGGTTGTGAGACATCTAATATTTTCAATGGAATTGCTTCCAATTTCATATTCCTAAATTGTTTAAACTTGATTAAATGTTGTGGTTGGAGGCGTAAGGATGAAAAATTTTGTACTACAGAATAATTATCGACATAATCAAATAGGTCATCAAAATCATTGTCTTCATGCACAAAAGGCCTACTCTTCACTTGGGTGGTGAAATTATTGGAAACTTTAATTGGGTCATACTATCTATTTGAAATTGTGAATAACTTCAAACATTCAATTTGAATAATCTCTACAACAGTGTGCTTGTAATTATCCAGTCCATAAACACCACAATTAATTGGAAAAGAAGGCCATGATGCTTTCTTGGCCTCTTTCAAAAACCCAGTTAGGCCATTTCCAACAGTCTGATATGAAACTTCTCTTGTGAGAGGCTTGTTAGGAACATATAGGGGAAAAATGTGTGGTGGAGCTAAGCTCCCAAATACTCGGACGTAGGTGAAACAATATTCACCAGACCATTTTCATATAGAGGAAAAATCAACTTGATCCTCTTTTGACAGTCTGGGGGCTTTCCCATTAAAAACAACTTGAAACAGAGGGAGAATGACTCCATGGAAAATTTTGTAAAAATATTTCTCATATGTAGATTCCGACAAAATACTATGAAATATATGTATAGGTATAGGGTCTTGGGTATTCCATTTGCAGCCCATGGCTGGAAAATCCAAGGTAAAACACACAACATCAATGATATAGGCACTCATATCGAATGGGGGGGGGGGGGGGAATTTTTGGAAGAAATGGAGCGATTTATCCTATATTCTAAAATTTGAGTGGTAATATTATTAGATAGAATATTTCCTCAATCCATAACATAGGAATCTGTAAGTGCTTCCATGAGAGGGACCCATTCTACTAAAAATAGAGTAGTGTCCAACATACCAAAAAGCCTGGACATCATCGCAGAGACATAACAATAGGGGCTTGCAAGGGAGTCAATAGAGTACATACCATTTTGGTCATTATTTTTCTTGTTACTATTTCTTCTCCATTGCTTAATTGGCTTTCATTTCAGCTCATTTTATTTGGTGAAGTATACAATAAATTCTTTATCATAGAAATTTTTTGGGTGTGGAACACGGTACATCAACTTCAGGTCTTCATATTTGAAGGAACCAATCATTGTTCCTCTGCTAGAAAAAAATTTCCTATCCCCAATATTGATATTATCAAGGATCCATATAACCATATCAGTATATAATAATATTTTAGGTTGAACACCAATTCAATGTAAGAAATCATTATCTGCTTCTTCAATTGTAGCTTCGGAGGAATCAAGAGCATCAATTGTTTCTTTTATTTGAACTTTGTGAGGTTTTTGATCTTTGAGCGGCTTCTACATGGATTCTGACGAGGAGGATCCGATTTCTAGTCCACACGTAGTATCTATAAATAGAGGTAGCATCTATGTTCTGTTGGTTGTAGTGGGTGCAGGGTTTATAGGGTCCATAGGCTTCTTAGCTTTCTTGAGAGCTTTAGACATCTCTGGAGAGTTCTGCTTATTTGGGCTTGCCTTCAAATAAATGAGAAAGGATAAGTAGAAAGAGGAAACTTTTGGTTTTACAAATGCACAAGTACCATAGCAATAGAAACGTTTAAATGGATGAGACTTTTCATGCCGATAAGATATGAATTGAATGCTTCTTACATTAAAATGATTATGAGGTATGGGCAATAAAACTATTAATTTATGACATTAATAGTTGATATGGGTTTTCGTGCCCATATAATAATTTATGTATTAAAACTAGATCTATTGTGTCGCAACATTGCTCATGTCAAAATACTCATTTAATACCGATTGGCTCATTTAATATCAGAATCACAATATCGGTGAAAATAAATAGAGTACGAAATGTTTAAGTTGACAAGAGTGCAATGTGCGATCTGCGATGGACTATATCTCATTATTGGAATGCAATGTGATGGAGTATATCACATCGAGAAAATATGAGAGGTGACAATAAGATGGTTGGGGTAGGATTTGCAAAATGCGATATGTGACAGCTTACGGGGTGGAAGTCGGTCCCGTAAATTTTCCTTACAGAATTTACTTGGAAATATGGTTTTTTTCTTTCTAAAAGCGTTTTTTCTTATACACCTTGAATCACAATATGTTTTAAGAGACCTTATAGGAGTTATACATGCTTCATTGTGGTTTTTCGATTGCGATAATGCGATCTTTCTCCGCTTAAGTGCTTTGAAGGAAAAATTTTAAGGTTTTATGCCTTTTTTATCCCTATTTCTATCTAATTAATTACTCTAAAGGTTTTATTTTTTTTAACTCTAAAAATAAAAATGCTCCCCATTACTTTCTAAGGAAACTATTTGGTAAAATAATCAGGGTTGTTAATTAGCACAATAGTACCTAACATGAGTTAAATGCAGGAAAATCATGAAGATATTGCATTTTTGGTGAATATTTTTCCATTAATACTTAGAGTATACAACAAGGATATATTCTATGGGGTTTTCCACCCTCGTTAAATCCCAAAGGAAGCCAAAGGATCCTTGAGATTCCCTCCAAGAACTCGAAATCAAAGGGAGCCATTAAAACTGAAGGTTAAGCGCACTAAAGTCATACTTCACTTGTTGTCAAGTGGACTCATCACCTAATTTTTAGGGAGTTATTGGTATCTACCCTTTAGGTTAAATAGTGATGAGGAAGATATCATTAGGATTCAAGCTTTGGAGAAAGCCATCAAGCTCTTTTCTCTTTTAATCAGTTTTTGAGACTTTTATGTTGATGTAATGAGACTATATTGTGAAATTAAATGAGTGTTCAGATTGTGCCTTATTAATCTAGTTTAAGAGAGCTAGGATTCTTGGTTAGGGCCCAGTCTATGTGCCTTAGTCTCTCTTGTGTAATCATTTTCTAAATTCATGTCAGTTTAGCTATAGTTTTTCTTATGGGTATTTAGCTAGTTTGCTTGAAATTTAATTAATTGTTTTTATTTTTCTTCCATTTTCCTTTTGTTGTAGATTTATCTTGATTAAATGTTGGTAAAATAGGTTATAAATTCATAAATTTTTTAGTCAAGCCTCCCCCTCTAATCTCTGTCTTTGGAGCTTAAGGAGGGTAGACATTCCCCACAGATGAAAATCTATTTTTATTTTATTATTTCTTAGAATGGATAAGATTAGTTGTTGTAATTCCATGGATATGTTCAGAATTTTGTGTTAGATCTCTGTTTGTAGGATAAAGTATATTTGATTTCCAAATCCAAGTCAAATTTTACATTTTCTTTATCATGAATTTGTCCATCTTTATTGCATAAACAAGTAGTTTATTTGTCAGTTCAGGTATCACAGCCAAGGATAACTTCACCAACACCTAGAGCTTCATCTCTCACCCTTCATCAAACCTATGTTCGTAAAAATCACCATCATCCCTTTTTTCAGATTTTTCTTCCCTGCACCGTGAGCAAACCCTATGGGTACAAGACATGCCTCCCAAGTGGTTTTGAGCTTGGCCAAGGGGTGGGAAATCTTCCACACATATAAAACCACCTTCACTCCACCTTCCCTACCCTTTTCACACCTATTTTTTGACTAATTTTTTCCTCAGACTGTTTCCTGTAGAAATTCAACACTTTCCTGTAGCACTACAGGAAACCTGTAGTAGCACTTGAAGCAACACCAGTGGGCCCCTCCTTAAGCCCAAAAACCACCATCCACATGCTCTAAACCTAAAAAAACTACCCATACATATTCATCCTTGCCCCCATGTGTTCAAGCCTTCCATAAACCACCTTAGTGCTTTCTTCTCCTGGCTGCAAAACAACACATTTACAAAATAGTTAGGTCATTATTATTTGTGTGCTTAAAAGCATGATAGATAGAGAATAGATTAAGTAGAGTCTTTTTATCCATTTGGCCCCAAAAAGTGTGATTATATTAGTTTCCTTTATTCAATTTTCATTCAGTAGTTTACTTGATGCAAGATGCCTATTTTGCCTTCATTTCTGATCATAGCTTGATGTGTAGATTTGTTTCATTACAGAGTAGTTAGATGTACTTTCTTGTTGTAATGTAGCTATGTAATTTCTGATAGCACCATGGCCTTGAATAATTTGTAGCCCTAGGCCTAATTTTAGAAGTGTGACATAATTCATCTAGAAACCCTAGAAGTAGCACACTTTCGTAAATCTCTGAAGAGGGTGACATGAGTAGAATGTATCTACTCTATATATAGCACTATCACCTCCAATTTTGTGCAAACCCGGGGTTGATAAAATAAAGTATGGAAACCACTGTGGTTGAATAATTCTTGGTTTAATACTAGGGCTCACCACTAGCCAAGAAGTTGAGAAAGTTCTAGTTAACTTTCTATTCTATGCAGACACTTAGTTGTTTGTAGAAAAGGAATTGAAAGTGACATGGTAGTATATTAAAGATGCTTTTGAAATGAAATTCGGGGCATATTTAAAGGAACAATAGGTTTATCTGAGCATCAGGTAGTCAGTATTATGTAGGGTTCCATGCAATTATTCATCATTCCCTTGTGATGATGTGATCAGTTGTGTTATCTCATAAACTGATTAGAAAACTATGAATGAGTAAAACCAATAGACATAATATTGCTACATTTCTCACAACGAATTTTTAGCAGATGTATCATCCTCCCAGGCCAGTAAATATCATGGAATCATTATTTTAGGCCACCCAAAACTATGCAAGAATGAAGGATATCATCAAGAGATGAATGAAGGAGCCATCGAAGTTTATATAGACTCCCACCCACATGTACAAGAAAAGGTAACTCAAAAAGGCCTACCAACTTTTGGTCAACTTAGATTGCAGAATATATGGCCAAATAAGAAAATATACCTTCCCTTAAGGGTTGGATATCTTATTGAACCAGGTGTTGAACGAAGGGAAGTAATTTAACTGGTCATATATTTTGGCTCATCAGCTAAGATCTCGTGTAGCATAAGCCCAGGATCTTCCCAAGGGAGAGTAAATAAGGTTCTATTTGTCTGCATACTTACTGGATGTGATATATGCACAAAATCAGTTTCCTAGCATGAAATGCATTTGGACACCGAGATAAATTGTTGTGCATATATATTACAAGCCTCTTTTGGATTGAAGCCTATTGGTTCACAAAGGTGACTGTTACAAGAAACTTCGATGCTTCTCATTCAATTTTCAACCTAGGGCAAGTGTTCTTATTTCAAGAGTGTGATCATAGTATATGCAAGTGATATCAAGAATAGCTACTCTATATTACCATGAAGAGGATTATCTAATTCTCAAAGTTTAATCAATTCAAAGGGAAATGGAATTGTAAAATGTCGTTTAACTATTCTGTCTAAGTAAGTGTGGAAAAGAGAAACCTACGATTGAACAACACACTGATGAACTGAACAGCAGTCCTACTGAATTGAACAACAACTTCAATAAATTGAACAACAATTGCTTATCTAATTTTGCAATGGAATTCTCTTTGTAAACTAAATAGTTGACCTCCTTCTGAATCAATTAACAACTAGATGCTTTATAGTAATGATGGAAAGATCCAAGTCTTAGCTATATATAGAATTGAACAGCAGTCATGCTAAAGATGAATGGAAAAAATATAGAACTATTGGGAAATGATGGAAGCATCTAACAGCTACAAAAACATGGAATGTAAGCTAGAAAGCATGAACGATAAACTATTCTAATGAAAGAGAAAGTTGTAGTGTCCTATGTTCGTAATTCAACCAATTAAATGATATCTTAAGAAATGCATTCGATGACTAAAACATAAATTCTGTAATTGAACGTATGGCATAGAGATTAGCGTAGAAACTCCCAAGGTTGGGCCCAAACCACCAGAAGTTTACTGCTAAGAAAAACTCAGAGAATGACTATTCAAAACACCAAAATTCTTTATTAAGCTGAAGGTTAACACATGAATACAACTGGATAGTTTTGTCCCAATATGTCTATTATAGAAGAAAATCCGTATTCAACTCTGTCCATCTCATTCATATTCAGCCTTTTAAAGGTGATTTCAATCAGAGGTAATGATCTTTTCCAAACGACAACCTGCTACTCGTGGTTGTCGTTTCAGTTCTTCGGATGTGGATATGCCTTTCCATCTTCTGTCAGCCCATGGAAGTCATTGTGATTCTGTTAGTATCTACCTATTAGTTGTCTTCTGGTCATCGTTGATTCAACTACTTTGTTTCCCTGTGAATAAGGATAAAACATGTCAAATTCCTGTTGTTAAATATCCCTTTTACCATTACTTCATTTGTCCTGATTTTACATTAATCTTCCTTTCCTTTATTGTTAAGATGACGAAAAATTCCTAAATGTGTATAAAAATTCGAGGTAAAGGTAGGGTGAAAACGTACCTTATTTTCAGCCCAACATACTCCCCCACTTACCTATTTTCAGGTCCTCATGCAAACAAATGATTGAGGTTTAACTAGGCTAGAGAATAGGCAAGGTAGACTTCTTCTTTGTAGGCTCTTAAGCCATGTCTCCATCTGATTTTTGCAAAGGCAACGTTTGTGTGAACTTCTAGCAGTTCGTAATCATCATTGTAGCCCTCAGGGGGGTACCAGATGAGAGGGCATATGTACCTGCATCCTATCCATGTAGAGCCCATGTTGAGGATCAGATTTTTTTATAAAAGGAATCTGGAGGAAGCTACTCTGAAGTTTCTGTAGCCAAATGGCTCCCTGTTTTTCACATTATTCGTGGAGACCATCCACCTCTATATGGATGCTACCGGAGCTGCTTCATGTATGTATTTGAAATAATCTCATCCATGATGTATAACTTCCTGATGGATAGGCCCCATTTTAGTCCTTACTCCCTTTCTTCGCATGAAATTCTTATGTTGGGTGAGTAGGTGCAGGGATCTAGTAGGCTCCCCCCTAACCTAAAGGTCTAGGCCATGTTCCCTCTTCTGTAAAATGTTGTAAGATTTAGCCCACTGAATATGGTTCTTATCAAAAGAGGGGAAAGCCTCGAACTGGATATCTTCTATAAAGGGGCTAGGATTACTATCCTTGTCCTCCTCTAGGAAGAAGTTGTGTAGTATAGTTCAGAAAAAAGGTGTTGGACCTGCTCTTTTTTATCATTGTAGCAATGGACGAATTCATATATGATTTTAAAATTCGTGGGATTCCCTGCCCTGACGAAGTTGATCTTTAGTAACAAATACTGTTCTACTAGAAATAGGGAATATTTGGTGGGTAGTGCCCCACATGTTAGCACATCATAGTACAAGGAGAAAATCATAGTGGTTTGTTTCTGGGCTTGCTCTACATAATCCTATGCTTTCCTTACCCTTTCCTGTTCTTCTCTGAGTTGAGAACATGTCTCATCCTCTGTTGCGGAAAGGTCTATGAAATTCTTTAACAGGGCCTGATACTCTTGTGCAGACACTACTTCCTTTCTGCATTGTGCTAACTCATGCTGTGTTCAAATTAATTCATTTTGTAATTTTTGATCGGCATCCTTTTCTACCAAAGGAGTGTAGGCAGGGGATTCCTCTATTTGGGTTTCCTTTTCTTCCGTAAATTATAGCCTAGTCTGCACAGAGGCTTCAATAGTGTCCACTAGGTCTATCTATACCTCATATTTTAACAGTGTTTGCTAAGTCAGACTGTGTCTCAACCTCAGAAGTGTCTATTCAATTGGTGACAAACTCTGTTTTGGTTTTTTTGGTGGTCAATTCTTTCTTAGGCTTCCGAGCCTTTCTTACTTCCTTCAACTGCTTCCTCAAATGTTTTAACATTTTCCTTAACCTTTTACAGGTCTTGCTCATTTTCTTTAACTTCTTTTCAGCTAAATTCTCTTCTAGCCTAGTTTTAGCAGGGGATGGAGGAGAAGCAACCTCATTTCCAGGAATGGTGGTGCCTGTTTCAAGGTTTTCAGTGATGGTATTTTCTACTTGTACTCCAGAATTTACTTATGCATTAATGTCCCGGCTCGGTGAGATATTATTCTCTTCAGGCATTCGGGGGGGCGTTTCCATGCTTGCATTTTCTTCTAAGGGGATGGTGTCTCTTGAATGGTTTTCAGATTCTGCTACCCCTTCTGCCTTCTCTTCCCAGTTCACCCCATCACTCTCAAGAGGAGATAAGGCCCTAAGATCCTGTGATTCATCTTGGTGGGGTAATATCTCGGTGCGGCCAGAGTTGCTGGTGGTGCTAGATTGGTTTAATGGTTCCTCTTGCTCTTCAACCTCCTCAAATGGGCTTCTAATTTCACCGGATGCCCTCATTTTCTCTAGACTAGAGCCATATCTTCTTCATATTATTGTAAGGTTATGTTTTTAGGGCTTTAAGGTGGTGATTTCTTGTTGTAATTGCAGTCTTTCGGACTGTATTCACTTTCTTGGTTCTGAAGTCAAAGCACAAGTCCTTTTCACTCTTATTCCTCTAGGTATGTTCATTCTAGGGAGCTAAATTTTGGTCCTGACAGGGTTTTCCTTGGGTGCCTGCATGAAAAGGTTAACATAGCTATCCCAGGATGTTTTTTGTTTTCCTAACTCATGCATGAAGATTAACTTGATTAAACCATGGTGGATGATGACTGCTTGGGGTTTTTTATCCTTTCTCATTCGAACATAAGTGTCGTGTAATACATAATTTAAGAAAGAAGACATATTGAGTGGAATATTTTGTTTAAGAACAACTAAAAATTTGAGTTGATAGGGTTTTACCATGTCTTGGCGTCCATTGCATGTAATGAATCTCTAGATGAATGCTTCCAATTCCTGCCATAGTTGTTGTAGAGAGGTAGGGTTAATCCATTTTCCTTTTCATTCTAATGGTTCTCCTCGATCCTAGTACACTGCGATTACCTCTCGTAGAAGAAAGTGATTTTTGGTCCATCTTTCTCCCTCTACTGGTATTCCAAAGACATCAGCAATGATATCCTCTGTGAACAGTATCATCCTTCCCCTGAGACGTGTATTTCCATCCTATAGGTTCTGTAGGAATTCAATTTCTATCTCTGTGTCAAACCCTTAGAATTTTTGTAAGTATGGCAGCTAGCGAGCTTGCTGGAGAATGGTGCAAGCTGTGTCTGAGATTGGGAAGGTCGTAGGTTCATTCCAGAGAGAGTTTCCTCCCATGTCTAATGTGTTTAATTGAGATAATTTCTCCTTCTGGCTATGTTTCCTTTCGGCCTTGTTGGTTAGAATAAACATTGGATGCAAGAGAAAAATAAATTGCAGCCTTTTGTCGTAAATGTAGGTAACTTCATATCGTAATTGCAATGATATTTTCGTCTTCTTGGCGTATCCAATGGAATTTTTGCACGGAATTCACATATTTAATATTTATGGATATTTACACACCCTCTCTCGAAATAAGGGCGTCCACGTCCTTGAGTATAAGAGGGATTTGATCAATCATGAATGCATATGGGGAAAAATGTCAGGGGTTAGTAATCAGAGTCTGTACGCCAGAACAGTGCCCATGGATTTAGAGCTCAAGGAAAGAGGAGTGATTCTAACAATTATGAATGCATGCAGTGTAAAGGTCAAAATTGGAATTTATCATAAGTGTATCTCATGCAGAAGTGACCGAAGAAGGGAAGAAGGCAGTACAACAATTATTATGATATGATGTCCTTATTTAGTGGTATGTTGTGACGAAATCATGACCGTAATAGATAATGATTGGTTGCGTCATCCTGGAATTCAAACATGAAAGCATAGTTCATTTATAGTTAATTATGTGGTAAAGTAGTATTATCACTAATTCGTGTAGATGATTTATCTTGGGAATGGAAGAAAATAGGAGATAAGGTATAAGTAAGAGTAATTTTCTATCGTTGAAAAATAATTTCATACCACAAGCGGAGCCACTACTACCAGTAGGCATTCATAGCCTCAACAAGGTTGGTATTTTAACTTGAAGAATGGGCCAGAATCCTTTATGTAATAGTAGTTATTTTTCCAATTTTATGGAGAGATAACTGTGCTGGTGTGGTGGTCAAATAGTCAAGGAGCCACTCATAGATTTGTAATAGAGTGATCAGGCCGACTCGTGGTGAGACCTCCTGTCCTTCAAGCAGTTGAGAAGGTCATTACCAATTGGCCATTGTGGGCATGCCACCTGGTAAACTATTATGATCATGGTAGACTGGCTCATGATGAGATCCCCTATTCTCTCTTAAAAAATTTGTGTAAGCATAATATTTTTTATTTATACATGAAGGGAGGCTCATTAACTCCTTAAGAGTTAGGGATGGTGTGAGAATTAAAAGAAGAATGCCAATACAATTAATACTCCTTATTCCTAAATCCTTATGTCAAAGGGAAATACTACTCGAGCGTGTAGAAGTATATACCATTATAAGAATATCTATTGTGTGATAACATGTTTGAATAAGAGATGTCTTAGCCGTTCATTGCATAGATGTACCATGCCAGCTTCTGGAGTAGAGTTTTCAATTAATGTTTCGAAGGATCATCATATTAGTAATATTATTTCTTTTCTGTGTTCAGGTGCCAATTTATACTCAGGAATGTGTTTTATAAATGGGGTGTGGGATGAGGAAAGGTCATCAAAAACAGAAAGAAGAATAATGCTTAAAGAGGGAATAAAAAATTAGTTGTTCAATCTGATTGAATAGCAGTAAATAAACATGCCAAAAGACATGATCTTTCAATCCGATTGAATAGCAGTTTTTCAATTGAATTGAACAACATTCATTCAAATATTTTAACAACAAAAGTAAAAACGCGAAAAAACACGGTTGTTTAATTGGATTGAACAAAAGTTGTTCAAATATTTGAACAGCAAAAGTAAACACATGAAAAAACACAGTTCTTCAATTCGATCGAACAATATTTGTTCAATTGGATTGAACAAAAACCATTCAAAGATTTGAATAGAAAAAGTAAAAAAATGCAAAAAACATGGCTGTTCAATTCGATTGAATAGCAGTTGTTCAATTGGATTGAACAACATCCATTCAAAGATTTGAACAATAAAAGTAAAAACTCAAAAAAAACAAGGTTGTTCAATCTGATTGAACAGCAAATGTTCAATTGGATTGAACAACAGTCATTCAAAGATTTGGACAACAAAAATAAAAACACAAAAAAACAAGGTTGTTCAATCTGATTGAATAACAACTGTTCAATTGGATTTAACAACAACCGTTCAAAGGTTTGAATAGAAAAAGTAAAAACACAAAAAACAAGGCTATTCAATCTGATTGAGCAACATTTGTACAATTGGATTGAACAGTAGCCGTTCAAAGATTTGAACAGCAAATAAAAACAAAAGGGTTGATGAAGGAAAAGGGTATCATTGTGAATATGAAGAATGTACAACAAAATAAAAAAAATGCAAGGAAATTATATACAATATTTACAAAAAGAAACAACAACCTCCCATGTACTTAAAGTTGTGGGGTTGTCACCCGCTTCTGCTAGAATTTGGATAGTAGGATCATTGCGTACCTACTGGAAGAAAGATCTCTTTTGTAAGAGGTTTGTGATAGAGGCACACTCTGTGCCTGTTGAATCGAAATGTAGAATCGGACCCATCCATGGTGGTCAAAGTGAGGGTACCATTGTTGTGTACTTCTTTAATTTCGTATGGACCAAGCCACCTTGTTTGCAACTTCCCTGGAAAATCTTCGAATCTGGAGTCATAGACAAGTGCCCAATATCCTTTCTAGAATGTCTTCTTTTTTATGAGGTTTTCATGTCACTTAGCTTGTTTTTGTTGTATGATTATTGTGTGTTGTAGAGCCAGTAGCCGTACTTCATCTAGTTCATTTATTTGATGTAGTCTTTTAATCTGGGCCTCCGTCAAGTCGAGCCCTACCTCCTAGGATGTCCTTAGAGTATTTAATTTGAAATCAAAAGGAAAAATAGGCTCTCTCCCGAATACTAGATCATATGGAGAATATCTAGTGGTGTTTATACATGTTGTGTAGTAAGTCCACAAGGCCTCTGGTAGTTTAGTGGCCCGGTCCCGATGATGTGTTGATATTGTTTTAGTAAGAATTGCCTCAAGGACTTTGTTGGTACTTTCGACCTACATGTTCGCCTATGGGTGGTAAGGAGAAATGACTCTATGGATGATATGGTGATTCTTCACGGTGGCTCTAATTTTATTACCCACAAACTATGCCCCTCCATCAGTTACCACTTCCCATGGTAAACCATATCGCACAAATAGCTTAAAAAGGAAGTTAATTACAGATTCCTCTGTGGCTCTTCATAGGGCGACAATTTCTACCCACTTTTTTACGTAATATATGACAATGAATATGTATATTTTCTTATTCGATGGCGGGTTGAATGGTCCAACGAAGTCCATTGCCCATCGTTTGAACAGTTCTACTACCAACTGTGGTTGTAGTGGCATTTCATCAGCTTGGCCCAGGCAGCCTATTATTTGGAAAGTATCACAGGCTTGGACATTTTTTTTGCATCTTTAAAAATCGTAGGCCAGTAATAACCCAACTGTAATACTTTGTGCCCTGTTCTACGATCTGTGAAATTACCACCACAAGGTTCATCGTGACAGGCCCGTAGGATGTCATAAATCTCGTCTTCCCGAATGCATCTACATATATGCATATCAACCCCTCTATGAAAGAGGTATCCATCAGTCCATGAGAACCTAGCACTGTGTTGTACAATCAATTTCCGTTCCCTTGATGTCAAATTTCTGGGAAAGTTTCCTACTGCCAAGTAGTTTGCTACATCTATGTGCAATGGCGTTTTAACTACTACAATGAATAGATGTTCATCAGGAAACTGATCTTCCACTACTACTGTGTCATCTATCTTGGGAACCCTAGATAGGAAGTATTCAACCACGTTCGCTTTCCCTGTATGGTCTTTTATAGTTATATCGAATTATTTCAAAAGAAGCAACCAATGAGTTATTCTCCCATTTGTGATTGGTTTATTAGCTAGATATCTAATGGCAGAATTATCAATATACAAGAGTACTTGATAGCCATTTATATAATTTCTAAATTTATTTATAGCATAAATGATAGCTAAGAACTATTTTTCAGTGACTGTATAGTTGAATTCAACATGAGTAAGATTTTTGTTGATATAATAAATAGCATAGGGATTTTTGTCCTCTTCTTGACCAAGAATTGCCCCTATCACTGTTTCGAATGCATCCAAAGAAATTTGAAAGGGCAGCTTTCACTTAGGACCACGTAGAATCGGTACCATCAAGACCAATCCCTTTAAGTCTGTAAAAGCAGTATCACATTTCCCAGACCAATGAAATTCAACATTTCAAGTTAATTCATACAATGGTGCAACAATTTTTGAATTTTTTTTTATAAACCTGTGATAATACCCTGCGTATCAAAGAAAAATGTGTATGTCTGTTTACCTAAAAGGTGTGGCTAATAAAAATATTACTTCTATTTTTTTCAGGTCTACCAATATTCTAGTTGTAGATATGTAGTGTCCTAGGATTACTCCTTCAGTCATCATCATGCGAAATTTTTCATTGCTTACAAATAACCTAGTAGAAATACAATGTTCCAATACCCTTTCTATCATTTCTAATGCTTGATCAGAGTCATCACCATATGGGGTGAAGTCCTCCATGTAAATTTCAAGTCCCCAATTTATTAAATCAGAAAAAATGTTGAGTATGGCTCTTTGGAAGGTTGTTGGGGAATTTCATAATCCAAATGGTAGTACCCGGTAGGAAAATGTACACCATGGGTAGGTAATGGTTGTTTTATCTTGGTCTTCGGCGGGTATCTGGATTTGATTGTAACCACTGAACCCGTCAAGAAAGGAAAAGAACCGTTTTCTGGCCAATGTATCGAAGACTTGGTCAATAAAAGGAAGAGGGAAGTGGTCCTTTTGTGTTTCTTTATTCAGCTCTCTGTAATCCACATATATTCTCCATTTCCTGTTCTTTTTAGGAATGAATACTAGAGGGGAGACCCATTTGCTATCCAAGATAGGATAAATGAAATTTAGATCCAGCAACTTTTGCAGCTCGTCTTTTATAATGTCTTTTATATGTGGATTTAGCCTCTGTTGAGGTTGCCAAATAGGTCGAGCCTCCTTGTCAGTATAGATGTGATGGGTGCATAGCTGAGGTTCTACACCCTTGATGTCTGGGTAGTCCCAAGAAAATGTTCCCTAATACTTCTGTAGAACCTTTATCAGCCTTTTCTTTTGGTTATTATCTAGATTTCCATTGATATTTAAAATTTTCCTTGGCTCAATTTGAATGGGTATGTTGTTGCGTAGAGCGGTTGTGGGTATATGTTGATCATCAAGTTTTTCCAAGGAGTCTTCTTGTGTTTCATCTTCAAGAACTATTTTTAACATTTGGCATTTCAAACTTTTAGACGTAGATGGCTGGTTCATGAAATTATTGATTACATCATCTTCAGTTTGATCCTTAAACTCAAGTGCCTTAACTAATGTCAGAGGTGGATGAATTTTTCTTTCCCAATATGTATGTGGAGGCTTGTGAATGTTTACGGCAGGTAGAATTTCTTTGGCGGGTGGGTAAATGATAATTTTTTTTTTATGGAATCTCCTCTAGAAACGGTCATGTTGCCTGTCTGGAAGCCTATGTAAGCATCGGTTTTTGCCAACCAAGGTCGTTCAAGTATCAATGGGTGTCTCTCCATCCTATTCTTTGGGTTAATAACTAAAATGTTAGCTGGATATTCCCATGAGTCAACAGAAACCAAGATGTCTTGTAATACCCCTTTTGGTCTGATAACAGACATGTCAGCAAGTTCTAGCAAAGTAGTTGTGGGTTCTAAAGCTTATATGCCTAGCTTTTTGCAGGTCTCGGTAGTTAAGATTAATGGTCGCCCCTAATTCAGCCAATGTGTTTGGAAAGGAGTGGCCAGAGATTTTCATAGTAACTATGGGATTCCATAGATCCTCATATTTCACGAGTGTTTCCTTACCCAAAAGTAGGTCAGATAGTGATCCCACCACATGAACAGTGGGTAAATTTTTTTCTCTCTTTACTTGCTTCTTCCCACACATTTCTTTAATTGTCTTGGTGTAGATGAGAATATCTTTTATGGCGTGCAAAAGAGAAATTTTAATGCAAAGGTTCTTTAATTCTCCTAGGATATCAAAATCTAGAGAGACTATCGGTCTAGGTAGCGTTAACCTCTCAAGGAATGGAGGGGGAGAAATCCTAAGATTTGCAGGCTTCCCTTGATCAAATGTTTCCTTTCCCTACTCTACCTCTGTTTCAGTCATATTTGTCTGTTTAGGCTCTGTTGAAGTTCTAGATTCAAATTTTGGCAAGGTCGTGTCTTCTGTTGGTGAGATAATACATCTGGATCTCAACCTTAGTTCATTACATTGCTTCGGTTCAGTTTCGGGGTTTGAATTTTCTACAATCTGAATTAGCTGAACTGACCTATTGTTAGGGTTAGGATTGGGTTGAGCTAGCAATTGAGGCCATACAGTAGGCTGGGGGTTGTGTTGGACTAGGTATGGAGCTAGTAGTGGAGGTTTATTTTGAAACCCTGACCCCATTGGTAGGTCCGTCATTCCCAAAGGTTGCTGCCAATTCTGAGGCCAATTTGTGGTTTGTGAAGGGGAGACTGGCCACTGGGTTTGATAGGGATTGTTTTGCCAATAAGGGGGAGAACAAGGAAAAAAATTCAAATTTTTCCTTGAAGAGGGTTGTGTTGGCCAAGGAGGCATATGAAACGATTGATATGGCAAAGTAGAAAAAGGTGGTTGACTCTGCCAAGCTGCTGCAGGGTTTTTCTGGTTAAACCGTGGAGAAGAAAAGAACTAAGGCAAGTCTTGAGGCATACCTGGTCGTGCTTGCCATTGTCGATATTGGCTCATTAGGTAGACTAGTTCTGTCTCTTCTTCTACTTCTTTGAAAATTTCCTTCAGCCCCAGAAGTGTAAGGGAAATGGTCCATGGCATGGTCCTTAGTGCAAATAGCACATGTTTGAACCATGTCTAATGGGCATTCCCTTTGGATGTGCTTCTTCTAACAGCGTGGGACAAAGACGGCCAGGTTTTGTTCTTCTATAGCTTGCTTCTTCTTGGGCTGTAGGACATAAAGCTATGTTGTCAAAGTACCCAAAATGTCAGTTTTAAAATCTTCTAAGAGATTACGAAACTCTGCTATAGTTACATTGCCACCAGACTGCTTATGATCATTTTTAGTTAAGTCTTGTCCAATTGGCCTATTTTTTGTACTACTACGAGAGCACCTGATACACAGTGAAATAATATCATCATATTCTTCTTGGTAGATGTCCCCTCTTCCCATTATGTTAAGTGTTTCAATCCGTTCTCCTTTCATTCCCTTAATGATTATTGCTTTTAAGATGTCTTTGGATAGTGCAGTATATGGATACCTTTGTAAATTATATTGAAATATTTCGACATATTCTTCTAATGTCTCATCGTATTTTGCAAACATATTTAAGACTTCATCTTTTAATTCTTGACTCCGGCAATAATATTGATATTTATTAAAGAAAGTGTTCTTCATTTGGCCGTTATTGAGGGTTCCTCCACCGAGCCCCATGAACCAACGTAATGGTGTCCTCTTCAAAGTAAAGGGAAAAAATTTCAGTTTCTGAGGGTCAGTGGTGTAATCATACCCCTTACATAAGACATAAAATTAAAATAGAAATGCATCAGGATATTCCAAGGTCGACCCATGGATGGTGGGGAGTTTTTGTAAGGGAATGGCTTTCATAGGAGCATTTGCAGCATGATCAACAATGGGATACTCCAATGTTGATGTATGCCTCTAATTCTGGTTTTGATTATTTTCCATTTGATCAAAGATATTCCAGTAACCTTCACGGATTTCTTGTTCTGGAGGAATAATCTTAGCGGGATTGGGGGTGAATGCGGAGGAAGCCTTACATCGCTTCCCTAATCTGGGATACTGAGTGTCTCTCTCTCAACCACTCTGTCAGACGATCCAAGGTCTGGAGTCCTTACCCGAATTGCATTGTTGGTTTCTCATTCCCCTTCCTGCAAATTACAATAACCTCCCTCTCTCGAAGGGTCAGCACTTGCATGATCAACAGTCTGAAGGCTTTGTTTAGACCCTTCTGTCTCATTTTGAATCTTGGCGTGGGCTACAGAAGGTGAGGTTGCCGCCTGAGGGAGTGCAGTACGACTTTGAATAGGAATGGTTCTGGGCCCTACGGATGCCTGGGATTCAAATTTCTTAATGATTTCATTTATATATGTTGTTCTACCAAGGATCACGAGTCCTTTGGGTTTCATAGCATTAAGTGGATGATTTTGATTTGTTTCTATCTTTTCTTCCTAGTCATAAAACAAGAGCCCCTATTCTACTAGCCTATGCACAATTGCTGATAAGAGGACTCGAGAGCAAGCATTTTTCTTCTCTATACGTAGGTTCTTACCTCTTTTTTTTAATACCCAATTCTTCATAGCAAAAGAGAAAAAATAAATGAAGGACATCACTCTTAAACACTCTCCCTGGCAACGACGCCAAAAATGTTTGCTCACAAAGGTGACTGTTATAGGCAACTTCGATGCTTCTCATAAAATTTTCAACCCAGGGCAAGTATTCTTATTTCAAGAATGTGAGCACAGTATATGCAAGTTATATCAAGAATAGTTGCTCTATATTACCATGAAGAGGATTATCTAATTGTCTAAGTTCAATCAATTCAAAGGGAAATGGAATTGTAAAATGTCGTTTAACTATTCTGTCTAAGTAAGCATGGAAAAGAGCAACCTATGATTGAACATCACACTTATGAATTGAACAACAACCCTACTGAATTGAACAAAAACCTCAATAAATTGAACAACATTTTATTATCTAATTTTGCAATGGAATTCTCTTTGTAAACAAAATAGATGACCTCCTTATGAATCAATTAAAAACTAAACGCTTTAAATTAATGATGGAAAGATCCAATTCTTAGCTATATATAGAATTGAACAGAATTCATGCTAAAGCTGAATGAAACAAATATAAAAGTATTGGAAAATGATGGAATCATCTAACAGCTACAAAAACATGGAATGTAAGCCAGAAAGCATGAATGATAAACTATTCTAATGAAATAGAAAGTTGTAGTGTCCTATGTTCGTAATTCAACCAATTAAATGATCTCTTATGAAACACATTCTATGAATGAAACACAAATTCTGTAATTGAACATATAGCACAGCGATTAGCGCAGAAACTCCCAGGCTTGGGCCCAAACAACTAGAAGTTTACTGCTAAGGAAAAATTAGAGAATGACTATTCAAAACACCAAAATTCTTTATTAAGCTATAGGTTAACACATGAATACAATTAGAAAGTTCTATCCCAATACATCTATTACAGAAGAAAATCCCTATTCAGCTTTATCTATCTCGTTTGTCTTCGGAATTTTAAAGGTGATTTTAATAAAAGGTAACAGTCTTTTCCAAATGACATCACACTACTCATGGTTGTCTTTTGAGTTCTTCAGACATGGATATACCTTTTCGTCTTCCGCCAGCACATGGGAGTCATTATGATCTCGTTAGTCTCTACATATCAGTTGTTTCTTGACCATATTCGATTCAACTGATTTGTTTCCCTGTGAATAAATATACAATAAAACAAATTCCCTTTGTTAAACATCCTTTTTACCATTACTTAATTTGTCCCGATTTTACATTAATCTTCCTTTCCTTTACTACTAAGATGAGGAAAATTTCCTAAATGTGTATAAAAATTCGAGGTAAAGGAAGGGTGAAAATGTACCTTATTTTCGGCCCAACACAACCATAGAGGAGTTATGGAGTACCTATCTGATCATTTCATCATCCCTCTATAAAGGCTCATCTTTTAGGAGGACCCACCCTGTATGTCACAAAGAGTGATGGATTTGATATCAAATATTGCAGATTACTTTGCCCTAATGAATGTCATTGATTAGAGTGTTCGACGGGAAAAATCTACCAGATTTTTTTCCAATATATTCCACCAAAAATCTTTTCATATATGAAGTATCTTACAATATCCCCATGGGGTTTGCAGAAGCACTACACATGATCAAGAAGGCACGATGGCCCACACTTCCTTTTCAAATCAGGGTATACGATATTAAATCTCAAATTTGTGGATACCAAATCAAAATCCACAGTGAAGGTTTAGTTCGGTATAAAATAATTTAATCGATATGGTCTGAAGGAAATTTACAAGGATTATTTTCCATGAATTTACTACAACTACGTTAGTGAGGCATATCGATGGCCAGAGGATGAACCATGGAAGAATTTTTATAACTCCTCCATACCCCATGATCTTATCAATATAGCTTGGACTTTGCAGGCTACTCCACAGATGATAATAGTTCCATAAGAAATATCAACAAAATACAACAATCGAGTACAAGATAAAGGAAAGAGGAAGGTTGTTGACAATACAGAGGAGGATAAAATATGGAAGATTTAAGAAAAACCTATTGTTTAACATGCATATTTGGAAATAGGTGAAAAGAGGAGGCAGAAGATAGAAAGAGAAAAGTAAAGGAAGAGAATAGCAAATATTTGAGGAAGAAAAACTAAAAGTGCGGAAATTAGAACAAGAACAAAGGGAAGAATGGGGGCTAAGGAGAAGATAACATGAGGAGAATATGAAGCATAAAGAAGAATGAATAGAATGTGCCACAACTGAATAGACAACGCCCATATAGGTTGAAGAGGAGGTACCAGATCAACCAACAATAGAGGGAGTGAGAAAATAGAGATAAGATCAGAAGCTTTCTCAACAGATTGAACAATTGATTGAAGTTGTGGACATGGAGTTGGGACTGAAGATGCAAGATGAAGATTTGGACATAATGGCTAACACACCAAAGGCCACCATTCAGACTCTACCACCTTCAACCACAGAACTAGCCCTGAGTGACGAAAGGGAGGTAGTTCCCCTTGATGATGATCCAGTGATGGATGTGTATGATTTATTATTTTATGAATGGCATAAGAATATTGTACCAGCGTAGAGAAATAAATTCCCATATAATCATGCATAACCTACATTTATGAGAGAAAGGGTGATAGTAGCAGACACCAACAAGAATGCAAACGCTATTTCCAATGCAAACTTAGCCTTAACAAGTGTAGAGATATCTAACACTCGATATTTTTGGTTGAGAATAAAAACAATGGCACATAATATACACATTGTTCGGCAAGAGAATGAACAACTCTACATAGTAGCGTAGAATGCATATTCTGCATAGGTCTACCTAGAGGAGATGAGAGCAATGATAATTTCTAAAGTATCCACACTTTGAGATACTATGCAGTACCTTTATGAGGAACTCGTCACCATACATAAGGAAGGTGTATTCTTACATGACTTGCAATGGAAAATCATAGAGCTTTTCAAGATACTTAATAATTTTCAAGTTTCCATCACTGCCATACATGATTTGGAAATGTGATGTAAGGGGAACCAATTACATTGGTGAAGAAGATGAAGCCATAGGCATAGCTAGAGAAAGTGAGAGTTTGAATGTTCATATAGAACAACAAGCATCTCACCTAATTCATTTAAAAAATTCAAACCTCATATGTACGAGTATATAAAAGTTTTAATTTCATGGTGAGAACCCACTGGATCCGATAAGTTGGGACACTCACTGAGACTAAACACAAATAGAAATTTTGGCACGAGATTGATCAGTACATGGAGGAGCTGAAGCATATTTCCACCCCTGAGGAATTCAAGTTGAATAGAAATAAAATTCAAACCTACATCAATGGCCTTGTTCAGATTAGAAAAATGTTTCTCATAGTTGAGAAAGAGGTTCATATCGGTTCCATGACATTCTACTTGGATGTCGTGGAGGCAAGAGTTCGCTTCCAGTCTAACACTATCATGCAATTTGGGGAGACCATCAAATAGTACCAAGCTTGGAATTAGTATGTGAACAAGAACAATTTAGTCAAAGTTTCCCGGCTTAAGTTCACCCCAACTCCAGCATCATAGTTTTTTGTCTTGTTAGGTTGTCAACTTGTCTCTACTCTATTTTGTCTTATATGGGTACAAAGGGAAAATGCGACGCTTTGTAAAAAAATTGTGAATTCGGTAATTTAGATTTTATAATAAATAAATATCTAAAATTTAATCCATTAATAATTTAACCAACTTGATATGATATTATTTTACTAAAAATGAAAATTTAATTGGATCTAGGTTATGAACAACATTAGAAATTTTGTATGTTATTGCACTAAGATACACATTCTACAACCTAGTATGGGGGAAATGTGTATGTATGTATGTCTATGCTCAAAATATACCTTATCATATACCTTGAATTTGAATGGATCATAAATTTAGCATCCACAAAAATTTTGACCACATAAAAATTCTGAATTTTACTATAATTTTTGTTATGTTGGCATGTACAAACCTTATTAAATCTAATATTAATATTAAAAAAGAATTATTATTATTATTAAATTAAATTATGGAATATGATATTAATATTAAAAATTTAATAATAATAATATATTTTAATGTTAATATTATTAAATTTATTAATTTTGAATTAATATAATGTTAACTTTAATATAATATAATCTTTTTTTATATTATAATATATATTGATACATTAGGATGTATATTAGCTCCAAATATATATGGGAGGGAAGAAAAAATCCCTGGAGTGATAGAGGTGGAGACATAGAGGGAGTGACAAGGGAGTGATGGAGATAAAGTGAGGGAGAGAGAATATGAGTGAAGAAAGAGAGGAGAGGAGAGAGAGATGGAGAGAAGTGTAAGATATAGGAGGGGAAACAAATATGGAGAGAGGGAAAATAGGAGCGAGTGGAGGAGAAAACATGGGAGCTCAAGAGATGGACTTCGATGAAAATATAGGGATGTAAGAAGAAAAACATATATAGAGAGAGAAATGTGGAGAGAGTGAGGGAGTGAGAGGAGAGAGATGGAGAGAGAGTGTGTATGTTTTAGGGTGAGATAAAAATACAATGAAGGAGATATTGAGAGAAGGAGGATGGAGAATGAGAGAGGGGGGGACATAGTGAAGGAGCTAGAGGGGAGAGAGAGAGAGAGAGAGATGATGGGGAGAGACAAAAGGAGGTGGGATAGATATGAGAGAAGATATAGAGGACTTTAGAGGGAAGTAATAAGAAATACATATAGAGAGAGAAAGCAAGAGAGAGGGAGAGGGAGTGACAAGGGATGCAAAGAAAGGGAGGGAGGAGAGTAGGAAGGAAGAGAGATGGAAGGGAATAAAAATGGAGAGAAGGGGAAGAGAGAGAGAGAAAGAGAGAGGGAGAGAGGGAGGGAGGGAGATATGGAGAAACAATTTGTATGTTTGTCGGGTGATATAGAGAGATGAAGAAGGAGAGACAAAGGGATATAGAGATATATATGGAAGGGAGAGAGAGGGAAGAAAAGAGAGATAAAGAGAGGGAGGGGGCGAGGGATAGATAGATATGAAGAGAGAGAGCATGTATGTTTTTGTGGGTGATATGGAGAGACGAATAAGGAGATATTTAGAGAGATATAGATATATATGGAGGGGGGGAGAAAAATAATAAATTTATTGCACTAGGTGCACCTTGATTTTAGTTTACAAATGATGATTTCTAATCCTATTTGATTTCTTTCACTAGATTCATTGATTTCTATGTATATTTTTATTTCTAATTCTATTTCATTTATTGCATTAGATGCATTTACTTCATTAAATATGTTAATTTATAATCATGTTTGATTGAGATTGCACTAGATGCATTGATTTTAGTTTAAATGTTGATTCCTAATTCTATTCGATTGCTAACACTATGTGCATTGATTTCAATGTAGATGTTGATTTTTAATCCTATTTGATTTCTTGCATTAGATCCATTGATTTTAGTGTAGATGTTGATTTCTAATCCTATTTTATTTTTTGCATTAGATCAATTGATTTCAATGTAAAAATGTTGATTTCTCATCTTATTTGATTGCTTGTATTAGATGAATTGATTTCAGTTAAGATGTTGATTTTTGATTTGATGTAATTATCTGTATGTTGTACATTAATTTCAAAGTAATTAAATTAACATTGTGCATTCATTTCAGTATAAACAAAAAGAAATTATTGACAATGTGCATTATGACTAACCTCTTGTAAACAACCTCAAACGAAATAAAATCAAATAAAACTTATTTGTAACTTTTACATAGCCATTTTTTTAAAAATTGAATAGAACTTATTTCAGTCATATTTAAGTTTTAAAATTTTAAAAATGTATTTCAATCATAAGGAATTGATTAAAATACTTGGATGGCTAAGTTAATTTAGGAATGTTGATAACATCATATAAAATTATAGAAATATTATCATATATTGTTTTTTGACCTATATTAAATTACAATATGATTTAATCATATCATGTTATGAATAATATCTCTTAGATAATCTCAAAAAAAATAATATTGATTAAAACTTATTTCAATCCTAATGGTGTTTTTTAATTGAATCTTGAGATAAGAAATTGATTGAAATACTTAAAAAAATTGACCATGATGCAATGGTATATGGGCGGGTGACAAAAAATTCCATATATTGTTTTTTTTTATTATAATATGAATGACTTTAGAATCCAAATAAATTATTTTTAAAATTGAATTGTAATAACATACATGTTGATTGGACTAAAAAACACTTTCTACAAGCTAATATGAAGCATTATTGTAATTATTTGCATGCTCAATATTAAATTGATACATGATCTATTTTAGTTCATTTAAAGAATCAAAGTGATGTGAATCATAATAAGATTGTACATATATCATATTATTCCTAAGTTCTTGTAGATGACTTCAAAATAAAAAAAATTGAATAAATTTTTTGTTGTTTACCAGAGATCTTTTAAATTTGAATTTAAAATTGATTTCAAGCCTATTTGTGTTTTTAAATTCAACCATCATATATTTTATTTCATTTAAGTATAAAAATGACTTGAATCATAAATTAAGATTGTACTTATTTTCTTAGTATATAAAAATAGAAATAAAAACTGTTATATTTTTTAATAAAAGTTATGATCCATAAACCTCAAAAATTTTAAAAATTGTAAACTAGCGAAATAATTTTAACAAATCCATAAACCTAAAAAATTAATGAAATTCCATAAACTGAAATAATAAGCATCCATAAAATAAAATAATGTTCAAGTACATCCTTAAACTATCCAAGTATGATAATATACAAAGTATGTATCACGTGTGAATGCGCCCTATGACATGGGTCTGAAAATATACAAACTATCCACTCTAAGTACCACCAGAACTCCTATGTGAGTTTTTTTGTGTAAAGTAACTGTCCAAAAGCTATTACTACAATATAATGCTTTCAAATTCAAATTAATTACATAATTATTCTAAAAAAATAAAAAATATTGAAATGAATTATTTTGAAACACATTTTTAATTACATATATGAATATTATAGCCTCACTCAAAGCCAAGTGCAAGTCAGATAGGGTGGGGGTTTTGATGAATATGGGTTTGGTGCTCACCTACCTGCAGATCAATGATTGGGGCCTACATCGATGGACCCACATCATCAATGCCTCTATACCTAGGGTCCCACTCACACATCCACATAATTGCCACATCGATATCACTTTTCATATGGGCCTATGTATATAGTGGAACATAAAAAATATAATTATTCTATGAAGTAATTATCATATGTGTAACTTAAAACAAGGAAATGTTTAAATCTGAGGAATAAAAAGGTTTACATAAATTTATAGTCCATGTGGTTGTCTTCCACATGAGATTTATGAGGTGGAGGTGGAGGTGGAGGGGAATCCATGGAAACATACTCTAGTGTAGGATTTCATGGCTAATCAAATTCCCGCTTTCATGACCTCATAACCTCATCCATGTAGATGGGTCGTGTCTATTTGTTATCGTCAAATTATTAATATAAATGAAATCATATATGAACTAGAAATTAATATAACTAATTATGCATAAGTTTTATATATATATATATATATATATATATATATATATATAT
Source organism: Pinus albicaulis (assembly GCA_034641835.2). NCBI lineage: Eukaryota > Viridiplantae > Streptophyta > Pinopsida > Pinales > Pinaceae > Pinus > Pinus albicaulis. The sequence goes on from CM076581.1 coordinate 92,265,577, forward strand.
ATATATATATATATATACCTGGTTTGTTTCACGCTAGTGATGCACCCTACAAGTGTCACAGATGGCATCACGAAATATACATGCATATGAAAAAACTTGGTCAGTGGGTAAAATTACGAGAAATGAATCATCATATTAAGGAAGCTATGGCTCATGAGTCAATGCTAGAGGTCTTCATGTTATCTCCAATGGTATCCCTAGTCTGAACATCTAGTTACGATGGCTACTCTAGCTCTGTCAGCAATACGGTGCTCTAAGAAGATCATGGAAATAATCTCGGAGGTGGTGGTACATGCCCAGAGTCCCTATGATCCCCCTCATGATCACATCTACATCCCAAGCTGACTCCATAATAATGAGATCTGGTATCAGTGTAATATGGCCTCATGTAACATAAACTCTACATATATATGCTTGGGAAAATAAAGGGCGACCTCATGATGTTGGAGAAACTAGCCCCAAGATCCAATGAATCGATGATACACAAAAGGGGTTGCATCAACAGTCTTAAAATATTTGAGTGGAATCATAATTTTATGTGTATCATGGAAATCCAAAGGCATGTTGAACAACTTCCCATGAACATTAATGTTCTTAGTGGCCTCTTTCACCACCTCCCAAGTATGTGGGCCTCTAACCTCACACCTCCTGATCCTGTGTATGGACTGGAGGAGTGGGCTCTCTAGGCCGAACCTCCAGTATGTATCGATCAACCTATTTATGTTTTCTAGCATCAAAGACAAAGTACAACTAGTAGGTTAACTAGTAGAGATGTTAACAAGATCTCGTGTGATCCATGTATGCTAGGATATAACATCCTTCAATATTATATGAGTTGTAGCATCATCCCATGGATGGATATATGATACATTGTCATCTGCACCTTCACCCTACAAAGGTTCTAAAAATAATAAACATAATTTAAAATTTATATTTAAGAAAATAGAAGCATAATAACATATACATTAAACTCAAACACATTAGTTGAAGATGATTCAAAAATTAAATACAATTTCAAGACATAGACACATAATGTTTAAAGAGAATTTAAAAATGTAGGAGGTGTATCTGAAACTAGTGAAGAGGGTCCACTAGATGTAGCATGATTATCAATAGAGACAAAACACTTCCTCTAACATTCTAACCGATGTTGGAGGCGAGATGTATTAGTGTAAAAAACAATGTAGGTGGGCTACGTGATCTATCATGAGCTCGACCATATATAGAATATCTCCTCGCACTTTTATAGCCTGCGGTTGGGGCACGTATAGGAGATGCCTCTCCATATTACATATAATACATTTAAACTAATCCAAGAAAAAAATGTTGACCAAACAATTCCATATAATATAGAACTATTACATATAAACTAATCGAATAAAAAAAAAATTACTTAGAAAGAATGTTGACAAGAAAACCATTTCTAAACTCATGTAAAATAATATATTCTGAAGTTCTAAACTTTAGAGTCCTTTTTTTGATAATTTATCAAAAAAAGTATTTAGTTCTATGTAAACAAAATCGAAAGAAATGATCAAATCGACCTTCACACTTTCTCCCATTTCTAAATAATGCACTTTCTTCATAGGGCATCAATATGTAAATATATATGTAAAAAGCTTAAATAAACATATTTGCAAAACTAATAAAATTTCATGTCAACCATATAATCCAATAGACTTTAAGTTCTTATAATGTTTAACTTTGATACATGACATGTACTAGGTGAAAGCACATGAATACAATGTTTCTTGTACAACATAGTACATAATGAAACAATATGGTACAAACAAAAGAGTCAAAATGTTTTTTATTAACTTTAAATGCATTTTTCATGATGGGTTTAATGTATCTATCAATGATGCATTATTGAAACTTGAACTTATATATATATATATATAAGTTCAATATATGTGTGTGTGTGTGTGTTATAAATAGTGATATGAGAGAATCACAACAAGAACTTGCAATAGAAAATGGCAAGACCTAGAAAGATACAGAGCTCTATTAGAATGGTTTGGGATGGCCCATCCCGAATGACTTGGATCTTAGCTGGATCCACATGCACCCCCCGCCCATTAATAATCTATCCCAGATACTAAACCTTGGTCATGCAAAAATTTCACTTCTCCAAATTGGCATACAAATTGTGTTTCTGCATTGTTTTGAGGACCGTTAGACGTGGTGGAGGTGTTCTTCTAAAGTCTAGTTGAAGATCAAGATGTAATCCAAGTACACCACTAAAAATGATTTGGTGAATGGCGACAAGAAGTTTTACATCATCCTCATGAGTTTTTTGGGAGAATTCATCAACCCTAAAGACATGAGTAGCCATTCTAAAAGGCCATCTGTGAATTTGAAGGTAGACTTCCACACATAAGAGGGTTCGATTTCTACTTGGTGATACCTGAAATTCAAGTCGATCTTGCTGAAAATTTTTTCCCCCTTGAGTTGGTCCAGAAGGTCATCAATCCATGGGATCGGGTACCTATTTCAGATAATGATTCTTTTAAGCCCCTTGTAGTCAATACAAAGTCTCCATGTCACATCCTTCTTCTGCACCAACACAGTCAGTCTACCATAGTGCGATGAACTAGGCTAGATGTGACCTTTGTACAAAAGCTCTTGAATCTACCTCCTAATATCGTCATTCTCCATAAAAGAGCATTGATAGATTGGTCCATTAGGCAGCGACACACCTTGGGTTATATTTATGGAGTGCCTGACCTGACAATGCAGAGGAACCCCTCTCGATGAGAAGAAAATTTCCTTGTATTCCTCCACGAATTTGTCCATTTGCTGCTACTGCGTAGTGGAGACCTGTTTAGAGGCTGCATCCACAATATTGTTCTTTCCCTATGGGAAAATCATAATGAAAAAAAAAAAATCCTTTTTTGGGAAATAATTTTACTGCATTGCTTTGTAGTAACCAAAGAGATGGTGGAAGGCAGTACTACCTCTGGTATCCTCTAAAAATTATTTCCCACGGTAATAATAAGAGAATGAGGCCTAGACTCATACAAAACATGTCGTTTCCACAAGTATGGTTGGCCTAATAATACATCAAAGAATTCAAGAGGAGCAACATCACACAATACCTCATTCATGAAGGGCTTGATGTTGTAGGGAAGGCAGAACTACTGGATAATGCAGAGATCTCTTCCTTGGTGAGGCACCTGATGGTATACGACTACGAGTGTGTTGTAGTTTGTAGGTCGGGTCACTTCATGATCTATGCTGACATGAGGTTATTTTGGTTTCTGCTATCGACAATGAATTGCAGTGGATAACCCTTCACCCACATCTAGGAATGGAAGAGGTGCTCCCCCTCATTTGGATCCTCGCGCTCCTCCCTCTAGAGCTTGGTGGTGGGAACGGTTGAACTAGGTTCCACATCAATGATCCACTTCCATTTTTCATTTCCCTTGTCCATTTTTGACTCAGATCAGAACATGCATATCATTCAGATTCCTTGAGTTCAGCCACCAGTGACTATTTGGGCTGACACTCACTTGTCTTGTGAGTGGCGCTTTTATGAAATTCACACCACTTCCATGTGTCCTTCTTTGGCTTTGTGGTGTTGTTCTCCCTTTTCTACTTCGATAGTTTGTCCTAAGTCACCCTGCTTTTTATTTTCCTCTTGTTATGTGGTTTTGGGGGCACATTTTCCTATCTTTTGATTCTCAGATCCAAATTCTCACTTCTTCTGCTTAAATTTATACTTGATCTTGGCGGCATATCGATATTTCACGCCAAGCAGGGTAATTTCAAGGAAATATATTTCCTCCTGAATGCATACGTGGAAAACATTGCAGACGAACAACACCAACTATTTCTCTGAATTTTTAATACCAAATTTTGTGTGCAGGGTATGGAATAAATTCATCAGCTCATGCACATCTTGATCCCTTTGTTGTCGCAACATGGTCGATTGGATGTGCTTGTCCTCATAGCTCCCCACGGTGTAATATTGTTCCTTGATTCCATGTCAGAATGAATTCCAAGTGGGTGTGGCTAAAAAAATTGAGGCTACTTCCTCATCCCTCTCTTCACATCAGGTTTCCCACCAATATTTGATATGGGAGGTGGCTTTGAGTAGCACAAAGGTAATATTTTATCAATCCGAGAAATCATGGACCAAAAAAAAACCTTCTATAAATTAAACCATCTCTCTATGGCGTATGCATCTATCTAGCCTTCAAATATAGGAATGTTGAAGTTGAGTTGTACCTTGAAGGGAGTGGTGCCTCCAGAGTGACTGGCAGATGAATATGCATTGCTCGTGGGCATCCACCGTAGGATCTGAGAAAATTTGTTTATAATTTCATTCATTTTCCATTTGAGGGCTTCTTCGATCAATATTTTGATAATATCTCCTGATCCCTTGTCTTTATTCTCGCCCACCATGGGAGGGCATCAGGGTTTGTGATGCTAACCTTGCAAGGGTTCAACTAGATCGAGCCCTAACTCCTTATACCCTGACATCTTTGGGGACATGCAAAGAAAAATACGGAGAAAGTCAGATCATTTGATACCACTGATAGAAATTTAATAATAAACAAAATAGAATACATAGATAATTAGAAATACAGAGATGCAATAGAAAAAATATTTGATTTCATTAATATCAAATACTGAAAATGCTTATGGACAGAATTAAAAGGAACTAGCTCTAGCGATGGTATCTTATCTTTGAGAAGGGATGTGGTGGATACATGCCTTTGAACTATGTTATAATCTGGCTCAAGTGCCTTTTTATTATTGAAAAATAAGACAAAACACTAAGCAACCAAAACCCTTCCCCGAGGAGATGTAACACCAAGAGTTTATGGGCCTCGTTGTGGTTAGTTGGGAAAGAAACTTCCCGGGGTCGTAACTTGGTCTTATTATCTTCATTTGGCATGTATGATACCTCGTTGGAAATATTTATCTGAGGAATACAAGTTTTGTCACAGTCCCTTTCCTTAGACTATGGGACTACAACAAACATAAAAAAATGTTGTTTAGGGGGTCAAAATTGCTTCGGAAGTTCAGGACTCGAAAATTGTTAAAAATTGTAAATAAGAAAACTTGTGAAACTATCTAGGTGGAATAGGCAGGTGGCCAGAAATATCCACCTAGGTCGTCCAAGGAAATAAGAAGCAAATCCAACATCCTATTAGAAAACAAAAGAACCAACAAAAGAAAATAAATCTGTAATGTTCCTACTTAGCCTTGGCTAAGAGGAACATTCAATTTTGTTTTAATTTATGTTTTATGAATAAATGAATAAAGGAGGACATGTAAAACTCCTAAAAAGTCTGAATAAATCAATTCCCATGTGAACGAAGACAAATCAGGGCTATGTAAATAATCACTTGCAGGTGTGAAAGAGGTTTGAGCTAAAGATTGGGTCAACCTTGACCAAATCAACCATCTTGTCTAGGTTCATTGCATATCCAAAAGGGATAGCATAGTTCTAGAAGGAAGCCTCTAATGTGAAAAGGGCTAACTCATCAAAGTGGTTTAGGGTTTGCAAGAGCTTTCTCGTCTTATAAAAGGAAAAGGAGGGCAGCAAGAGAAGGTTGCTGATAGATCATATTTCTGAATTATTTGTCTGCTTAGACAAATACCGTTCTCTGCTGTTGAGTGGAGGATTATATCTGTAATTCCTATGAAGGAGTTTCACCTCTTCCTTTGATGATTCAAGGAGGAAATTTTGCTAAAGTGAACCACTATTAGGATTGAGGCCAAGCTCCTACTTACATTGTCAGCACTGATCCAGTGAGGGTTTTGTTGTCTCTGCAAGCTGCAGCAAGTGGTGATCTAGATCGTCAGAGATCTAGTGTATTTTGAGAGTCTCTCTCCATGGAGTAGGTCCTTTGACCTCCTAGAAGAGAGTACCATTTATTGTACTTTCAGATCTACTATTATTCAGTAGTTTTCTGTGTCTCTTGAGCTATAGCGTTGTCCCACTGGGAAAATTGTGTTATTTATGTATGAGGGTTTGCAGGTTGTCTTGCTCATTGTTTAGATCAGGGATCTCTTGTGCTGGGCTTGCCTAGCACTTGTTGATCCATGTATTTCCTTGCTGATCTATGTTTTGTTCAGATCTAATCCATTGTAATGTAATTTCATACTCAGAAATTTACTGTAGCAGTTTCCATATCTGAAACTTGTTTCTTAGATCTACTCTTATTCATGCATGCTCTTGTCAAAATTCCAAGTGGATATTGTAGAGAAAAATATATAGTTTCCAAATCTAATATAGATCTGATATTTTATCCATAGATATGCCCTACATATAAGTTGTAACTCACATCTACTAAACCTCCTAGAAAATAATTTTGTTGAAGCATTTCTACAAATTTACATGTGCATCTGCTCTCTTTTATGAAGATTTACTGTTTTATTGGCTCATGCTTTCCACTGTATAATGAAAGGGATTTTTCATAATTATTATTTTATGTTGTAATATTGAGATATCATTCCTCTTGCTGATCTCCACTAAAAATTAGCTAAAACTGTGCAATTCCTGAAGTAGTGCTTGCATTTTACCGCAGCCTTCCCCTTTGGGTGCCTATTAGCTAGTCTAATTTTTGGGAGATCTGTTTAATGTGCTTAAACTGATCTTTTTCTGATTAAATTCCATATATAAGTCACATACAGAATAATTGAGGGGAACCCATCCATGATCTAGGTTATTCTTGCTTAGTTTTACTTATATAGAATTTTCCTTGAAGACCTTGTTGAAATTCCTGAAAAGGGGTTATTCCAAGTTCTATAGACAGAGTCAAAAGTTGGCCAGGAAGCCTATGTATCTCACCCTTTCTTTGAAGGGTGACATATACAGTAAATTCCTTTGTATTCCATCTCTGAAATAGAATCTTGATAATCCTGAAAAAAGGATCATTAGAGTGGTATTAGAGCTCCACTCTTGGCACAACCTGTGCTAGCATTGGAGCACCATTCATGTTGTATTTCGAAGATGAAGATCCTATTTATGAGAGGGAGAGGATATATTACAATATAATTCATATAAATTATGACTATACTACTGTTGACCTTGACAAGGGTCAAGACAAGGGGAAAACCCCTGAATCAATGAATGATAAAGATACGGAGGCAAAGGAGTTTGCAAAAACTCTCTTGGAAGCTATGCAAGATATATACAAGGAGATAAAGGAGATGAGGATAGATAGAATGAGGGAGTCCCTTGGGAGATTCCATCAAGAATAAAGTTCTGATATGTCTCAGTTTGGGACTGGTCAACCTGTGAGCTTGCCACAAGTTCCACAGACCTCACAATGCTCTACAATGCATACCTTATTGGCTGTAGAGAATGAAGAGCTACAAGAGACAACCTCTTTGGAAGGTTATTTTGTATAATATGACTCACAAAGTCAAAGGTTCAGGGATAACTTGAGCTTTCAAGACTTCTTCCATCTCAAGGACCGGAGGAGGCCATGGCAGCAATATAGAGATGGAGGTTTATTTCATGGGAGACACCACACTATGGGAAGGTTATTCTTGCCTAAGTTCGATGGATCACCCTCTTGTTCTGCCAAAGCATGGGTGGAGAAGTTGGAAATACATTTCCAGTTGAATAAAGTTCCCAAAGCAGAAGCCATCAATATTGTTGCGCTGCATTTTGAGGGAGAAGCCCACAACTGGTCGTTTCATGGACTATCTAAATTAGGGCATAGCAATGTGTAAAAATATGATGAGTTCACTAGGAGACTAGTGGAGAGATTCGATCAGAAAGATCCGGACGCCCCTTTCATAATTTTGGCAAAGCTTAAACAAACAGGAGATGCAGAGGCCTATATCTCTGAATTCCTGAGGTTATCTATAATGGTCCCTGATCTATCAGTAGCAAGGAGAGTCTACATGTTCATTGATGGCCTGGAAGAACCATTGCATGGGTTGGTTAAGTCAACCAAGCCCATCACTCTGCATGATGCCATTGAGAGAACTAGAGATCTCCAAGATTCCTTGCCAAGGGAAAAGGAAACCTTCCCAAGAAAAGACACCCACTCTTCTAAGGAGAAAGAGGGAAAAGCTGCTCCACCAAAGGAGATCTCACTGAAGATACCTCTTGACATTGATCTCTGGAGGGAGTTGGGGAGAAAGAAATTATGTTTCACTTGTCAAGAGCCATGGGTACCGGGACATAGATGTGCTGCTAGAAGATGTCACAACCTGGTGATGATGAGGAGGAGGATCAATCATCATCCCGAGAAGAAGGAGCCTTTGCTCCAACCAATGGGACTCTTGCTTCTTCCAGAGGAGTGCCCAAGTATTTGACCCTTAGAGTGCAAGGTTCAGTTATGAACCAAAGAGTGTCTATTATGATTGACAGTGGGGCAACCCACAAATTTATTGATGCTCACCTTTTGCAGAGGAGAGGGATACCTACTGATACTTTTGATGGGTTATCTGTTTTGGTTCAGGGATATATAACTATGCAATGCATGCAGTATATTCCATCACTTTCTGTGACTATGGGAACCTACACCTTTGAGGACCATTTATTTGTAGTGCACATATGAGAAACCAACATCATTTTGGGTGTCCAGTGGTTGATTACTTTGGGAAAAGTCAGCACTGATTGGAAGGCCTTGCAGATGGAATGGGTGGATTTGAAGAGTGGGAAACAAAAATTCATTCAAGGCATGCACACCTACCCTTCACCTAATGTTTCCACCCACACAAAAAATATGGAATTGCACAGTGGGGGCAGGGACCTCACAGTTCCTTCTCTCATTTTTATGAGAATGATGCAAGGAACATTCCTACATCATGGCAAGCCACTTGGGATGCCATTAGATTCTGTGGGGGAAGCGTCACCAAGTGCTGAAACAATGGAAGAGAGAGCCACAACAATGTGGGAGGAAGCAAGGGGGAAGATCAGCCTTCCCACAAACAATTTTGGCATGCATAATACCCAAGAAACAAGCAGCAACAAAGCAAGCACCACCATAGATGCATCAACATCGTTGTCTTTTTTGAGATATGTAGATCCATATTGGAGGTCTCAACTCCTTGTGGAGTACTCCAAATATCTGCACACCAGGATGATATTAGATGGCATGAAGCAAGGAGGAGGCTATTTGGTCCATGAAGGGGTGATCTATCATTTTGGTAAAGTATCCATGTCTCAAGCCTCCAAGATTAAACAAGAGATACTAAAAATAGCACACAAAGAGTTCCTTTCTAGCTATATGCAGTCAGCAAAAATCTACTCCCTAATCTTGAAGAGTTTTGATTGGGAGGGTATGAAGGAAGAACTACATCAACACTATGATTGGGAGGAACTACATCAGCACTTACAAGAGTGCAATAGTTATGAGGAGATGGGGCAGCCAAGGGATCCTATGCAGGAGATATTTCAGCCATCTCTTTCTTCTCTTAAAATAGGAGAAAAGCCCATGCCTAACTCTATGTGTGTGGGAGACTTGAATGGTAAAGAATATGATCTTATGGAGCATGTTTATTTTTCTTATTTGACACATTCTCTTACCATATGTATGCAGGCCATGGCTGCTACAAGGAGTCATATTACATGTAGGTCTCAAGGAAATGATGAGGCCAATAAAAATTCCAAGGCTGGCCACTCCCTTGAGGTGCAAAGGGAGATTATCTATCATGATGGGTGCTTCCCAAAGGCACCTAGTTAGGGCTTCACTTTCAGCCATGTCAAAGTAACCCATGCAACAAATATGTGGTGGGGGTACTACCTATCACACTCAGGTATACTCAAAACAAGGAGTGCACTACGTTGGTACCTTATGTGGGATTGTGACCCACCTCCTCAAGTGTAAATTTCAGTTTGCCTATATGTGATTTTGCTTCCATACATAGATGACATATTCGTATTGTTTATGGGTTTGTATGGACAAAAAGTAGGTAGTTTATATGTACCAGATGGGATGGAACTTTATCCTGTACTTCATGATACATGTTTTAAATGTGACATTGCTTCACCCATGTTTATTTCTGTTGAGTTTTACACTCTTGAAGGGATAGACTATGCCCCTATCATGTTAGCATTGAAGGAGGAGTTTCTGATGTATTGGCTTGGTGAGCACTTAATCCATGATGGAAGCTTGATCCTTGATCGTGTCATCAATGGAGACCAAGAAGAACTACAACTCTTACCCTGTCAGTTGCTTGAGTACAAGAAACATTTTGGAGGGGAGGAATGTAATGTTCCTACTTAGCCTTAGCTAAGAGGAACATTCAATTTTGTTTTAATTTATGCTTTATGAATAAATGAATAAAGGAGGACATGTAAGACTCCTAAAAATTTTGAATAAATCAATGCCCATGTGAACAAATACAAATCAAGGCTATGTAAATAATCACTTGCAAGTGTGAAATAGGTTTCAGCGAAAGACTGGGTCAACCTTGACCAAATCAACAACGCTGTCTAGGTTCATTACATCTCTAAAAGGGACAACGCAGTTCTAGAAGGGAGCCTTTAATGTGAAAAGGGCTAATTCATCAAAGTGGTCTAGGGTTTACAAGAGATTTCTCATCTTATAAAAGGAAAAGGAGGGCATCAAGAGAATGTTGTTGATAGATCATATTTCTGAAGTATTTGCCTGCTTAAACAAATACCATTCTCTGTTGTTGAGTGGAGGATTGTATCTAGAATTACTATGTAGGAGTTTCACCTCTTCCTTTGATGATTCAAGGAGGAAATTTTTCTGAAGTGAACCACTATCAGGCTTGAGGCCAAGCTCCTACTTACATTGGTAGCGTTGATCCAGTGAGGGTTTTTCTATCTCTGCAAGCTGCAGTAAGTGGTGATCTAGATTTGCAAAGATCTAGTGTATTTTGAGAGTCTCTCTCTATGGAGTGGGTACTTTGACCTCCTGGAAAAGAGTACCATTTCTTGTACTTTCAAATCTTCTATTATTCAGTATTTTTCTATGTCTCTTGAGCTACAACGTTGTTCCACTAGGAAAACTGCATTATTTATGTATGAGGATTTGCAGGATGTCTTGCTCATTGTTTAGATCAGGGATCTCTTATGTTGGGCTTGCCTTCCACTTGGTGATCCATGGATTGGGTTGATGATCTATGTTCTATTCAGATCTGATCCATTGTAATGTAATTTCATACTCATAAATTTACTATAGCAGTTTTCCAGATTTGCAACTTTTTTCTCAGATCTACTCTTTTTCATGCATGCTTTTGTCGAAATTCCAAGTGGATCTTCTAGAGAAAACTATATAGTTTCCAGATCTGATATATATCTGATATTTTATCCATATATCTGCTCTAGATCTAAGTTGTAACTCACATCTGATGAACCTCCTGGAAAATAACGTTGTTGAAGCATTTCTGTAAATTTACATGTGCATCTGCTCTCTTTTCTGAAGATTTATTGTTGTATTGGCTCATTATTTACACTATATAATGAAAGGGATTTGTCATTATGATTATTTTCTTCTTTAATACAGATATATTAGTCCTCTTGCTGATCTCCACTAAAAATTAGCTAAAACTGCGCAATTCCTGAAGCAGTGCTTGCATTTTACTGCAACCTTCCCCTTTGGGTGCCTTTTAGCTAGTCTACCTTTTCGGAGATCTTTTTAATGTGCTTAAACTGATTTTTTATGATGAAATTCCATTTATAAGTCAAATACAGCATAAATCAAGGGAACCCAACCCTGATCTGCGTTATTCTTGCTCAGTTTTACTTATACAACACTTTCCTTGAAGACCTTGTTGAAATTCCTGAAAAGGGGTTATTCCAAGTTCTATAGACAGAGTCTACAGTTGGCCAGGTAGCCTCTGGATCTCACCCTTTATTTTAAAGCTGACATATCCAGTAAATTCCTCTGTAGTCCATCTCTGAAATAGAATCTTGAGAATCCTGAAAAAGGATCATTACAAAATCAAAACTAGTAGTCGATCAAGCAACAGAGAATAAAAACTCAAGGAGAACCTAATTTTAGAATAACGTTTTCTCCTAGAGATGATCGTGATATATTTGTAAGATTTCAATGGAATTAAAGTACTTTTGTTCCTTTTTCTACATAATGTAGAATGTTAGAACTATCACAAGTTTGGGCATGTTGTAGCAAATTTCTAGATCAGATCGTATAAACCATATCAGTAGAGATTCCAGCAATTCCAATAGCCAAGGAGAATGGAAAACATGTACTCTTGTGGTTTTTATGGTTATTTTTAATCATGTTATTTTTTTGACCATAAGGAAATAGATTGGATGTCTAACCATTTGAGGAGAGACACATTTCATGGATAGGCTAGATATGGCATGAGAAGTAGAAGATTTGATCCTCTTACTTGATATCTTGGCCATGTGGAGCGCTTATTATGCCATATATTTTTCCATATGGCTAGGGATTTTTTGATGTCTTGTTATTCAAGGAAAAATCGCCAAAAGCAGTAAAAACAAAGAGGATATAGCACTAAGAAAGTGAAGCAAGAGAGGAAGTAGATCAAGGAGTATAAGAAGGAAATCGAAGAGGATAAGAAGGAACCCAAGATAGTGTGGTGAAAGAAGAAGAAAAATATCTTCAATTAGTAAAGATAAATCACTCCTATAATCCATGGCTATTTCATGCATAATTATAAGTGCTGCAGATCATGAGAGGTACACAACCTCAGGGGGGGCATATGATGGATTTTTTAGCAACACATGATCAGTTATTTTAAGTGTCATGCACATTTGGGTCCACAGGATCAACCTATCTCCTGGAGGTATATTGATATCAAGGGGAGTTATTCATGGTATTAAGATTCATGATTTATCTTGTCTCTTTCATTTCTTTCCACTCATGTGTTTTGTAGAAGTTTTTATGTCTTTCATGACTAGAAAGAAGAGCACAATTTTCAGCCATGTCTTGGTTTCCACTAACAACTGGCTAAAAGGCTATGCAACCATGCATAGATTATGATCACAACTCTATGATTTTTTGAGATTACTTGTGACATGGACCATCAATGGATGATTTGTTGTATGATTCTCACTACAACCATTTATTTTCTATTATTTCATCATTATGTATTGGTATTGAGTCTGATCAATAATAGTTTGAGTCATCATGGTGATAGGCTCGTTTTGGAGGAGTATCATGGAGTCATTTTGTAGGCACATTTATGGGCTAATGACGATGTAATTGTCATGATGTATTATGTGTTTGAGTAATTGGTCTGTAGTAGATGATCATAGCACCCATGTATTTTATTTTATGTATTCATGTATAATGCTTATGGAACCATGTACTTGTATTATACTACCTTTTTAGGTCACTTAGCCATGATTCATGAGGTCATGTTATGCCCATATGAGCTATGGATGAGGTATATTGTGTCAGTGATAAAACCATGTATTTATCATTGTATACATCACTTGATTCATGGTAATTTGGAGGTTCAGTCCATATGGTGCTTCTACTTGTGAAAGGAAGCATTTTTTGCTGCAGTGGAAGTGGTAATTTCAACTCAACAATTGGTACCTCTACAGCTTGGATATATCATGTATTCCGGGGTGAATTATTTGTTCTTATTTACTTCAGCAATAAATTGTTGCCATTGTAATCTTCTTGGAGGTGTTCATGATATGCCTCATACTATATTGTGACAATGGGGTTATTGGCCTCATGTGATGAGATGTTATTGTGGTTGTTGCTATGTACTTATGGGGGATATTGTGCGTGGTTACCTCATATGATGTTGCTATCTGGAGGAGTGATGGATTGATGCTCTAATTGCATGTTGCTCATTTTTTCCATTATGTTGATGAAGAATATGTGAATGATGGTCGCCTTATGTTGGCATGATGCCACTTGCTGCTAGTACTTGTTGGATGGTATTTTGATCTGGATGATGATTTTTTGCTTGTTGCTTGTTGCTATGATTATTTGATGCATGGATGATATTTCACATGTATTATATTTTATCCATGTAGAGATATATTATTCCTGTTTTACTTCACTTATTACTACCTATTTGTATCGAGTTGACCCTTTTTCATTGATGTCAAAGGGATAGAGAATTTGGAGAGAATTTGGATGGATAGAGATCAACCTCACATGTTCATGATGTTGACATCAATGCCAGAGGAGGATTTTTCTTTCATTTTAGTGTTGGCATTGATGTAAACAAGGTGATGGTGATGAGCTACGTGTCATGCGATCATGGTGATACTTATCATGCGTGAATGGATGTTGAATTGGTGGTTTTACTAGTTGGCTTTGATATATTGATAACGAGATGGTTGTGTTGGTATTGATGTCAACTCTATAGGTAATACACTTATGTCAACCTCATGTGCAAAATTGATGCACCATGGTCTGTGTGAGTATGTGTTTGTATTAATGATTGATCTTATTGATGATGAAACACTTGATGGCATTGGTGTAGCTTTATGGTAGCATGATGGTTTTGGAGGAGTTGGCTTGTGTTCACATGTGCATTGACGGATATGTCATGACGATTTTTTTATTCTGCTACAGGAAGATGGTGCTTCTACAGTTGATCATGCAGATCTACATGTGTTAGAGGTGGTTGATGGAACACTAGTTGAGTTGTCAACTAGGTCATCATTAAGTCTTCATGTCTATGCCTACAAGGATGACTTGTAGTACTGGTGTTATGGATTCATGACGTGAAACTGATGTTGCGTAGGTCCTTGAGATGCATTGTAGCTTGTTCCGAGGTATGATGGATACTAGATGACTTTTTAGAGCACTTCTGAACCTTGTTTATTGTCCCTTTTAGGTAAAATTGAAAGTGACACTTGGGAGGAATGTTTATCTACTTGCAGATGTATTTGAGGCCATGTCCGAGTTTTGGAGGCTACTATAGATGCAGGGGAAGGTGATCCAACAACTGTCAGAGAACTTGAGCTGAAGGATTGATGGTTTCCCTCTCGTTTAGCCATAATCACATACACAACATCCTATGGGAGTCACTAGAATCCTACAGTTGCATGTAGACAGTGCTAAGGGAGCGGTTACCACTCCAAGGTACCAAAGTCACATGGAGAGAGTGTAAAGGGAGGGACTATGGTATTTTTGAGTTTTACTCCTAATTCCTTGCATTTTTTGGAAGAAAATTAGATTGGAAATTCCTACAGGCTTCCAGAAAAAGTGAAAAGGTTGAAAATGGTTTGAAAATGGCCATTGTATGTGAACACATTTAGTACACCAGTAGTGACCATATTGGATTGATTTGATCAAATTTTGGCACCTTTTATCCTAGAACAAAACTCAATTTCATCCTACATGTTTTATATACTTGATCTTGGAATTATGTGATGGTTGATTATGAGTTAATTGAGTTGAGGATGTTAGAGAGTCTATTGGATAAGGTTTCATTAAGTGTTGATGCTTCAAATCTTGTGTATTGCCTAGATTCTTCAGTCCCTGACTGATAGTGGCTGAATAATGTTGTAGATTTGAAGCATGCTACAGAATAGATTAGAATTGGAGTTGCTGGTGTATATATTGTTTATGGAAGAGTTTTTGTATTCTATTGGAGTATATGTTGGTGATCCTCTCATACTTGTCTTGAAGGATTTACTAATGCATTTAGCACTTAACCATGTGTCTTATGATGCTATTTATATTATGCAACATTCTATTGAGGTGAGGGTACATTCAGATTTATTTTGACACTATTTTGTTATTAGAAAGCACATATTTTGTGCATTGTTTTATTTTGATTTCATGATGAGATCTTACTGATGAGAGTATGTATACAGAGCTGATTTCTAGTTGAGCATAGTTTCTTGGGAACTAGTTTGAAAATACATCAAAGGTGGTTCACATGGTGGTGAGGAGAAGTGAATTCATGGAGGTGGAGCAGTGATAGAGAAGCGTCAGCGAAAGGAAGAATTTTCTCAATCCAATGGTGGTTGGATAGTCTAATGGTAGTTGGGAAAGGATCAAATTATCGTGATGGCCTTCAATGGATGGTAGTCCGCAGAGATCTATAGAGAACATAGTATTTCAAGTTGATCTAGTAGTATCAAGTATCCTAGCCAGTGAGATTTGGAATCATGTATATGAGGTAGAGTATCCATGCTGAGGGGAGTGAACACAATATGTAAAAGATCAATTTCTTTACATAATATAAATTTAGAGCAGAGCATCAACATCAAAGGTGGTATATTTCCCGGTCAAGGGTTTTCCACCAGACATCTTGTGTCTCATGTGTGATTTATGTGATCTGCATTGTTTACTATTTATGTTTCTCAGAGGGTTATGATGTAGCTTCTTATTTGGTTTATATGCATGATATAAACTAATGTGTTGTTGGTTTATGCATGATTCAGGAAGTGAAGTAATAAAACGAAAACTTGATATATAATTCACACTACTGATTCAACTATCCCCCCACCGTCTTAGTAGTGGTCAAAGGTTTCCAACACAAGTAAGATATCTTCATATCCTCTCACAAATCTGTCACAGATTTAATATGAAACACTTATGAAACATTCCATGATTCTTCTCCTTGAAATTTTCTTGATCACTTATCCCAAATATTCTTCAAATCTTTAAAATTTTGAAGTTGAAATTCAAATTTGAGACTTGCAAGCCAAATATGACTTTGCTAGAATCTTCAAATATGCCTACAAATATTACTAAACTCGTCCAAATTCTAGATATAAGTGAATACATGTTATTTTTATAATATTTAACCATAAATTAAATCAAATATTAAAACAAATGTTTTGGAAAATAATAAATATAAACCCATATATGATCATGAAAATAGTCTTAGTGTAGGATGATGGAGCTATGAAATATGGTAAATATTGAAGGAAAATGAAACAAAAGAGGGTGAAATGGATAAAAATTTGGAGACCCAACATTCCCCCCCAACTAAAAATGTTGCATGTCCTCATGCAACTTTGCATTCATTGTCATTTACTGAATTCATATTATTTTTTGCAGCCTTGAGGTGTGCAAGATTTGTCAAGAAGTATTTTTTCTAACTTTGAGATGCCTACAATACTTGCAAAGTCTTCTTTAATTATTTCTTTTTCTTCAGAGCTTGATGTTGTGTGGAGTATTTTCTTCTTAGAAAGATATCTAAGTGACACCTCCTGTGGTCGGTTCTTGTGTCGAAACCATAAATATTTCTAGCATTTGTTCTTGTGTGACAACACTTTTCCTTTACTCTTCTTATTGTTGTAACAAATAATACTTGAAAATGCATTCAAAATGAAGACTTGTTCATATACATATCAATAAATCATTTTTCATGATTTGAATCTTTTTAAAACATATCCGTCTTTGAACCAAATAGAAACAACATTTAGTTGAGATAAAAATGTTGGTAAACAATATATGGAATATGAAATTAAGGAATGGTAATGTATATCCCCCCCACCCCCTCAAATAAAGATTTTTATATCTTTTAAGCAATGTCACATGAGAAATTTTCCAGATACATATCCTTTAGAATTCATGGTATTAATTATTAAAGATTAGAAAACAACATATCTTCACCTACCTGAAAATTCACTAAGCTATGCATCTATGAAATATTGGTTGTTACTATTGGATCAAAGAATGTGAAGTGGAAAATATGATCTGCTTCTTTATCTCTTGAATGTATGAATAATTTATGAAATCTAAAATTGGAATCTTTGTATCTTCTTATTGTTGGAACTAATATACTGATGCTAAAATATGAAAATGAATCTAAATTATTGGAACATTGTTGAAAGCTAATGAAATCATATAGTATTCATTCATATCTGCACTGTGGCATAATTCTTGTGTATGTGAATAATTTTTTTTGATGTCGAACATAGAAAAAATTATTTGGTTCTGGCCATTAATGAATGTCGTTAAACAACATTAGACTACTCACCATGAATTCCATTGATACTCAAGATGCCAAAGTATATATTACCTGGTATGATTAAATGAGTTGTAGTCGAGTCACACAGAAGATCCAACAAACAAGGGCCATTGATGTATTCACATTATTTATTGGCGAGAGAAATTGCCATTAAGGCATGAAAGCCTTAAGGTACTAAAATGATCTCTACTATCAAACCCAGATAATGTGTTGAAGTCGATAGGTGAAGAATTGTCAGAAAGGAGGCTTTAATGAGTCCCCCATAATCTAACATGAGTATAATGTAGTGATTTAGAGGACCATAGATGAAAAATTTTCACTATCAAGAAGGATTTATTTATTGAAAGGAATATGGAAATGAGGTAACTTAACATTGTAAGTGAATTGAATAACTTTATTCATGGGTTAAGGTGAATGTATGTGAGGAATGAAATTATGAAAGTTCCAAAGGGAAAATGGTTTTGATGTCATTATTTGGTAGTAGGAAGACATAGAAATTTGGATTTCAACATGAATGGAATGTAACCTTAGAGAGAGGAAAATGAATGACTATAAATTTCATGAGGGATGTGATTTGACATGGAATTGACCTCTTCATATTCTTTCTAAAAAATAATTTGGTCTTCGAAAAACACTTGTGCATGGATTGATATTCTTTGACCATCCTAGAATCTGCAAAAACATAGCACTAATCACCAATACAACATAAAATTATTGCAAGAGAGAGAGAGAGAGAGAGAGAGAGGTGATAATTCTATCTTAATTTTATATATACGCAAATAATTCACAAAAAGTGCTAATAAAACAAATTGAAGGAAGATAAATAAAAATGAATTGCACTTTTACCTGTCGGGAATGGTACCTTGGACTACCCATTAGTGTTTTTTCAATAACTTTTTCATTTCATATTTAATTTGAGTGATTCGAAAACCATGTTAAAGTGAATTTTTCCAAGGCTAATTGCTGCAAAATTAAAAGAAAATGACCATATTTTTATTGTCTCTAATGTCGATAAAAATGATCCCATGATGTATATCTTGTCAAGATGTTTCTAACGAGTCTTGAAACACATCAAATAGATGTCGTATGAGAAATTTATTCCCATTTGATTTTTTTGTGAAACAATTTGTGGTAGCTCCAGGGAGTGCCACATTGATAGATGATGTGGTAAAATGTTGACTAGGAAAATTAATGATGTTGATGTGGTAGTTGAATAGGTGATCACATGGATTTTTGATGTGGATGTTAACTAGTCATACTACGAATGTGGCAGACCATTGATTGGGTGATGTGGCAGCAAACACGTAGACCAACGATGTTCATGTGGCAATTCAATAGGTGATCATATGGATTGTTGATCTAGATGTTAACTTGCCATACTGCGGATGTGGCAAATCGTTGATTGGGTGATATGGAAGCAAACACATAGACCAATGATGCATTATTAAATGGAGGAATGATGTTGATGTGGCAGTTGAATAGGTGATCACATGGATTGTTGATGTGGATGTCAACTAGTCATACTGCGGATGTGGCAGGACATTGATTGGGGGATATGGAAGCAAACACATAGACCAATGATGCATTAGTAAATGGATGAATGATGTTGATGTGGCAGTTGAATAGGTGATCACATGGATTGTTGATGTGGATGTCAACTAGTCATACTGCGGATGTGGTAGGCCATTAATTGGGTGATGTGGCAACAAACATGTAGATCAATGATGCTGATGTTGCAGTTGAATAGGTGATCACATTGATTTTTGATGTGGATGTTAACTAGTCATACTGCGGATGTGGCAGACTGTTGATTGCGTGATGTGGCAGAAAACACGTAGACCAATGATAGATTAGTAAATGGATCAATAAATAGCTGCCACATAGGCAAATCGTAGAATGCCACGTGGTATCCTTGTTTTACCCAATTTCAATGCATCCTTGGATGATTTGAACTCACAACCTCTTCATCACAAATCCAACGTCTTACCACTACACCACAAGTGATTTTTATTATATAAAGTTGCAAAATGCATTTTTAAATATTAACAATTTTCAATTTTTATTAAAAAACAAAATTAGTTGGTTGAATTGAACATGAATTTTTTTTTGGCAAGTGAATCAGACACCACACGCATCGAAATATTAACAATCCACCAAGATTTTTTATTTCAATTCGAACTCATTCCCTTTCCCTGAAAAGTGGATATGGCCAACTAATTGGACTGCCAGACTTATAATTTTACAAACCAATGTTTTTATGACAACTCTAGAGCTCAAAGCTTGACGGCATGTGCATATTATTTTTCAGGTTGAACGCCAAAGCCCATCCCAAGTTCCAGTGTTGTAGCATTTTGTTTCTCAATCTTTATTTTTTCCGAACGCCACACAATGAAATTCATTGTTGTCTTGTTGATTTACATGAAATGGGTTTTTTATTTTTTAATTAGGTTGGGCTTTTGTTTTTTTCTATTCATGGTTTATTTGCATGTCGTGGCTTATATATGGTTGTTTCTTTTTATGGTGGGTTGGGTTTTTTTAATGTGCTTTAATTTTAGTTTATATCTATATATATATATATCATTGTTTCGTGTTTATTTCATGATTTGTTTTATTTTGGTTTTTTTTTTTTTAAATGTGTTTTGTTTTTTAGATGGTCGTTTCTTCATATTTTGTTATTTTATATATATATATTAAATATATATAAATATACATATTTTTATATATAATTTTTTAATTGTTTATTTATTTTTATTGATGATGATGATGGTTAACGTCCACTGGGACACAAAAAAATACAATTTTTTTTCTAAATCATTAAAAAAACACAATAAATTATTTTAGTAAGATTTGAGATAGATCTAATTGAAAATTAGAGATAAAAAATTAAACAAAGTTTTAGACTGCATAGTAAATTTAGATTTCCTAGTGATTTCATTTCCGATCTATGAATTTTATTCTTGAGTTTCAAAGCTAACTTATCTAAATTTTCCTTACTAATCTTCAAGGTCACAATAAGGTGGAAAGACAACATTCTTTATTCATTTGAAATCTGAAATTTGAAAAGAAAAGTAAGGAGAATTGATCTGAAACAACAAATTTTAGCTTTTGAAACTCTACTTGGTTTCCTTCTTCACAAAAGTATCTTCTCTTGTAGATCTCCCTTCCAATGGTTAGTGAATGAGGTGGATCTTATTGCACCATCAAATGAAATTTTTCAAGAAAATAAATGAAATCAAATATCAAGACCAAACTTAAAAACATTACGAAGCTTAGTTTTATTTCCCTATTATATCCTACTCTATTTTATAAAAGACGAATTTTTTTCAAGTGTAGGAGTGTTTCCAGTGAAGCCATTTACAGATCAAGATATCTAGTATGCTCACATCAAAATTTCAAAAATATACTGCAATGTCTATCAGGATATGAGAGACCAATTGTCCATTCGGATTTGTTACTATGATTTGTTTAAAAATGGAAGAATGTTGTGGCCTAGTCACTTTTTGAAAAAAAAAATCAATATATTCTTTAAATCCACAAATGGTTTACTATCAAAAACTTTTATAGTACCAAAATTGATTGAAACTCATGCATCCTTTAAATTATTTTTAACATGATGTTTAGCTATGCATCTAAAGATGAATGTAACTAAAATAATATGTGATTTCAACAACTTTGATTAGGAAGAACCACACAATCGTGATGTGCATGCTCTTACCTCTCATCTTACCACTCCTCCTAAACATAGTTGTGTAAAATAAATATCTATGTATAGTTCCATGTCAATGGTTGAGAAAGTGTTGAGTAATTTAATTGTGAGTTAAATACCAAGCATTAAATTATCAATCTAGGTTTGTATACTTGTGAAATGCACTTGCACAATGTATGCTAGGAATTAACTCTCAATCAAAATGTAAATTAACCTATGGAAATAATTGAAATATTGAAATGAAACCTATTAATGAAAATATCTAAATGATCACACACATGTAATTGTCTCAAAGAATATACCTATTAAAGCATTAAATTCAGAACTTGAAAATAGTGCATTGAAATGAAACAAACTCATCTATTTCTATACAATGAAAGATTTTGAAATTCTATTGTATAAAACACAAAGGAAAATCTTATTCTATTGGACTTTAAAATGAATATGACATGTAAATAATATTTATTGAATTTGAAAGTGATTCGAAAATATTGAACTTGAAAAAAATTCTAATCTATTAAAGTCAAAGGTAAATTTGATTTATTGCACATAGAAAAAAATATATCTATGGAAAGCAAATGATTTGAAAATAAAATGCATAAATATTATTTAGATTACTAATGTGTGCACACTAAATGAGAATAAATTATAACTATAAAATTATCTATGAATTTGAAACTAAGAAACTTAAATGAAGTGATAATAAAAGAGCATAAAGATAGTGCATAGAAAAAGAAATATCTAATCAAAATAATTGAAATAAACTTTGTAGAAAAATAAAATAATCTATCTTGCAAAAATGGAACATTAAAATACACTTGTACTAATCAGGGAGCCCTCCTGAATCACACTAGAGGTGGAAAGTTCAGGAATTTTTTGATAAAAAACCATATATCATCATGAAGGCATAACCTTATAAAATGATTTTATTAAGTAAAGTGAGCTTAAATCATATTCATAATATCAAGTATAAACGTACTTAGTCCTTAGAATTCGAAAACTTAACACCTGGTTGATTGGAAAAGGCACTCGTATTTATACATAAAATAAGATAACTAATTAATAAATGTAGACCCACAAATCTCTCATAGATCCACAAATATCTCGTGTTGTTACAATCATGTATTAACATTTATCAAGTAATACCTCTTCATATCTTCTCACAAATCACTGATATATTTAATGGGAAAGACTTATTAAAACTTCTATGATTATTCTCCAGGAAATGTACTTGATCAATGATCGCAATTATTCCTCAAATACTCAAGAATTTGAAGAATAAATTTGAATTTCATACTTAGAAGCAAAATATGAATTTGCTAGAATCTTCAAATATGTCAACAAACATCACAAAACTCATCCAACTATTAGATATAGGTGAATACATGTTATTTTTCTAATATTTAACCATAAATTCACTCAAAATAGTAAAATAAATTCTTTGGAAAATAATAAATATAAACTCATATATGAACATGAAAATTGTCTTAATGATGACACTACAAAATGTGGTAAATACTTAAGAAAAAAAAATAAAAAAAATGAAAAGGAATTAGAAACAATGATGCAGTTGTTACGCAAAATGTGATTTCTTAGCTTACCAAATTCCATAGAAAGGTTGAAAAACTTAAGGAAACTATATGCCTTGCATCATTTACAAGTTACTACCAAGGTTTCCTAAAGTTGAAAACAAGTTTAATATTTCTCTTGTTTTTTCTGTGCGCAATCCTATGCAGTCTACTCCATCTATTACTATTTTAGTAGAGGTGTGAATATGCATTCCATTGTTGATAATTTCATTTTGTCAATTTTTCTTTATCTTTCTGGGATATGAGTATTTTTTTTTCAGAACATGTTTGTAGCCACGCCTATAGTCAGAATAGGGAAAATGAATTATGATATAAAAATTACTCAATTGTCAGTGATGAACTCTTAGGAGTTTTCAATCTTTCTATAAGCATCAAATGTCCATGCCTTTGTGCTCTTATTAGTAATATATTAGTTTGATCCATTGTGAGATGCAACATGGGTATGAGGAAATTCATTTGAGAAGTTCTAAATGGAAGGAATAAAATAAGTGAAAGTGATAACTCTGATTCTCAGTTTAGGCTTGTTATTACCTTCGTCTTGCTTGTACGGATAGAATCCTAGAGATAGACTATGGTTTACATTTGTGGAAATGTACAAAGTGCATGGATTGGTTGTGCTTTAAAAAGACTCATGAAACAAGAAGAATAGTAAAAGAATTCATGCTTCAATGTAGGTGCACATGTTCCACATCGAAGTCAATATAGCTTACACTTATCCCTGTGTACTCCTATTGTACAGAGGGTTGAACATAGTTTTATCTAGTCAATAATTTAGGATTTTTTAATAACGCGGAAATAATTTTAAATCCATTTTTTTTAATAAGTTTCAAAGTTCAGAAACTCTTTCTTTCATTGGAACAAATTTTAAGTACTTCATGTGCATGATAAATTAAGTTTTTCTCATTCTTCTACAATTCATATCTCAGTTGTATGCATTAATTTTTATTTGATACAGATGATGAAGATTTGCTTATAATAATTATTATAATGGATATTGAATTTCTTACTATTAAAGTATCAAAATATCATATTTTCTAAATTTTTTATTAATGTTTATCATGTCGATAATTTAATTATTTCTTATTAAAATATCAAAAATAAATCTTTATTTTCAATCAATTTACTCGATAAACATACTTCAATTAATAACAATGTGAAAATGGCTTTGTTAATACATTTATTTAAAAATATTAGATAATGTGCATTATGAATTTTATTCAACATCAGTGAAATAATTATCTTAAATAGAAAACATACTCTCCTATAACTAATGATATTTTGGGATATGAGTTTCTTAACAAATTTAAAAATAATAAATAATTTAGATATTGATTATCAATGCACAATCCTAAAATAATTAGTGGAATGATTGTATTGTGGAAGCCACCACTTACATAGCACAGCACAAGTGTAAAAGATATGAATTATATATATATATATATATATATATATATATATATATATATATATATATATATATATATATATATATATATATATATAAAACAAAGTATTGGACTGTGATTCAATCTGGAATACAACATGATATTCTACTGAGAGACACAATGTTTCAGAAATAGAGAAATACAATACCCTAAAGAAAAGACATATATTGAAGAGGCCATGGAAAAGATACGATTAGAAATGGACCATGGTTTAGAAATGAGTAATTATCCTCTTGTTCACATCGCTTAAATTATGGTGTTGCAGCTTCATTGGGAAATAATTAGTAAGTCCAAATCAATATAAATTGACCAATAGATCATTATCATCATATAGGCTATGTCATTAACATAGAATTGTACCAAACTATGGAATTTTAGTTGTTAGTTTTTTGCACATTGCTTGATATATTAATGTTTTGCATTTACATTTTTATGGATTTTTAACATATTAATAGTTGGAAGTTATTAATATTATTGGTATATTAATGGAGAAATGGTTACATTGTTGTAACATAGCTCCTTATGTTAGGATTAGTTCCTAGGATATAGGAGTTTGTTTACAACTTCCTACTTCTTTGTAATGTACTTATAGTTGTATCATTTGATTAATGAATGTAGAGTGTACTCTGCATATGTGTGCAGTCTCCAGGTGCATTACTCACCTGTGAGCTGCAGTTTCTAATCAATTCATTTTTTTATCTTGGTATCAGAGCTTAGACCAGGTGAGCCTGATTTTTTTTGAGAGCCTTAGTGGCTATAGAGCCTTAATGGTTATAAAGCCTTAGTGGCGGTGCACACAGGAGGTTAGTGCTCATGGGAGAAGGTTCTCTGCAACAAACACCTGACTCAAAAGTCTCAGATGATTTTTTTTTTTTGGAATCTCTGAGCACAGGAGGGTTGGCGCGGTTTTTCTACTGGAAGTCGTGTTGAAAAGCGCAATTAGTGTGACTGCCAGGGCCATACCCGCACCAATATGGTTAACTTATACAAATTTTTAATTTGGCATGAATATTTGCCTCAGAAAAGTGCCAATCTCTATCTTTGGTAGTTTTTCACATGATATTTTCCCGGTGGTGGTAGATCTGAGTCGCAAATACATTGGTTGGCGGTTCTGCAAAGGGGATTCTCCTGTTGGTGGTAAATTCAAGTCACAGACACAATAATCATTAGAAGAGAGGAGGATCTGAGCTACAATCACAATATTGGGCCAAATTGGAGGCAAATTGGTGATCAGGATCTGGTATGTATTAAATTTGTTTTAGTGTATCTTGTAATTATTCAACTGGTTAGAATCATCGGAGGGTTTGAAATCATATCAGTCCAGTATGAATAATACCATAGAAACATGTTTCAATGAGTCTAGAAAACTCGATGGGTCCAATTTCACCAATTGGAAATTCAAGCTACAAACATTTCTTGAGGGAGAAAATGTGTGGTTGATAGTCATAGGCGAGGAGCAGAAACAAAATATTGTAACAGGAACAACCACACATATACAAGACTGGGATAAAAGGGAGAACAAATAAAAATTCATACTGAAGATGTCCGTCAAGGATAATATTATCCTGCACATTAGAGATGGAAAATCGTCCACTGAGATCTGGACGACGCTCAAGAATTTATACCAAACACAAAATATAAATCGCATCTTGTCACTCAAAGGAAAGTTGTTTGTCATGAGGATGGAGAAAAATGAATCTACTGTTGGATTCATTGCAAGGGTTAAATACTTGAAGGACAGATTGGGAGACATCAGAGAAAAGGTGTCTGATTTCGATCTAGTCACAATTACATTAAATGGAATGAAGGATGAATATCAGATGTTCATCACAGGATTGGAAGTGAGGGATAAAGCCCTTGCATTTGAAGAATTGACGAGATTTTTTCTACAAGAAGAAGAGCGGCAGCAGAATTTAAGATCGCAGAATGACGATCTTGCTCTGATGACGAAGATGCAACAATTTAGAGGGAAGAAACCATAGCAGCAACGACATCCATAGAAGAAATAAAGAGGAGGTAGCGCATTTCAAAAGAGAGCATTGAGAGGTATGTCTGAAAACAAATTCTCAAACAAGAAATGTTTTTACTGTGGGAAAGTTGGCCATGAAATCAGGGATTGTTTGAAGAGGTAGACAAACGAAGAAAGGAATGATCAAACTAGGCACAAAGGATATTTTGTTAATGAATATGAAGCCTATAGTCATGAAACTCTACTATTTGTAGCTGATTGTGCACTTTCAGCTTCTAAGGAAGATGAGGACAACATATGGTATTTCGATTCTCGTGCATCCTCACATATGACAGGTAAGAAAGAATGGTTTAAATCTCTTGAAGAAACTTCATGTGGATCTAAAATTTTTCTAGGAGATGACAGAGGATATGAGATAAAAGGGTATGGTGATATTCCAGTAATATTTCCTAATGGTGACATTAGAAATCTTAAGAATGTACTGTATGTGCTCGGGATTAGGAAAAAATTGATCTATGTATCAATGATAACAGATCAGGATCTGCTAGTTGAATTCTTCAAGACACGATGTGTCATAAGGGATAGAAAGATGGAAATAGTTGCATCAGGAGTGTGTGTGGGGAGCCTATACAGACTAAATGTCAAAAGCATACAACAACAAGCCATGGTCGCAACAGGATTGATAGCTGAAAATCTTTGGCATCAGAGATTCGGTCACCTTAATTTACAAGACCTCATGTTACGTCAAATAAAAGGTATGGTTGATGGATTCCCTATTTTTCAAAGCGTTCAGCTGGATTGTGATGGATATGCATTAGGGAAAATGCATAGAGAATAATTTCCTTTGCATATTGATAGAAAGATAAGATATATTTTAGAGTTGGTGCATACAGACATATGCGGACCTATGCAGACCAGGTCCCTAGGTGGTGCATATTATTTTCTTATGTTTACTGATGATTGCACTAGATTCTCTTGGATATATATTTTTAAGTAAAAATATTCAGACTTTTAGTGTTTCAAATAATTTAAAACTTTAGTAGAGAAGTAGATAGGAAAATGCATAAAAATTCTCCACTCAGATCAAAGGGGAAAATATAGGTCAGGTGAGTTCATGAATTTTTGCGGAAATCATGGGATTGTTCAAAAGTTTACAGTGCCTCATACACCATAGCAAAATGGAGTGGTAGAACGAAAGAATAGAACTCTTGTGGAGTGCGCAAGGAGTGTGCTTCAAGGTAAGGGTCTATCAAATGTTTTTTGGGCTGAAGCCATCAACATTGTTGTTTATTTAAAGAATAGGAGTCCTACTCAATGTCTTAGCTTCAAAAATCCCTTTGAAGCATTATATGGATTCAAACGAGTAGTGAGTCATTTGAGAGTATTTGGGTCAAAATTCTCTACCCATAAACCCAAGGTGGATAGAAAGAAGTTAGATCCTAAAGCCATGAAATGTATATTTGTAGGATATGGCACTGAGTTTAAAGCATACAAGTTATTTAATCCCGTGACTCATAAAATATTTGCATGTTGAGATGTGATATTTCATGAACAGGTTGAGGAAAGAAAGGACGATAGTAATAATGAATGGCACATTCCGTTATTGTTGGAAGAAACCAACAGGGATAATCAGGAGCAGGAGCATGAAGAAGAAGAAACATGTGATGTAGTCAATAAGGCAAGCCCATACAAGTCTGAAGCAGACAGATTTGAGGTAAGTCCCCTACCAAGGAGATCCGGTAGGTAGACACAATTACCAGCCAGATTGAAAGACTATGCTTTAATGACAAGTATTTTAAACATTGTAGAACCCACAAACTATAAAGAAGCAAGTTAATTTGATGAATGGAGGGCTGCGATGAATGAAGAAATTGAATCTATTACTAAAAACCATACTTGGGATCTAGTTGAATTTCCTGAAGGAAAAACACCCATAGGTTGTAAGTGGTTGTACAAATCTAAAGTTAATGCAGATGGGAGTATAAAAAAGTTTAAAGCTAGACTGGTAGCAAAGGGTTATTCCCAACTAGAGGGAATAGATTTTGATGAAACCTTTGCCCCTGTAGAGAAATTAAATACCATTAGAATGCTAATTTCTTTAGAAACAAAATATAAGTGGAAGCTACACCAATTAGATGTTAAGTCTGCATTTCTGAATGGTGATATGAAAGAAGAGATTTATTTAGTTCAGCCTGAAGGGTTTGTTAAAAAGGGGCAGGAACATCTAGTTTGTAGATTGAACAAGGCATTATATGGTTTAAAACAAGCACCCAAATCGTGGAATGAGAAGATCGATTCATTCTTCTTACATCATGGTTTTCATAGAAGCATGAATGATCTAAATCTGTATACCAAGTATAATAAACAGTGGCAAATTATTTTGATTTCTTTATATGTGGATGATATGATTATAACAAGTAATACAGATACTCTGATCAAAGAAATCAAACGACAGATGTCGCAAGTATTTGAAATGAAAGATCTCAGAAATCTCCATTATTGCTTGGGTCTGGAAGTATGGAGAGATTCTGGACAGAATTTTCTTACTGAAGGGAAGTATGCTAGAAGTCTTCTAGAAAGATTCTGGATGAAGCAGTGTAAGTCAGCAGCAACACCATTGCAGCAGAATCTAAAGTTGTGCAGTGACGATGGCACTAAGGAGGTGGATGCCACTATGTATAGAAAACTAGTTGGGAGTCTGATATATCTTACTAGAATTAGACCATATTTGGCATACTCTGTTATTGTGCTGAGCCAATTCATGTCTAAACCTCTCGAAAGTCATTTGGTTGCAGCAAAGAGTGTGTTGAGGTATCTTTGTGGTACTAGTGATTATGGTATTTTATACAATGACACATCTGATGTTACTCTAGAAGGTTTTTTAGATTCCAATTGGGCAGCCAACCTAGATGATCACAGATCTATCACAGGTTATGCATTCAGTATTGGATCCGGGGTCATAGCATGGAGTAGCAAAAGGAAAAGTACTGTAGCTTTATCTTCAGTTGAAGTTGAGTACCAAGTATGGTGTGCAGCCACATGTGAAGCTATCTGGTTGAGAAGACTTCTCAATGATGCAGGAGAAGAACAGAAAGAAGAAACTAACATTAAAGGTGACAACCAGAGTACCATCAAGCTAGCATACAATCTAGTATTTCACAAAAACACCAAACACATCAATACTCGGTTCCATTTTGTTTGAGAAAAGCTTCAGTCAAAGGAAATATTTGTTGAATATTGTAAATCTTATGACAACATGGCAGACATTTTTACTAATCCTCTTGGGAGAATAAAGTTTGAATTTTTTATAGGGATGTTAGGAATTCAGAGTAATCCTTTCTCCATTAAGGGGGAGAGTTGGAAATAATTAATATTATTTGTATATTAATGGAGAAATGGTTACATTGTTGTAACGTAGCTCTTTAAGTTAGGATTAGTTGCTAGGATATAGGAGTTTGTTTACAACTTCCTACTTCTTTGTAATGTACTTATAGTTGTATCATTTGATTAATGAATGTAGAGTGTACTCTCCATTTGTGTGCAGTCTCCAGGTGTAGTACTCACCTGTGAGCTGCAGTTTCTAATCAATTCAGTTTTTATCTTTAATATTAAGATTTTTAATATCGATCTCAATGTTTAATATTAATTTTATAGTTTAATATATTAATATCACAATTTATTATTTTAGGGTATCTATATTAATATTAAGGTTTATTAATAATATTAATGTTTAATATATTAATCTTAGGGCTATAGATTAATATTATGGTTTTTAATTTAAGGAACTTTAATATTGATGTAAGGGTTCAATACATTAATCTTAAGGTTTTATAATATTAAAGTTTATAGTATTAATGCTAGAGTTTAATATATTAATTTTAGGATGTATAATTTTATTGCTTAGTATGTTAATCTTAGAGTTTTATGTATTAATCTTTAGTTTACTAATTCTATGGTTTAATAATAATGTTAGGGTTTATGATACTAGTATTAGTAATCTTAGAATTCATAATTTCATGGTTTATAATATTAATCTTAAGGGTTTTAATATTTCTAATCTTAAGATTTATAATATTAATCCTTGAGTTTAATGTATTAATATTAGGGTTTATGATAATAATTCTAGGGTTTATAATATTAATGCTAGGGTTTATAATAATAATTCTATGGTTTATAATCATAGGGTGTGTAATATTAATATTAGGTTTATAATACTAATATTAGGGTTTATAATATCAATCATAGGGTTTATAGTTAGAGGGTTTATAATATTAATCTTAGGTTTTAATATTAATCTTATAGTTTATAATATTAATGTTACAGCTTGGAATATTAATCTTAGAGTTTATAATATTAGTCTTAGGATGTGTGATATTAATGTTGGGGTTTATAATATTTGTCTCACTGTTTACAATAATTTTTTAAATAAATAATTATTTTATATTAATTCAACTAGAATACATGCTAATAGCTTTACATGGAGGGTAAGATATACATCTTCATTGTTCCAAAATCTCACATAAAAATTTATTGAAGATAATGGAGAATCATATATTAGAGTGAGTTGGTTCATGAGACCTTAGGATAGGAATAATTTTCTATTTCTTAGGGTATGGTTGTAACTTCCCTAAAACCATGTATGTTATATAATGCTTGAAGTCTATTGAGAATGTAGAGCGTTTTGCAGAGTGAGACTCTCTTGGTTCAAAATCTCCTTCATAGAGCTGACCAGTGGGTTTTTTATTTATTTAATTCAAACATCACTTTTTATCATGGTACCAAAGCTCCAGGGTTAAATCATATCTTGAGTGTTATGATCCCTACGAGTATCGAGGTGGGAGAGGAGAAGCCCCTAATGAATGAGTGGTTTTTTTTTCTTCAGGATTTAAGCATATCAGCGCGGGTTTGAGGGTAACCCTCGTGCTAATCGTCGTGGTTACTATAGCAATAGTTGCCCCGATGGCGCGGAATTGAGAAAAACAGAGGTGCCAATTAGAAGAAAAGTTACTAAATTTAATTTCCAGCACGATCGTCATGGAAATTGGGTCAGTAAGTGTGCCGAGGTGATCTGAAGTAGATCTGAGCCAGTGGACACCACTAATGAAGGGATCCAGTGAAATTTCACCGATGAAAGAAGAGATCTGAAACAGATCTTGCTGGTGTAGAGGATTTTAAAGCCTGTCACACAATGTGCAAAAACATTTGTTGAATTGATCGCAGATCAAGTATATTTTTATCAAAACATTGCTTTCAGTAAGGATCTGGGGTAGATCTATCAGTTTTTTTCCTATCAATTATTTTTTAATCGTCAATATGAATAATCAAATAATCGAAGCATGCTTGAATGAGAGTAAAAAATTAGATGGCTCCAATTACTCAAATTGGAAATTCAAGATGCAGACTGTGCTAGAAGCGCAGAGTGCTTAGACGATTGCAAATGGGGATGAGCCGAAGCCAGTAGTGGGAGAAAAATCAGCTCTAGATTCAGAGAAGAGATAAGGTAAATCAGATACGTTATTTAAGATGTCAGCGAAATAATTCATCATACCGCATATTAGAGAATGAAAATCTACAAGCGAAATATGGACAATATTGAAGGATTTGAATAAGATCAAGAATACAAATTGTTTTCTATTTTTTAAGAGAAATATTATCTCCATATAGATAGAGAAGAATGAAACAGTTGCTTATTTCATATCGTGGATCAAGGTTCTGAAGAAAAAATTGGTATATATCAGTGAGATTGTAGTAGATGTAGATTTGGTCATGATTACCATGAATGGTATGACTGATGATTACCAAATTTTTATCATTGGGATAAGCGCGAGATAGAAAATCCCAAAATTTGAAGAAATGACAGGAATATTAAAGCAAGAAGAAGAAATAAGATTGAATCTAAAACCCTAGAGAGAATATCTTTCATTAATGGCGAAGAATAAATTCTTCAAATCAAAAGGAAATCCTTCACAACAAAATGGAGGAAATCCACAAAAAAGACTGAATCAAGCTCAATGTATGTAGCCAAATAGAAACAACTTTGTAATAAAAAAAATTTATTGCATAAAACTCGGTCATATGGCGAAGGAGTGCAGGAAGAAGAAATTTCATGAAGAACAACAGAGGGATAAAAGACATGTAGGTCATTTTGCAGATGATGACCATGTTCAAAAGTTTAGATTGTTCATTGCAGAATTTGATGAAAATGTCGAAGTAGACATCTGGTATGTGGATTCGGGAGCATCCACACATATGAAGGGAAACAGACAATGGTTGAAAGAGTTTAAATAAATCAACAACGAAGCACAAATCTACCTTGGTGATGATAGAAGTCATCAGATCAAAGGGTGTGGGAAAATTTATGTTATTTCACCTTATGGTAATGTTAGATATATTCATAATGTAATGTATGTGCCTGGAGTAACAAAGAATCTGATTTATGTATCCATGATTATAGATCAAGATCTCAAGGTAGAGTTTTTTAAATCTAAGTGTTATATTAAATATTTGTTGGATGGCATGAAGACTCTTTCTTCAGGAATTCAAACAGGAGGTCTATACAAATTGGATGTGAAGATGACACCAAATCGAGATTTGACAGCATCAATTTTGACTATAGAACAGATATGGCATGAGAGACTGGGTCATATCAACTACAACGATTTGTTGTTACTTCAGAAAAAGGAAATGACAAGAGACATTCCTACATTAAAACAAGTACATAATGATTGTGATTCTTGTGCATTAGGAAAGATGCATAGAGAAGAATTCCTTGTTCGAGTAGAAAAGAAAAAGAGAGACATAATTGAATTAGTGAACGCTGACCTATGTGGACACATGCAAACAAAGTCATTAGGAGGTGCACTTTATTTTCTATTGTTTGTTGATGACTACACAAATTTTTCTTCGATATATTTTATGAGTAATAAAAGTCACACATTTGAATACTTTAAGTAGTTCAGATATGTGATTGAAAAGCAAACAGGGAAGCACATAAAAATTCTCTGCTCCGATCAAGGGGGAGAATACAGAAAGGAGGAACCTACCAAGTATTGTAAAAACCATGGAATATTACAATAATTCACAGTACCCCATACTCCCCAGCAGAACAGAGTAACAAAAAGAAGGAATAGAACATTGGTGGAATGTGCTAGGAGCATGTTGAAAGGTAAGGGTCTTTTGAATGGTTTTTGTGTTGAAGCATTGAATACTGAAATTTATTTGAAAAATAGGTGTCCTCCAAGAAGTCTCAAGTTTAAAACTCCTTTTGAAGAACTATATGGATTTAAGCCTGCAGTAAAAAATTTAAGAGTGTTTAAGTCTAAAGCATTTTCCCACATTGCAAAGGAAGAAAAAAGAAAACTAGATTCAAAAGCCATCAGATATACCTTTGTAGGGTATTTTTCAAAATTTAAAGCTTATAGATTATTTAATCCCTCTACTTACAAGATATTTGTTAGTAGAGATGTCATGTTTCATGAGCAGGTTTCTGATGAACTTGATAAAAGCAATTAGGAATGGGAGATTTCGTTCTTGGTGGAAGGAAGTGAAGAAATAGGTTACAGCAATGAGCAGAAAAAGGTAGAAGCAAAAATTTCATATAAAAAAATCAAGTATAGTCCTTTAAATGAAATTCAGAATTGGTTGCAAGCTACACCAATGCTCAAAAGATCAGGTAGGCAGATGCAATTTCCTGCTAGATATAGGGATAATGCCTCTATAACTAGTATGATCAATATTGTTGAACCTTCTAGTTATAGTGAATAAAATCAATGTAGTGAATGGAAAAAGAATATGGAACATGAATATAAATATATTCTCAAAAATAACACTTGGGAGCTGATTGATCTACCTAAAGGGAAATAAAACATAGGATGTAAATGGTTGTATAAACCCAAGATTAATGTAGATGGAACCATAGATAAATTGAAAGTTAGATTTGTAGGAAAGGGGTATTAAAAAAAATAAGGTATTGACTATGAGGAAACCTTCGCCCCCGTTGCTAAACTAAACACTATCAAAATAATGATTACTTTAGCTACTAAGAAACATTGGATGATTCACTGACTAGATGTAAAATCTACATTTTTAAATGGGGAATTAAAAGAAGAGGATTATTTAGAGCAACCTGAGGGGTTTTTCCAGAAAAGGAAAGAACATTTAGTCTGTAGATTAAAGAAAGCTCTATATGGACTAAAACAAGCACCTAAGTCATGGTATGAAAATATTGATTCATTTTTTTCTACAACACAGTTACAACAAAAGTAAAAACGACCCTAATTTGTATACTGTGAAAGATGGAAAGGGGCACATAGTGTTGATTTATTTGTATGTAGATGATCTAATTATTACAGGTGATGCTATTGATCTGATCAAATAAATCAAGTAGAAAATGTCACAAATGTTTGAAATGAAAGACCTTGGTGAACTAAGATATTGTTTGGGTCTTGAGATCTGAAGAGATTCGGGACAAAATTTTCTGTCCCAAGCTAAGTATGTCAGAGGATTACTGGAAATATTCAAGATGGATCAGTGTAAGGCTGCAATAGTACCATTTCAGCAAAAAAATAAACTTGAAAGTGAGGATGGATCTAAAGAGGTAGATGCGACACTTTATCGACAATTGGATGGGAATCTAATTTACCTAATCAGTACTAGGCTAGATTTGGCTTATGAAGTTAGTGTACTAAGTAAATACATGTCCAAGCCACTTGAGAGTCATTGGAATGCAACGTAAGGTGTTTTAAGGTATCTACAAGGAACTGTAGATTATGGTATTATTTATAATGATTCTTTTGATGTTAGATTGATAGGATTTACAGATTCCAACTGGGCTGGAAATATAGATGACCAAAGATCCATAATAGATTATGCATTCACCATTGGATCTGGGTTGATTACATGGAGCAGTAAGAAACAGAACACAATTTCCTTGTCTTCAGCATAAGCAGAGCATCATGCTATGTTCATAGCAACATGTGAGGTAGTTTGGTTGTGGAGACTTCTCTAGGATGTCGGGGAAGAACAGAAAGATGCAACAACAATCATATGTGACAACCAGAGCTCAATCAAACTTGCTAATAATCCAATGTTTCACAAAAACACTGAACACATTGATACACAATTCCACTTTGTCATTGATAAAGTTCAATCTAAATAAATCCATTCTGTATATTGTAAAACTTGTGATAATGTTGCAAAGATTTTCACTAAGCCTCTTGGAAAAATTAAGTTTCAAATGTTTAGGGAGATGCTAGGCATATTTTTGAACCCCTTATCCATTAAGGGGGAGTGTTGAAGATAATGGAGAATCGTATATTAGAGTGAGTTGGTTCACGAGACCTTAGGATAGGAATTAGTTTCTATTTCTTAGGGTATGGTTCTAAATTCCCTAAAACCATGTATTCCATATAATGCTTGAAGTTTATTGAGAATGTAGAGCATTATGCAGACCCAACTCTCCTAGTTCAGACTCTCCTTTGTAGAGATGACCTGTGGGTTTTTTATTTATTTAATTGAAACATCACTTTTTAACAAAATTCTTATTTCTACCCTGCCATTTACTTACTATACTCCTAACATTATTTATTTTAAAGAGTCTCTAGAAGAATCCTTGATACACTATATATTCTCCTATCATAAGAAAACACTAAAATACAAACCACTACCATCTTTCCCATTTTTATAACGTTCTTCTTGTCATGGTTGAGAATTCTAAATTTGTGGAGGAGCATCCTCATCCATGGTTTTCTCCAACAATTCCTCTTGTTCCTTCCTTGAATGTGCTCCTTATGCTGGGCTATTCATAATCCCGAAACACTCCTTCAGAATTCCTAATGTCGTAGTTTCCATAGTTCATTTTATATTATCCATTTTGAAAGCCAATCTATCCACCATCACTTGCAAATGATCAAAATTAACCTGCAACGTCTTTAGCTGTTGGATAACCAAGGTGGACTGACAATTTACAATTATGACAGACACATTTCAAGTTGTGCCTTCGGGTTTTCACCAAGTTCCGTCTTGACTGGGCACTCCATACTACATAATACTCCAATATTGTACAATGTCAATGAAATTTCCATGACCATCAACCTTCATGTATAACCAAACTCTCTTAAGCTGCTTTTACCTGCAATATCCTATTGGGGCGGAAACGTGAACCTGGGTTACACTTTTGTGAGAATTGCGGGTTGAAATTTTTTTTCGGCAATAGTTCGGCCGAACATTTTATAGAGTTCGGCTGAACTATGTAATAGTTCGGACGAACTTATTTTTAAAGTTCGGCCGAACTCGTGATTCCGTTTAGACTGACGGCTTACTAACGGCGCGGGAAAACAGAATTTTTTTCGGAGATTGGAAAACCGGCAACTAAATTTCAGCCGAACATTGAGTTCAGCCGAAATTTTACATTTAAAATAGGTCGGCCGAACTATTTTCTATAAATAAATCGGCCGCGAAGTTATGTGGTTTATTGTTCCCGCGTTTTCTCTGTCGGTGTTGCCGTCGCTATTTCTCCCGTGTTTTCTCTGTCGCTGTTTCTCGTCACCGCAGCTCCTCGTCGCCGCGCTGGTGTTTGCCACAGTCGCGCTCTTCATTATCGGGTATGTTACTATCACAACTTGGCGTGAGGGATAGGATGATACTTAGCCAGCCAAATAATTGTAAACTCGACCCTCTTAAAGTCACCGTTGCATGAATCTATGTTAAAAAAAAATTATATTCAAAATCAAAAATATAAGCTTATATATCAGATTTATTTCAGCGAATTGTTTTAACAACATGAAATTAGCAGGTGTTAATATAATAATAACACGGTTAGGTACATCAAATTGTAAGCATCATGAAATAGGAAGGGTAGACATTAATAATTTAGAAATAGATCTAGGTTGTGGTATTTCTGCTACTTGAGTACAGTAAACTCAGCATTCAGGTAAACTCCACAACAGGAAAACAAATGCCAGAAAATTTCAAAAGATAATTTATTGGTATTCAATACTGGAATGATGCTCTACTCGACTGGAAAGTATTATTCATAACCTGGAGTTCCTCCTTGAATCTTGCCTGTCTATATTGCCAGGCTTGAGCTATGGAATCAACTCTTGCCCTAGCTCTTTCACGGAACATTTGAACTTTTTCCTCATCAGACATTCTTTTAGAATTATTGCCATTTTTTTCTCAAAAATTCTTGATGTTTTTGAATGACTTTGTCGAAGCTGAACTTCATGAGAAACAGATGATGTTCTCTACACCATATGTGGGCATTTCTTACATAAAAGTGTTTTTTTTCAATATTATATATTGCCCATTTTCTCCTGTCTGAAAGACATGCATAGGCGTAAAGAGTGTTCATCCACGTCCACCCATCAATAAAGTGTAGTCGTCCATTCCAGCACAGGTTCGTGGGTGAGCCAAGGCGGTGATTTCGCTGATTTCCTTCACCCTTAATGACATGCTTAGTAATTTTTTGGCAGTGCATTTCATACGATCACTATTGATAAATTTGGTTTACTCAGCCTAGGTCATTACATATATTTGTTGATTTAATTCAATTCCTTTTAAGGTTTTTTTAAGAAAAGAAATTGTTCCTATAGAAGTTGATTCTGGTTCTGCTTTAACTGTTGACAGATACATCCTTCAAAGAATTACTATGCTGATTATTCATGCATTTTAGATTTGATCATTAGAGAGAACCTCAGAGTTGTTCCTCTTTATGGCATATTTAGGCAAAACTAGTCTAGCAGATTCAGACCAAATAAGGCTAAGTATTCACTTTAAATGCAGTCTCTGCTTTTGGATGTTTGTTTTTGTCTGGGTGAAGTAACAATGCAATTTGACGGTATCTTCTTCGTACCACATCAATTTCAGCATTCTCTTCTACCTTCAGAATACAGTACCAATCAATGGTCTTCCTACCTTGTGGCTTTGCACAAGAACAAGATGTCTTAGTTGCAGCAAAGCAAACTTCAGCAATTGCTCCAAAGCAGTTTTTAGTTCTTCAGAAGGACCCTCTCCCATATTGCTAGATCCAACCTGATAATACTGAGAGAGAGTCTATTAGAGCAGTGGAGCTTCCATTCGTTAATGGCAGGTAGCTAACCAGAATAGTTGTGTGAACCAGCGAGGAGGAACGTAGTCTCAAACTAGATCCATTGAAGTACAATTGTGTTGCATTTATCTGTGCATGACTTGTATGGTTCCATTTATTTATTTTGGAAGGAATTTGGACTTACGCCACTGCTGCCATCATTACATTGCATCCTAATCTGTTCCATGTTACAAGCAGAATAATCCTCATGGATTGCAAAGATGGGTGGAGTTATCCCCGTTGATGAGTATATGGCCTTTCCCAAGAGTGCAGCCCTTGTTTGCTAAAAGATCAGCTTCACTGTTCAGATTTCTGAGAATGTGGAAACATTTGAAGGATTCAAAGTCAAGGAGTACATCCTTTAATATGCTCAGGGTTTTGTTGAGGCTTGCATTGGTGAATAAGTTCTCCGAATTTAACTTATTAATTAAGATCTCAGAGTCTCCGAAGATTTGGATTTCTTTATCCCCTCTTTCTCTTGCTATTTGGCAGGCTTTGAGGAGGCTTAAAATCTCAGCTTGATTATTTGATTTCAGCCCAATGCCCCAGGAGAAGCTGTTCCTTCTGGCGCCATCGGGAGCGAAGATGACCCCACCTGCTCCAGCGACCCCGGGGTTGCCTTTTGAGGCACCATCAAAAAAGATCGTAGCAATGTTTTGTTTTTTCCACCACTCTTGAAAGTTCTCTTCAGGTTCCCTTATTCTCGAAACAGGTCTCACCAAATGAGGAACTGAAAGCAGCCTCCGGGAATAAGGGGTGAGAGGCCTCAGCCATCTTTCTTCTTCAGGGCGAAGCAAGGGATCAGCAGAGAAGTACTGCTGTTGGGAAGCTTCCAGGAGGAGAGATTTCGCTTTGACAGCTACAACAAAGGGAGTGTGTTCCTTTCCATTGAAAATCAGATCATTCCGGGCCAACCAAGTTTGCCAGCAAGTGAATTTGGGTATGGCATTCCAGACTTTCCTCCAGAAATATTTGCTGGGGATTTCATGTGTGTAGCTTTGGTTCCAGGAGTCGAAAAGATCAGCTACAGAATTGTGCTCAGGGACAGTGATATGAAACTCCTGTAGAATGAGACTCCACACCTCTTTGGCAAACTTGCAATCCAAGAAGAGATGTTTGGCAGTTTCTGCACTGGTTCTGCAGAGCGCGCATCTATGTGGGCCAGATATGCCTCTTTTCATCAGATTGTCTCCGGTTAACAATTTGTTGTGTGCCAGCGTCCAAAAGAAGAAGTTGACTTTTGGTAGCGCTAGAGGCTCCCAGACTTTCTTCCAGAAATCCGGTTTTCTGGTGCTATTCTTGTTGGGTTGAAGAGCTTTGAACGCTGCAGCTGCTGTGTAGGTGCCGGATAGCCCCCATCCCCACTTGTCCTTCGCCCTTCTGCTCACTGGGGCTGCGTCCTCCAGCCTCTCTTCGAGCGCTCTTATCTGGTGGAACAAGCGCGGAGGGATGCCATGGAAATCCCAGCCTTTCCATGCTCCACGACTGTCCCATATGGAGAGATCGAACACGCTGTTGATACCAGCATGCTCGAGCCAATTTCTTATGTCAGCG
The DNA here is from genome assembly GCA_034641835.2 of Pinus albicaulis. Classification (NCBI taxonomy): domain Eukaryota; kingdom Viridiplantae; phylum Streptophyta; class Pinopsida; order Pinales; family Pinaceae; genus Pinus; species Pinus albicaulis. The sequence goes on from CM076581.1 coordinate 92,305,760, forward strand.
ATCTCTTCGTCTTCTGAGAGAGGGGCTCTGTTCATTATTCGATCGAGCCACAGCTTTGTGTGTTTTCCATTACCTGGTGTTTTGTAGACTCCTTCTTTAAAGAATTTCAGACTTTTGCTGCATAATTTCCATACCTGGGAAACGTTGGTTGATTGAGGCGCCTGGAGATTTTGAAGTGGAACATCGTGAGCATACTTTGCCTTCAGAGTTTCACTCACAGGATGCGTAGGATTGTTATGAAGATTCCAGAGAATTTTTCCTCCCATCACTAGATTTACCGTGACAGGATCACGGATTTGCAGTCCTCCCTCTGCAAAGGGGCGTTTGACCTGCTCCCATTTCACCAGGTGCGTTTTATGGGCATTGCCCTTCCCACCTTGCCAAAGGAAGTCTCGAATCAGCTTGGAGATATGCTCTGTCACCTGTTTTGGCGCGAGGAGGAAGGCAGCTTGGTAGATTGGAAGTGCTGAGAGCACAGACTTGATCAGGATGACCTTTCCTCCGTAGGTGAGCCAATATCCTCCCCAATTAGTGATCTTTAGCTTGATTTTACTGATGATTTCGGACCACAGCCCTCTCTTGTTACAGCCATTTATAATAGGGAGTCCAAGATATTTTATCTTCTCCCAATGGGCTTGACTATTGAAGCCAAGGAGGGAAGAGATATTAGAGAGCTCCTGTTGCTCGATGTTCCAGCCATAAACTTCACTTTTCCCTTCGTTTATGGAGGCTACCGTGACCCTGCAATAAGACTTTAAAACATCGTCAAAGGCTTTGGCAATTCTGGAGGAGGCGCCTCCAAGCAGGATTGAGTCATCTGCGAATAAAGCATGGTTCTGGGCAGGAGAGTGAATGGAAGGTTTAAGACCAGGGAGAGAGCCTGCAACTTTTTCAGCAGTGAGTTTTCTGCTAAGGGTGTCAGCCAACAGAATGTATAGGAAGGGAGAAAGAGGGCAACCCTGCCTGAGTCCTCTCTGGGCTTGGAAAAAGGTGGAGGGGCGGCCATTGACTAGGGGGGAAATCCAAGGATTATCAGTGCATGCTTTGATGAGGGAAACAAAAAGAGGGGAGAAACCAAAAGCAAGGAGGACTTTGTGCAGGAAGGCCCGATTGACTCGATCAAAGGCATTGGCCATGTCTAGTTTGATCATCATCCCTTTTTCTTTTCGATTCTGGCTTGAGTGAATGATCTCCTGGACTTGGATGACATTGTCCAGAATATGTCTGCCTTCCACGAAACCTCCTTGATTGCTGGAGATGAGTTTGTTGAGGAGGGGCTTGATCCTGTTTTCTAGAAGCTTTGCCAAGATTTTGTAGGAGGCGTTGCACAACGATATGGGCCTGAATCTAGCAAAGGTTTCAGGGTTAGTTTCTTTAGGTATGAGGGCCAGGTATGTGGAGTTGGTGCCTCCCCCTACCTTGGCTTTATTTCTGAAACCTTTAATCATCTTTAAGAGATCAGTCTTGATGATGTCCCAGCACATCTTGTAGAAATGGATGGTGAAACCATCAGGTCCAGGGGCCTTGTCTGAGTCCATAGACCAGATCACTTTTATGACTTCTTCTTCCGTGAAGGGTCTGTTGAGGGCAGAGTTATCTTCCGAACTGACCAGTAGAGGAATGTTGGAGAGGAAGTCAGCAGTGTCCTCCTCATTTGCTTGGTTTCCTGCAGTAAAAAGTTGTTTGTAGTGGTTTACCACTGCCTCTTTAATCTGGCTGAATCTTTTGCAGATCTGCCCATCTGCCGTTGTGATTTCAGAGATGTGATTTCTGCAAAGTCTTGCTCGGTATTGGCGGTGGAAGAAGGTAGTATTCCTGTCTCCTGCCTTCAGCCACAAGCTTCTGGATTTGATCCTCCAGTACTCCTCCTCTCGCCGGAAGGATTGGAATGAAGAACATTGGGTTTTAACTTATTCATCCAGCAAGGTTGGGGTGATATCTCTGTTTTCCATGTCCATTTGCAGCTCCTCTAGGGTCTGCACAATTTCTTTTCGATGACTAGTTGGATTTGGGACTGGATTTCTGATCCACTCCTTCAGGGCCTGCTTTGTAGCTTTGAGCTTTTGCTCCCATACGAAGCTAGGAGACCCTGAAAAGGATTTGTTCCAAGCTGATTTCACTGTGTCAAAAAAGTCTTCTCTTTCGGTCCAGAGAGGGCTAAAACGAAATGGGATAGGACCCAAGTCTTCTTCATCTTCAAGAGAGAGCTGGACAGGCTTGTGATCTGAGGTAAGTTTGGGGAGAATTTTGATGGTGATGATCTTGTTGGTTGTCATTAGAGCACCCTGGACCAGAAATCAATCTAACCGGGCAGAGATGTGTTCCCCTCCCACTCTATTGTTGGACCACGTGAAGAGTCCTTTTGCCGGGATGAAATCGACAAGGTCCCAATCCTGAATGATGCCCTCAACTAAAGGGAGGAAAGGGTCTCTGCTGATATTGCCTCCCCTTTTTTCCTTGTGTTTCAAAAAGTGTCGCTCAAGGAAGGCTATGAGAGAGGTCCAACATTCTCTTTTTTCTGAATATATAACAGGAACATAAAGATTGAAGAGGGAGAAATTTAACTTACTTGGGATGTGCAGTAATTCCGTATAGATCCAGTGTTGTGTTTCATGAGTGTTTTTTAGCTGGAAGAGATCTTCTGACCAGAGAGTTGCAAGTCCTCCAGAAGAGCCTCTTGAGCTGACAGCTTTTCCTCCATTTTTTCTCCATTTCTTCTTGCTGATATCTAGGAGGGCGCTGCCCTCAATCTTTGTCTCTTGGAGCATGAGGATATCTGAGGGTTCCATTTTGAGCAGGTCTTTGATCGCTTCAGCCTTCGTGGGGTTGCCCAGACCTCTGCAGTTCCAAGAGACGAGACGCATTATTTACCCGGGCGGTGGAGAGAGCCTCCCTTGGGAGGCCTGGTCCTGGTATTTCTCCCAATAGACATCTCGATAGTGGGCTGGCTTCCTTGGGTTTTGAGCCTTTCAGCCTCCTCTTCCCTTTCTTCTCTGCGCGATTTCCTGCCAACTTTCTTTGAGGGTTGTTCGAAGGTTTCATCCTCCGAGGATTCGGAACTGTCTATAGGCTTTTTCCTTGTGACATCTGCATATGAGGGGTTTGAAGGAGTTCCTTGGGTGGCCTCAGAGAGAGGCTTTACCCCGCCATCTTGAGGAGTGATGGGGGGTCCAGGCTGGGCCTGGGATTCCTGGTTTGCTGTGGCTGCCTTGTCCTGACTGTTTTCTTTGTCGTTTGAGTTTTTACCTTGAAAGTGATTGGAGCTGCTTGGTGCCTCTTTCAGAGGGTCTTTCCCGGTGCCCTTTTTTTGATGAGAGGGTTTTTGGACCAGAGTTCATTGCTCTCCATTTTGGTTTTCAGGATGATCTTCTGCCTTTTTCTTACAGTGTTTGGCAAAGTTCCCATAGCCATGGCAGTGTCTGCATTTGAATGGGAGCTGTTCATAATCCAACTCTTGGACATGTTCACCCGTGGAGTATTGATCTTTCCTTGGGGCTTGATAAATGTATTTGCCTAGGGTGTTGCCTATGATCTGCAGAGACTTAGGGTTCCAGCAGTGGAGGGGGAGGTGGGGTAGCCGCACCCGCACCGGAACGGCCGATGGAACGTCCTGGGTTGGATCAAAATCAGGCGTCCATTTGTTAAGGTAACGTCCTTGCGGCCCCATGAAGTATGGACAATTCCTCAAGATCAAGCTTCTGTCGTCTGCACTGTCGAAGACAAAGACGAAGAACCCTTTGCCGACAAAGTAACTTTTAACTTTTTCTTTGGTGAGCGGTTTCCAGTTCCTTTGAGTCCAATCCTACACCGACTTGGGGGAGGGCCAGAGGCCCGTGAACTGACCTATCAGGCCACGATCTGAGAGGCTCAGAGCTGCTTTGCAGGTTTCTTCCTCGGGGAGAGCTACAGTGGGGATGGAATCCATCTTCTTAACGAATTTTTGCTGACTCACAGAGGGAGGGCGCTTGGTACCTTGGGCGATCATTGCTTTGAAGGCTAAAACCTCCGGGGGAGGAGGCAGGGCCGTACCCCCGGAGGGCTCCATGGCAGGGAGCGGCAGAGTCAAAACAAAAGGAAGGGCGCGGCAGCCCTAGGGGGCAGAGGCGCAGAAGCCCAAGCCCGATCGCATGCAGAGCACAGCGCGGCCAGAGCAGTATATTATTTTTTGCAAGAACTTTCTTTTACCTCCCTATTAATTGTTATTTCCTATCCTTAAATGGTTGACTTGTATGGTTCCATTTATAATTAATATGATTATATTTAATATATTTAAATTGTGAAATTTGTAGATAATTTTATTTATTTTAAATATATACATAGAAAAAATTATTCATGAAGTCTACACATTTTCAAATATTAAAAAACTATACAATATAACATTTGTATGAACTTCACCCATAATCGATTGTTCAATCCTCCCTTCTTGTTGAGCAAATTAAAATTATTTTGTAAGACCATGGAATTTGCAAACTTGTATCTCTTTTAATACTGACTTATTTGCAAAAATTTAACCTAAGATGATTTAACCTCGAGATGATTTAATAAGAACGAATAATATGTTTATTTTTTATTTAAAATTTTAGAGAGAAAAATGTCACTTTAATATTTAATATATTTAAATTATGAAATTGATACATAATTTTCTTTATTATAGTTAATGCTCATTTATATATGTATAGAAAAAAATATTTATGAGGTGTATACATTTTCAAATATTATGGGAGAGGTTGAAGTTGGAGTCACTTTTGTTCCTAAGATTAGTTAAATTTGCAAATTCTATTAAAAATAAAAAAACTAAACATTTAAGTATTTATAGAAGAATTATATACATATATTTAATGTTATAAGCATCAAAAAGTTTAAAAGAATTTTTGAAAAAAACTTTACACCCCAAATCTTAAACTGTGTAAGAAAGAAACTTACAATTTCAATGTTCTTATTTAGAAATTTTCATTGAATGTTTAAAGTTCCATTTTCTTTTTCTTTCAACTATGTTGAATTTAGTTTTTAGTTATATTTTAATCTTGGAGAAAATAACTATTTATTTCATGTGTAATTAGATTAGTGATTTCATGTGTTAGGGTTGTGGATTCAGGCATTGAAACAACACACCATGATATTTCAAATTTAAAAATGATGGTTTGAGTCCTAGTTAGCTTAGAATCCTACTCGTTTTCAAAATAAGGATGCACTCCCATTTGATTCTCACGAATAGGTTGTAATCATCAGGCTCTCGCCCAAGAGTGTACCTTCGCAAAATCTTGTGACGTCTTGTCACAAAAAAAACCATCAAATTGAAAACACATCATTTTTCTCCTTCAAAGAAAAAAAAATTCACATCATGTGAATATCTCCATGTACTCTTACATATTGGTGTACAAAACCATGAACCAAACACAAGTCGACAAAACATGCCTCTTCAAACAACTGACTCTTAAGTCAAATAATAGAGCTCATGTACAAATTTCCATATTTGTTGCATTTAAGTGTCTAACATAACTCTACTTTAAACATCTTGCTTCATGCAACATGCACCATACTTTGAATTTGCAAATAAATTCATGAAACATCAAAATACATGCTAGGCCTTAATTGGATAAGAAATCTAACCATCTGTCAGCAAACCATTTCAATGGCGCTTCTTTTTCTTTCAACTATGTTGAATTTAGTTTTTAGTTATATTTTTTATGTTGGAGAAAATAACTATTTATTTCATGTGTAATTAGATTAGTGATTTCATGTGTTAGGGTTGTGGATTCAGGCATTGAAACAACACCATTATATTTCAAATTTAAAAATGATGGTTTGAGTCCTAGGTAGCTTAGAATACTACTTGTTTTCAAAATAAGGATGCACTCCCATTTGATTCTCACAGATAGGTTGTAATCATGAGGCTCTCGCTCAAGAGTGGACCTTCGTAAAATCTTGTGACGTCTTGTCACAAACAAAACCATCAAACTGAAAACACATCATTTTTCTCCTTCAAAGAAAAAAATTTCACATCATGTGAATATCTCCATGTACTCTTACATATTGGTGTACAAAACCATCAACCAAACACAAGTCGACAAAACATGCCTCTTCAAACAACTGACTCTTAAGTCAAATAATAGAGCTCATGTACAAATTTCCATATTTGTTGCATTTAAGTGTCTAACATAACTCTACTTTCAACCTCTTGCTTCATGCAACATGCACCATACTTTGAATTTGCAAAGAAATTCATGAAACATCAAAATACATGCTAGGCCTTAATTGGATAAGAAATCTAACCATCTGTCAGCAAACCATTTCAATGGCGCTTCTTTTTCTTTCAACTATGTTGACTTTAGTTTTTAGTTATATTTTTAATGTTGGAGAAAATAACTATTTATTTCATGTGTAATTAGATTAGTGATTTCATGTGTTAGGGTTATCGATTCAGGCATTGAAACAACACACCATGATATTACAAATTTAAAAATGATGGTTTGAGTCCTAGGTAGCTTACAATTCTACTTGTTTTCAAAATAAGGATGTACTCCCATTTGATTCTCATGAATAGGTTGTAATCATGAGGCTCTCGCTCATAAGTGGACCTTCGCAAAATCTTGAGACGTCTTGTCACAAACAAAACCATCAAATTGAAAACACATCATTTTTCTCCTTCAAAGAAAAAAAAATTCACATCATGTGAATATCTCCATGTACTCTTACATATTGGTGTACGAAACCATCAACCAAACACAAGTCGACAAAACATGCCTCTTCAAACAACTGACTCTTAAGTCAAATAATAGAGCTCATGTACAAATTTCCATATTTGTTGCATTTAAGTGTCTAACATAACTCTACTTTCAACATCTTGCTTCATGCAACATGCACCATACTTTGAATTTGCAAAGAAATTCATGAAACATCAAAATACATGCTAGGCCTTAATTGGATAAGAAATCTAACCCTTTGTCAGCAAACCATTTCAATGGCGCTTCTTTTTCTTTCAACTATGTTGAATTTAGTTTTTAGTTATATTTTTAATGTTGGAGAAAATAACTATTTATTTCATGTGTAATTAGATTAGTGATTTCATGTGTTATGGTTGTGGATTCAGGCATTGAAACAACACACCATGATATTTCAAATTTAAAAATGATGGTTTGAGTCCTAGGTAGCTTAGAATCCTACTTGTTTTCAAAATAAGGATGCACTCCCATTTTATTCTCATGAATAGGTTGTAATCATGACGCTCTTGCTCAAGAGTGGACCTTCGCAAAATCTTGTGACGTCTTGTCACAAAAAAAACCATCAAATTGAAAACACATCATTTTTCTTCTTCAAAGAAAAACAAATTCACATCATTTGAATATCTCCATGTACTCTTACATATTGGTGTACAAAACCATCAACCAAACACAAGTCTACAAAACATGCCTCTTCAAACAACTGACTCTTAAGTCAAATAATAGAGCTCATGTACAAAATTCCATATTTTTTGCATTTAAGTGTGTCTAACATAACTCTACTTTCAACATCTTGCTTCATGCAACATGCACCATACTTTGAATTTGCAAAGAAATTCATGAAACATCAAAATACATGCTAGGCCTTAATTGGATAAGAAATCTAACCATCTGCCAGCAAACCATTTCAATGGCGCTTCTCTTTCTTTCAACTATGTTGAATTTAGTTTTCAGTTATATTTTTAATGTTGGAGAAAATAACTATTTATTTCATGTGTAATTAGATTAGCGATTTCATGTGTTAGGGTTGTGGATTCGGGCATTGAAACAACACCATTATATTTCAAATTTAAAAATGATGGTTTGAGTCTTAGGTAGCTTAGAATCCTACTTGTTTTCAAAATAAGGATGCACTCCCATTTGATTCTCACGAATAGGTTGTAATCATGAGGCTCTTGCTCAAGAGTGGACCTTCGCAAAATCTTGTGACGTCTTGTCACAAACAAAACCATCAAACTGAAAACACATCATTTTTCTCCTTGAAAGAAAAAAAAAATTCACATCATGTGAATATGTCCATGTACTCTTACATATTGGTGTACAAAACCATCAACCAAACACAAGTTGACAAAACATGCCTTTTCAAACAACTGACTCTTAAGTCAAATAATAGAGCTCATGTACAAATTTCCATATTTGTTGCATTTAAGTGTGTCTAACATAACTCTACTTTCAACGTCTTGCTTCATGCAACATGCACCATACTTTGAATTTGCAAAGAAATTCATGAAACATCAAAATACATGCTAGGCCTTAATTGGATAAGAAATCTAACCATATGTCAGCAAACCATTTCAATGGCGCTTCTTTTTCTTTCAACTATGTTGAATTTAGTTTTTAGTTATATTTTTAATGTTGGAGAAAATAACTATTTATTTCATGTGTAATTAGATTAGTGATTTCATGTGTTAGGGCTGTGGATTCAGGCATTGAAACAACACACCATGATATTTCAAATTTAAAAATGATGGTTTGAGTCTTAGGTAGCTTAGAATCCTACTTGTTTTCAAAATAAGGATGCAATCCCATTTGATTCTCGCGAATAGGTTGTAATCATGAGGCTCTCGCTCAAGAGTGGACCTTCGCAAAATCTTGTGACGTCTTGTCACAAACAAAACCATCAAACTGAAAACACATCATTTTTCTCCTTCAAATAAAAAAAAATTCACATCATGTGAATATCTCCATGTACTCTTACATATTGGTGTACAAAACCATCAACCAAACACAAGTCGACAAAACATTCCGCTTCAAACAACTAACTCTTAAGTCAAATAATAGAGCTCATGTACAAATTTCCATATTTTTTGCATTTAAGTGGGTCTAACATAACTCTACTTTCAACATCTTGCTTCATGCAACATGCACCATACTTTTAATTTGCAAAGAAATTCATGAAACATCAAAATACATGCTAGGCCTTAATTGGATAAGAAATCTAACCATCTGTCAGCAAACCATTTCAATGGCGCTTATTTTTCTTTCAACTATGTTGAATTTAGTTTTTAGTTATATTTTTAATGTTGGAGAAAATAACTATTTATTTCATGTATAATTAGATTAGTGATTTCATGTGTTAGGGTTGTGGATTTAGGCATTGAAACAACACACCATGATATTTCAAATTTAAAAATGATGGTTTGAGTCCTAGGTAGCTTAGAATCCTACTTGTTTTCAAAATAAGGATTCACTCCCATTTGATTCTCATGAATAGGTTGTAATCATGAGGCTCTCGCTCAAGAGTGGACCTTCGCAAAATCTTGTGACGTCTTGTCACAAACAAAACCATCAAACTGAAAACACATCATGCAAGAAACATAGCTCGCTGACATATCATTTTTCTCCTTCAAAGAAAAGAAAATTCACATCATGTGAATATGTCCATGTACTCTTACATATTGGTGTACAAAACCATCAACCAGACACAAGTTGGCAAAACATGCCTCTTCAAACAACTGACTCTTAAGTCAAATAATAGAGCTCATGTACAAATTTCCATAATTGTTGCATTTAAGTGTGTCAACATAACTCTACTTTTAACATCTTGCTTCATGCAACATGCACCATACTTTGAATTTGCAAAGAAGTTCATGAAACATCAAAATACATGCTAGGCCTTAATTGGATAAGAAATCTAACCATCTGTCAGCAAACCATTTCAATGGCGCTTCTTTTAGTTGCACTTCATCATGTGAATCATCTTGACCCTCATCGATTATGAAATCCTCTTTTCCATTCTTCTTTTTACTTTTTATATCCCCTCTTGGATAACCATAATATCTTGAAATGGAGCTAGCCAACTCAAATATAGTATTGCAAATCCCTGGCTAAGTTAGATGAGGATTACATATGGTCTTGAATGAGAATTTGGACTCTTTAGATATGCGTACCAATTTTGTTCATATAACACAACAAATAGATGATTTAATTTACAAATGTCACATAGAAGTCATATTTATCTCATGGGCCTTCAACTTAAATTATATAATCATTTGACCCCCAGAAATGTCATTTAATACCTCAAAATGACTCCAAAAGGTTTTAGACCTGAATTCTCCACCCCCCATTAAAATGACCCTACAAGTTGATTCTTTCAGTTTTTTCACTCTATGAGCATCAATGTACGATTATGCATGATGGAGAATCTCTAGCGCTTTCCCTTGTTAATATATTTAATAATCTCAATATTTATTTAAAAGTATCAATAGTATTTCGACCATGAGATTTGAACAATGTGATGTTGTCGAAATACTATTGATACTTTTAAATAAATATTGAGATTATTAAATATATTAACAAGGGAAAGCGCTAGAGATTCTCCATCATGCATAATCGCACGTTGGATTTGGTGATAATTGTCTCCATATTTTGGCTTTCTGACCCGCAAAACATAATTATTTTACAAGGGAGGGAAGGAGGGATGATCACATTGACTTGCTTGATGACATGTCTATGAAGATTAACTACCTCAAGAACTATTTTTTTGCGTAGGGAAAGAGACACATTCCCATGTATGAGCATGAAAACATTCTTTGATATTGTTAATGCCTCTAGTGTTTACTTCTACAAGTTCTATAGGCAGAGTCTGTAAAGGGCCAGGTAGCCTCTGGATCTCATCTTTTATGAAAGGTGACATATCTAGTAAATGCCCCTGCAGTCAATCTCTGGAATGGATCTACATAGAAGTTCTTCATTTTAATATCCGTAAAACACAACAACTTTAAGGTAAACTATGTACATGTTCCATTTAAATTGTCCACCCCACATTAGGCACCAATGATTATAACCTTTAATGGGCTAGCACTGTTTTGTAATCATCATCTCAAAATGACCTAGTAGATGAAAAATTACCATGTTTGTAATCATCGTTTCACACCATCTACATATGACCCTTCTACACATTATATGATTGAATTTATGGTAGGTCATCCTCTCTACCTAGACCATGATTGATTGTGACATTAGGTGAATAAAGGAAATTTGATAAGGAAGGGATCACTATAAGTTTGTCCTCCTCCACCCACTCCATATCCAGTGATTGCCTATTTTTTCTCTTCCAACATTTTATTTTGGAATTCATTTTGGTAGTTAATTCTACTAATAGTCACAACACACCTGGAAGTCAAAGAAATTGTTATATACACTACTAAACTCAATTAACATTGTTTGTTATTGGACTTTACAATAACAAACAACGTAGAGTTCATTAATGTAGTTGTGTATATGATAATTTCTTTAACTTCTAGGTGTGGTGTGGCTATCGATAAAATTATCTGCTAATGAATTTTGAGAATAGAAAGTTGGAAGTGGAAAATTGAGAAATCACTAGCTATGGGGCGGATGGAGGAGGACAAACTAGAAACTATCCTCTGCTTAAAAATTGTATTTTATTCACCTATTGTCACAATCATTCATGGGATAAGTAGAGAGGGTGACATGCCAAAAATTCATGCATATAATATGTAGAAGGGGTCATGTATGAGATGGTGTGAAGTGATGATGATTGACATGGTAAATTTTCATCTGCCAGGTCATTTTGAGATGATGATGACAAACCAATGCTAGCCATTTTAAGGTTATAATCATTAACAAGAAATATGGGGAAGGAAATTCAAATGTCTCATCGTGGAAATTATAAAAATTGTAAGGATGGGGTTATAAGCGTTATAACTTTAAGGTAAAGTATGTACCTGTGTCATTTCTCCCACAAACTAAAGTGTATAAGTAGTAAATTTTATACCAAGTGTGCTCCCACCATGTAAAGCGCAATTTGGTGAATTTATCATTTTTATAATATATTTTTCGATTAAATTTTGTTTCACACATGATCAATTATTTCTTTGAAAGTTGTGTTCTACATAATTTGTGTACACTAAATTACAAATTGATTTTTTGAAATCTATTTTGTGAATGTCGACCAATAGATATATATCATGGAGGATGAAAGACGAAGATCATCCGAATCCCATATGGAGGCTCAGGGATCGGAGGATGTTCACGATATTTAAATATAATCTTAAATCTCCATACATGTGTGTACATATGGAATTGATTTTTTTATTAACTTTGTGAGTGAAATTAGTTGTTAATAAGTTTCATATTTTAATTTTTAGGAGGCAAGAGGAGAAGGGTTTCTACTCCATCCATGAAGCGTGGCCAAGGTTCAACCGGTCAAGGTATGAGTGGTAGCAGGTTGCGGGAAGGGGGTGATATTTATTCCCCCGAAGGCCAATCAATGGCTGCTAGTTCTCAACAGGGTCACTGTGGGTCTGGTTCTCAGCAGCGTCATTCTGGGGTTGGTTCTCAGCAGGGTCATGTTGGAGATGATGTTAACCAACAAAATCAAGGTTGCCATCAATTTCAATATTTTTTCATTAAATTTGTACAACTTTTTTTACACGTGTTTTTTATAATATACGAAATTTTATATATATTGATGCAGAGGCTAAAAATGTTCGAGCCAGTGGTCAAAAAAGACGCAGGGCAGCGCGCTACATTGAAGAAGAGGGCTGTCAACCCAGCACAACTTATCCGGCTGAGATTACTGATATACCATGGGAAACAAACATGGCGAAATGCACCTTACAAAGGTGTCAAAGCCTTCATGCAAAATTGCAAAGAGATCTCGAGGCTTTGTCTCTACCTGCTGAGAGTAGACAAAGCCTCGAAATAGTTACACATTCATTGAGTGAAATGGTAAAAGTGTACAAAAATTTGGGGCCAATGACTGATTCGTTTGTAGAACTGATGAGAAAGAGAAAAGAAACAGTGATAGGTCCCGATAAATGGTAGGACATAAAACAAAAAGTTTCAAGAGATGATGCTAAGTCAATGTTTAATTATAAGGAAGGGCCAAAAATAAAAATGTTGAAGGTGTAGTATTTCAAGCACCCAGAAAAAGCAAAATATTTGTATGATCGACATCTTGCAGCCTTTGGAAGGCTTCCATGGAACGATGAGGTTCCTGTTTATTTTGCACAAATGTTTTATGCAGAATTTTTTTTTGGGTATGAAACCGGACTACAATGACCTTCCTTCAAAATTTTTTGGCCCGGGGAGAGGTCGATTATATCAATGTAAGGGCGCTAAGTGAGATGTGGAGTTGCCTCGCCCTGAGCCGCCATTGGTGAGTCGACCGTTTCGAGTCGAAACACTGCGATCAGAGATGGATGTGACTTCTCAAATAAGTCGTGAAGCAAGAGATGTTATGATCAAAAATGTTCATAGCGGATTGAATGGAGTCGATATTTGTTTAAATCGACAAAGAGCACGTGAAAATGCACGTGCAAATTTTTCTTATCATATAGATGAGGAGATTTACAACATGAATGTTGAAGATCTCTGAACCGATGCAATAAATTGTCGCAATGGTCTGCAAGACCTAATTTTTCGTGAGGAAGAGGGCACCGGAACGGTATGTGTTAGTGACCTTAGGGTTTGAAATTATATTTACATATACATGTGTACAATTTGTAATAAATACATGTGTATGTACATGTATACATTTATTTGTATGTGTACATTAATCTAACAAAAATGTATGATTATATGTTAAAACACCATTTGCAGTTCTCAGGCATGATGCGTGATGAAAATGTTAATATTACATTCGGGACCTCCGGTTCAAACGATGCAGATGGGTCTGACCATCATGATATGTTGGCACATGTATGTTAGTGTTTTTTAAGTGACTCTAAAATAAATAATTGTTGCCACACATGTACATGTATGTATATATATAATTTGATAAAATGTTTTAACAGGTACCGATTCCGTCCGATGTTTTTGGGATGGCGGTACCTTCTTCTTCCTTAGGAGATATACCTTCTACTTCATTGGGAGATGTACAAGTATGGACAATTTTTCACAAGTTCAAAATTTATGTTACCTCAAAAAGTTCCATTAAAAATTGAGATATATAGAGAGAGAGATCTATATTTTGAGTTATTTAAAAAATTTTGAATTTAGGTTCGTATAGAAGATTTTTTTAATCCGAGGACTCTAGCGACGGAGATAGGAACATCCACAGCATTTGAACAAGTTGTCTTTAGTTATTTTTTTTAATATTATTGTTCAAATAAGTTTATATATGTACACGTGCATTTTCATTTGAAAGTTTTTAATTTATATAAATTATTTATGTATATATATATATATATTTATATTTAACTGTACATGTATATTGTACAGGTTACCACTGCAGATGTTTCTATGGCAGAACCTGTTCATGAAATGGAGAGGGAACCTTACGAGGTATTGCAGGTATTGCATGATTTTTTTGTTATATTTTGTTTTTTACATGAAGTTATATATATATATATATATATATATATATATATATATATATATATATATATATTCTCATTCATTTTTAAAACTTCAAATTTTAATGTTCAAGTACATGTGCATTGTGTATGTAGGTTTCCTATTTACAGGATAGGGTGCTACCCGAGACCCAGACGCTAGATCCTCCATTTGATGGACAAGATTTACAGTAGATTTGATTTGATTTCAAAATTTAGATGGTTTTAAAATTTGTTAAACTTGATACAGTTTGATACTCAAGTGAGATTTACAATTTTTGGACATATTTTATTACAATGTTATTATATAATTTGTTTTATTTAATTTTTGGATGGTTTTAGTACTTTTGGCATGTGAATGTGAAGTAATGTTGTCATCTGAATTACATTTGACATGTGATATTTAATGTTAAAAGTTTTAGTTGGATAGTTGAATTATAATTGGCATGGCATCTGAAGTTTTTAAAACTACATGAATGATAGAATGTGAACCTACATTTGCGCATGTGGTAAATTGAAATGTTACTTGTAACAAGACAATCCCCATTGATTTCATTACAGTATATGTTGATTTCTGATTTGATATAATTGCATGTATGATGGTACATTACTTGTAAAGTCATTGGATTAATAGTGTTCATTGATTTCAGTGTAAGCGCGAAAAATTATTGACAATGTAGAACGATTTTTGTGGTATAATAATTAAACCTAATAATATTGGAGAGAAAGAGAGACTTGAGGTATGGTGTTTACTACAAGAGTTCGAGCTAAATATTTAAATGGTTTACCTATGTGTTGATTTCTGATTTGATATAATTGCATGTATGATGGTACATTACTTGTAAAGTCATTAGATTAATAGTGTTCATTGATTTCAGTGTAAGCGCAAAAAATTATTGACAATGTAGAACGATTTTTGTGTTATAATAATTAAACCTAATAATATTGGAGAGCAAGAGAGACTCGAGGTATGGTGTTTACTACAAGAGTTCGAGCTAAATATTTAAATGGTTTATGATTTATGATTTATACTTTCTTTTTAATATAATCGATACGGAAAGATGACAAAAATAATAAGGGTGACAATAAGAATAGAAGTTCAGAAAATAGTTTAAGATTGATCACAAGAATTAAGAGAATGTCTCGGTCCATCATTGGTATGGCTTGTGCTGCAACCATGAAGTCTCGTCCCAACACCATAGAATGATCGTCCATGTCAATGACTTTTAGGTCTATCTTTCCAAACCATGACCCTACTCTCACATGTGTGCCTTTCATGACACCAGTCACTGCTTTCATCCTCAAATTGACTGCCTTGAAAGCACTCAACTCTTTCTCGATGCTAGCCTTCCTCTTTCTAAGAGATGAAGCTGCCTTTCGAATTAGGAAGCTATGGGTAGCCCCCGTGTCTATCAAAGCAGAGAAATTTTTCCCATGTACGGTTGTAGACACGAATCTCAAGTCCAAGGAACTTTCATCATCATTCCTTCTCCTTGTCTTGCGCCTTACTTCCGCAATCTTCTTCAACATTTCCTCTTCCAATATGTCTTTCGAACTAGCCCTTGGCTTAACAGTCCTTTTCACATATCTCTTCTCATGAAGCTCCATAGAACAATCCGATCCTGGGTCTGCTTGAATTGGTTCAAGCTCTTTCCTTTTCGAATTCTATCTAATTGCTCCAATACGACATATATTGACTCCTTCCAAACGAAGTGCACCAATGCTCATAGTGTGGTCGTCTTCTTTTCCAAGTGTGCCAACACATGCATTTTCTTTCTTCAAACCAATAGGTTTCAAATCAAGAAAGTCCCTCTTGATCTTATCTTCCATGTTCTTGACTTTAGCCTGCAACGTGGTGCTTCTTTCCTTCAAGTGAGCCCTTTCCATAAAGAGTTCTTGAAGTCTTTGTTCACCTTGTCGTATCTCCATGTCAAGCTTTTCAATTTCAGCAGTTTGTCCAGATAGTCCATCCTTGGAATTTCTTTGGTGAAAAACCAAGTAGGTTGAACCAACTTTGGTCTAGTGCATTGGAATTCATTAAAGAATTGGTCATTGGCGCTGCTTCAAGCTAGGAGTGAGCATCGTCACCAACCTACATTGAATATTTTACACTCCCTAGGGTGAATGATACTTTAAATTGATTGACAATATAAGACTTTCGAATTTTTCCGAATTCCAAATGATCTTACAAAGTTAGTATTTATAATATCCTAGTAGGTCATTCAGTGACAACTTTTACCAGAAACTTGAAACAACTTTGGCTTGTGATATTTAATTTGTTAAATGTTTTTGTTGGATAGTTGAATTATAATTGGCATGGCATGTGAAGTTTTTAAAACTCGAGTTTTGGATGGTTTCAATCTACATTTTGCATGTGATATTTAATGAACTTTAAATGTTTAATGTTTTAATGTTGCACAATATATAATCAAAAGGGTTTTAAAACTTAAAGTTTTGGATGGTTTCAATCTACAACTTAAAGTTTTGGATGGTTTCAACCTACATCTGCACATATGGTAAATTGAAATTATGTTACTTGTAACAAGACAATCCCCATTGATTTCATTGTATATGTTTATTTTGTCACACCTTCAAATTTCACACCCAACAAAAAAAAAAATTCATGAACTCAGACTTTTAGGTATAGGTTTATTATGACATTTCACCTTTTTATCATGATACTTTTCATCATCATATGCTATCGCAATTAAACCTTCTACTCCTACTTCTTACCTTATGTTATTTGCATTTCAAGGGTGAACATATTTTTCATGTCTTTGACCTTTACACATGTCTCGCATACCCTTGCGAATTCACCTTTGACTTAAGGGTCGCATAACCCATTTATTTAATTATTGAGTATAACGTAACCCTATGGCGCATTAACACGTATAACAAAACATGATTTGAATGAACCTTTCCACTATCCATAGTTACGATTCCTCCGCCATTTATCTTGGTATAGACTTGAGGGAATGATTTGTTTTTTTGTTTATATGATTCGACATAATACTGTGAATGGATTGGTTTCCATGCGTTTGGTATTAACCCCCATATCAGCCTGTTGACATGATCACACATCACGGCACATAAGATTTCCAAATCAACTTCAGATATTGTACTTTGAGTTGAAATCAATATACACGTAAAGCGTATGGTCAAAATGGATTTTAGTTGCTATGTGCATCGTCGCGAGGAACTTGTATCCACGTCAGGCATCATAGTAAATAAATGAATGTTGTATGGTTTATGGAGTTCGTCATACCCCTTCGCTCGCTTGCCTGGTGAATCCACGTCGATGCGCTAGCTCGACTTATGGAGTGTACAACAACCATACCAATATATGTACAGAACATAGCGACTTAAATTCGGACTTACACTCCATTAATACGATACGATGGTCTTAACTCTCCACTTCTACCCTCGATCCATGGCTTGGCTGCCACGATTCTACCAAGTGGACGATGGTGATCGATTCTGGTTAGGGTTAAGGCGGTTATCGAAGAATTATATAAGTCGTTAGGGTAGAGCTAAGTCGTGTTTCTGCATTCTTCAATTCGTGGTGCACCTCTGCATCGGCACAATTCTACATTCGGCCAAGGGTTTGTGATTCTCTGTTGTAGATAAAACCATGGAGCTTCAGTTTCATCAACAAGATATCAGGTAATTACCTTAGCGCTCATTTTTACGTTATTGTGTGCTTAAATTATTTCAGGTCGTTGCTCTTAGCTGGCCATACGCCGATTCTGAGTATGTATTCACTCCTCAGTAAGGGGAATACTTCTTGTTTTAAGATATGCGAGTCATACTCTCAGCGCCAAAATGAGGTTGGGTTATCGTCGACCCTACTCTGGCGAGTTCACAGGATGAGACTAATTCATATTATGCCTCTTGTGCAGTGTTTTCCGCATCCTCTCAAGCAGACGTCTAAGATTCAGTGGATTTTTATGAGGTAGGTTCTTGTGTGTCTCATCTCTGTCTTAAATTGTAACTTCCTCCCTATTCTCTTTGAAGCTATTGCGTATTAATCCCTCTCTGTATACAATTTTGATTGCAGGGCTTGACGTATCTAAACATTACGCTCCACAGGTATTGTTTTAACCTCAGTATTATTTTCATCTTTCACTTGATTCCCTACGATAGTGAAATTTGACTAATTCCCTTCTGATTTTGTTTGCATTTGTCGTTTACAGGTAAACGAATGTTTATGGCATGCTTGTAAACGCAGTACGTAATATTTTCAATTGCTAGGGTTGCTAACGTGGACCTCTTGGCCATCCAGGTCGGTATTCTTGTGGGATTTATTGCCCCTCTCCTGTTGCGTCGTTTTCATGGGCGTCAAAATATAATATCGACCTTTTATGCTGTTGTGCAGAAGGGCGCTTGTTTAAATTGGTTCTATTAAGATAGGGGTTGCAAGTTTTACACCCCAGCCTGATAGGCTCACTTTGTATTTTAATATTATGGGACATATATATATATATATATTCCCTATTATGTTAGGTTGAATTCAATATACTATGCCACAGTACAATTTTACAGGGACTGTATGAATCATGTGTAATCTTTTTCTATATATACCATGAAATTTAACTTTGTTTAGTGTGCTCGTCAGCACAGAAATAGGATTTTGGTAACACTATTATGGTTCCAGATCATCAGAATTTTCAGGAAGATATTATATAATTTCTATCTCTTATTCTGATGTATGTTATTCTTATTGTGTCCTAATGACAGTTTCTCTGTTCATGGTTATATTGAACTTGTCTAGGCAGATGAATGGCATGCTGGAAATTATGAGTCCATTTTTACTCCTAAACATAAGTTAATATTTATGGAAGTCTAGAAATTATATTCTCTTGTTTTCCAGAATTGTCTGCATACCTTTCTATTCTTCATTTTCTTCTTGTTTTATTATATCTAGTTACCCAGCTCTTGTCTACCTATGTACATGGTAATAAATGTTTCTGAAGGCTGGTTATGGGATTGGAACCCATTCCCTTTTTCCTCTTTATCAATGGAAATAGTGTTTATATAAAGGTATTGTACATACTGTTGAAATAATTTTACTCTTTGCTACTGTAGTTCTCAACTGCTTACTCATAATTTATACCCTATATGAAATCAATTGTAGGGATATAATATTAGAGTAGTTTTAGGAGACCATAGTTTCTAGTACATTTTGTTTATAACTATGTACTCTCTAGTACATTTTGTTTATAACTATGTACTCCTTTCCTCCCCTAGACAAAGGGACTCATGCACAACCTGGTTGATTTAAACCATTTAATTTTCTGGATAACAGAATTTCTTGGCTGAACCTGAGATCAGTTTATTGAATCTCTCCCTCTATTCTTTCATAAATAGTATAAGTTTTAATTTACATCCTGCTATGGTTCTGGTATACTATAGTGAATTTCATTTCTCTCTATGGTAGCTGTAAATAAAATTATGCTAGGAAAAAGAAGCAGATTAAACCAATTTCAGAATGGTTCCTGAAAGAACAAGGTTTCCTCAGATTTAAGCCAACCCTGGTTTAAACATTCTGTGGAATTCTACTTTACAGGATTTTCCTCTACAACTATACAGGATGACCAGGTTACTACCTGGTGATTACATTCTGTTAAATGTAGACTAATGAAATATAATATCTTAGAGACAAATTTTGTTTTTATATGTAGCCAATTCATACCATAAAAAAACAAGAAGACAATTTTTCTCAGAGACATACCACCAGTGCAGTAGACCAACCTCCCAACCTGAGAGTCCTTCTGTCTCCCAGAACTCACCCTCGAGCTAAGATCACCTCCTACAGCAGATTACCCTCTAATCTGTACAAGAGCAGCGTATTTAAGCTATTGTTCCCCAAAGCATGTTTCTAATTTTGCGTCCAGAATCTCAGGATGCTTTTCTTCCTGTTTGCCTAGGCTTCCCATTTAGGGATTCTTTAAAGCTGTTTTATGCTTTTCCTCAGCTTTTCCAGTTGTTTACCTCTTCCCAACTAATTTCCTCATCATTGGGGAAATTCAGATTTTTCCTCAAAAATCTAAATTTAAAACTTACTATCTTCCAAGGATTTTTTTGAAAGATTGTGGGGAAATATTTGCCTCATCCATCCTCACAGATTTAGCAAGTGATCTCATCATCTCATTTTTGGTCAATTTGCACCACAATAATTTATTCATTTCCTCAATTAAATGTTTAATTACATTCACAAAATAATTATCCTTTGGGGTCCACTCGCCTTAGGATGTAAAGTTCAAGTATCTAACTTTAAAATGCAATCACATGAATTGGGCGTGTTACATATTCCCCCTCTGAAAATAAACACCGTCCTCGGTGTTGTTATTCAACTACTAGAGTTTATTTTTCAAATAAAAATCGATATTTTTCCATCATTTCAGTCTCTCGTTCCCAGGTAGCTTCTTCAGCAGTAAAGTGCTTCCACTGCACCTTTACTCTGGCTATCGTTCTGCTTCTCAATTCAATTTCTTCCCGCTCCAATATTTGAAGCGGTTCTGGCAGAAACTCCCCTTCTGGTTCCACCTGTACAACATTCCAATCAACTATGTGAGAAGCATCATGCACATATATTTTTAACAATGAAACATGAAATACATCATGAACTCTAACATGGGGTGGTAAGGCCAGCTTGTAAGCCACTGGTCCCACCCTTTCTAATATTTCAAAGGGACCACAATATCGAGGGGACAATTTTGCACAACTCCCAGCATAAAGGGTGCTCTTCTTGGGTTTAATACGCAAATATACATGCTCCCCAACTTTAAATTCTCTATGCACTCTTTTCTTATCTGCATAACTCTTCTGGCGATCTTGTGTTGTCTTGATGTTCTTTTGTATCTGTTCGACAATTCCTTCCATTTCTTGTAAAGCATTGGGTCCCAACATCAGTTTGTCTTCTGGATGACTCCAGCTCAAAGGGGTACGACACTTCCTTCCATACAGTGCCTCAAACGGACTCATTTTAATGGAGGATTGATAGTTGTTATTATAGGCAAATTCAGCTAAATGTAAGAAATCTTCCCACTTTGAGGGTCTATCCATCACATACATTCTCAGCATGTCCTCCAAAATTTGATTAGTTCTTTCCGTTTGACCATCAGTCTGAGGGTGGTAGGCGGTGCTAAAATTCAATTTAGTGCCCATTCCTCCAAATAACCCCTTCCAAAAGGCTGCTGTTAACTTAGCATCCCTATCAGACACAATCACCTTAGGAACTCCATGGAGCCTTACTATCTCCTTCCCTCTAATATGTCTTATGTCCATGTCAAACTCACTTAAAAAAGACAGCCATCTGGCTTGTCTGGCATTCAGTTCAGTTTGAGAAAAGAAATATTTGAGACTAATATGATCAGTCATCAATGTAAATTTTTTTCCAAGAAGATAGCGCCGCCACATTTTCAAAGCATGAATAACAGCTGCTAACTCTAAATCATAGGCACTATAATTCTGTTCATGTATCTTCAGTTTCTTGGATTCATAGGCAATCACTGAATTTTCCTGCAAAAGAACTCCTCCAAATCCTTCTCTACATGCATCCGTACATACCACAAATTCTTTATCAGGATCTGCAATCTTCAGTATAGGGGCTGTGGTAAGTTTCACTTTTAATTTGTCGAAACTATTTTGGCATTTTTCAGTCCATTCAAACTTGACACCTTTCCTCTGTAAGGAAGTGATGGGATGTGCTATGGCAGAAAATCTCTCCACAAATCTGCGATAATAGCCGGCAATCCCCATGAATGATCTAACTGCTGAAACATCAGTGGGCACGGGTCATTCTTTTATAGCCTTTATCTTCTCCGGGTCAACAGCAAGGCCTTGTTCAGAAATAATGTGACCCAAGTATTGGATCTTGTCCTTATAGAACTCACATTTGCTAAATTTAGCGTATAGCTGATTTTCCTTTAGAGTTTGCAATACTATCCTCAGGTGTTCTTTGTGTTCCTCCACACTATTTGAGTAAACTAAAATATCATCTATGAACACAAGGACAAATTTATCCAAATACTTGTTTAACACACTGTTCATTAGGCACATGAATGTGGCAGGGGCGTTTGTCAAACCAAAAGGTAGGACTACAAATTCGTAGTGGCCATACCTGGTTTGAAAGGTTGTTTTGCTGATGTCTTCCTCTTTAATTCTGAGATGGTGGTACCCAGTTCTTAAGTCAATTTTTGAGAATACTGAAGCTCCTCTCACCTGATCAAAAAGATCATCAATTCTAGACAAAGGATATCTATTTTTAATGGTCAACTTATTCAGTTGCCTATAATCAATGCACATCCTGAAAGTTCCATCTTTCTTTTTCACGAACAGCACTGGTGCTCCGCAAGGGGACACACTTGGTCTGATATACCCTTTATCTAGCAGTTCTTGCAATTGCATTTTCAATTCCATAAGTTCAGGAGGACTCATTCGATAAGGTGCTCATGAAACAGGTGTTGCTCCTAGCACCAGATCGATTCAGAAGTCAATCTCTCTTTTGGGGGGAAGATGAGGGATTTCCTTTGGAAAAACTTCCTTGAATTCTCTTATTACTGGTACAGTATCCAGTAATTCTTCTTCAGTTTTCTATTCTGTTTCTTCCACATGCACTGCATAAACCTGATATCCTTTTCTAGCTATTCTTTTTAATTGCAATGCTGAAATTTGTCCGACAGAAATAGGTTTTGGTTTCCCTTTGAGAATAAAAATTTTCCCTTCCTCATCTACACAATGCAAGGTCTTATCCCAGCAATTCATCAAAGCTTTCTTCTTTTCCAGCCAGTCCATTCCTATCAATAGATCATATGACCCTAAGGGTAGAATGTTCAAATTCACTTCTGTTCGAAACTCATTTAATTGGATTTATGTTCTGGGCAGTTTATGTGTTACCTTTCTTTTTGTTCCAGTGGCCAGCTGTACCAACCATGACTGTTGAAATTTTTCAGTTTTTAAGTTACATTTTTCTACAATATTTGGACTAATGTAACTCAAAGAAGCACCTAGATCAATCAGAACAGAAACAGGTAGGTCAGAAATCTTACCCTCCATTTCCACCATGGTTGCTTGATGTTCTGCTTGCCGATTTTCTAGGGCTGCACTGATAGTTGGTATGTTTCTGGCTATATCATTTACTGTTGTCACTTCCCGATCCCTCATGAGCATATGAACATTTCTATGGGGGCAGTCCCTCAAAATATGGGGTTCTCCACAGCCCCAACATTTCAAGGGCTCCTTCATTCTGACTGTTCCCTCCTTTTTACTGTCTCCATCTATTGGTTTCGATGCCACTTGAGACTGTGCAGTTTGAATTTCTTTGGGTTTTCCAAATCTTTTCCACTGATGATCTCTGCCAAAATTCTTCAAATAGGCTGGTTTCTGTTTTCTCCCTTTGAATTCATTCTTACTTACCCAACTTTTTCCTTGATCAGTTTTTCCTTTGAACTATTGGTAACACAATCTAGCTTTTCTAACAGCTTCGTCCATTATTTTTGGGTTGTCAAACTCAATTTTCTCTTTGTATACCATAGGAAAATAATTCAGAAACCTCTGTACCTTTCCCTTTTCTTCCCTTATGTAAGGTACATATCTTAATAGATTGGTAAATTTAGTAACAAACTCATCGATAGTGAGCTGTCCCAATCTAAGCTCATGAAATTCTTTTTCTTTGTCATCATAGTACCGCTCATTCAAGTAGCAATTCTTGAATTTAGCCTGGAAATCTTCCCAAGTAACTGTCTTTTCATCTATGGCATGCACCATCTTTGTCTCCTCCCACCACAAGGTAGCCTTACCTTGTAGCTGGTAGACAGCTAATCTAGCCTTCAGATTGCTTTCATATTCATAAACCTAGAAATACTTAATCATATTCAGCAGCCAGGCTTCAGCATCCTCCTCCTTTTCCCCATCATAGGAGGGAGGTTTGATTTTTTGGAATTCCCCTTGTAATTCCTTTTTCTGCTTATTCTGATGTCGAATAGCATCTTCCTCATCAGATTCCTCAGTTTTCCTCTTCTCAGAACCTTCGCCTTCTTGGCTGTTCCATGAGGTTAATTCCCTGATGAGCTTTTCCTGCTCCTCACTGGCTAATGACAATCTGTCATTCTGGCTTTTTATCTCAGCCAATTCTTGTTGCAAATTTCGCAACATAGCCATCATGGCCGCATTGGGATCTGGTTCACCACGCAGATCAACATAAATTTCACCACCTTCTTCCATTCTATCACCCCCACTGTACACTACATAGAATAGGTCTGTGAACAGAAAAAAAACAAACAACAAAAACAAAACTTTTTCTACAACAAACAAAATTACACAGTGAGTACACAGCAATCGTGAGCACAGAGTCACCAGCCCAGTTTTATAACTTGGGCTCTGATACCATTTGTCACACCTCCAAATTTCACGCACAAAAAAAAAAAATTTCTTCATGAACTCAGACTTTTAAGTATAGGTTTATTATGAAATTTCACCTTTTTATCACGATACTTTTCATCATCATATGCTGTCACAATTAAATCCTCTACCCCTACTTCTTACCTTATGTTATTTTCATTTCAAGGGTGAACATATTTTTCATGTCTTGACCTTTACACAGGTCTCGCATACCCTTGCGAACTCACCTTTGACTTAAGGGTCACATATCTCATTTATCTAATTACTGAATATAAAGTAAACCCTATGGCCCATTAACACGTATAATAAAACATGATTTAAATGAACCTTTCCACTATCCATAGTTACGATTCCTCCGCCATGTATCTTGGTATAGACTTGAGGGAATGATTTGTTTTTTTGTTTATATGATTCGACATAATATTGTGAATGGATTGGTTTCCATGCGTTTAGTATTAACCCCCATATCAGCCTGTTGACATGACCACACATCACGACACATAAGATTTCCAAATCGACTTCAGAAATTGTACTTTGAGTTGAAATCAATATACACGTAAAGCGTATGGTCAAAATGGATTTTAGTTGCTATGTGCATCGCCGCGAGGAACTTGTATCCACGTCAGGCATCATAGTAAATAAATGAATGTTATATGGTTTGTGGAGTTCGTCATACCCCTCCGCTCGCTTGCCTGGTGAATCCACGTCGATGCGCTAGCTCGACTTATGGAGTGTACAACAACCATACCAATATATGTACAGGACATAGCGACTTAAATTCAGACTTACACTCCATTAATACGATACGATGGTCTTAACTCTCCACTTCTACCCTCGATCCGTGGCTTGGCTGCCACAATTCTGCCAAGTGGACGATGGTGATCAATTCTGGTTAGGGTTAAGGCGGTTATCGAAGAATTATATAAGTCGTTAGGGTAGAGCTAAGTCGCGTTTCTGCATTCTTCAATTCGTGGTGCACCTCTGCGTCGGCACAATTCTACATTCGGCCGAGGGTTTGTGATTCTCTTTTGCAGAGAAAACCATGGCGCTTCAGTTTCATCAACAAGATATCAGGTAATTACCTCAGCGCTCATTTTTACATTATTGTGTGCTTAAATTATTTCAGGCCGTTGCTCTTAGCTGGCCATACGCCGGTTCTGAGTATGTATTCACTCCTCAGTAAGGGGAATACTTCTTGTTTTAAGATATGCGAGTCATACTCTCAGCGCCAAAATGAGGTTGGGTTATTGTCGACCCTACTCTGGCGAGTTCACAGGATGAGACTAATTCGTATTATGCCTCTTGTGCAGTGTTTTCCGCATCCTCTCAAGCAGATGTCTAAGATTCAGTGGAGTTTTATGAGGTAGGTTCTTGTGTGTCTCGTCTCTGTCTTAAATTGTAACTTCCTCCCTATTCTTTTCGAAGCTATTGCGTATTAATCCCTCTCTGTATACAATTTTTATTGCAGGGCTCGACGTATCTGAACATTACGCTCCACAGGTATTGTTTTAAACTCAGTATTATTTTCATCTTTCACTTGATTCCCTACGATAGTGCAATTTGACTAATTCCCTTTTGGTTTTGTTTGCATTTGTCGTTTACAGGTAAATGAATGTTTATGGCATGCTTGTAAACGCAGTATGTAATATTTTCAATCGTTAAGGTTGCTAACGTGGACCTCTTGGCCATCCAGGTCGGTATTCTTGTGGGATTTATTGCCCCTCTCCTGTTGCGTCGTTTTCATGGGCGTCGAAATATAATATCGACCTCTTATGCTGTTGCGCAGAAGGGCGCTTGTTTAAATTGGTTCTATTGAGATAGGGGTTGCAAGTTTTACACCCCAGCCTGATAGGCTCACTTTGTATTTTAATATTATGGGACATATATATATATTCCCTATTATGTTAGGTTGAATTCAATATATTATGCCACAGTACAATTTTATAGGGACTGTATGAATCATGTGTAATTTTTTTCTATATATACCATGAAATTTAACTTTGTTTAGTGTGCTCGTCAACACAGAAATAGGATTTTGGTAACACTATTATGGTTCCAGATCATCAGAATTTTTAGGAAGATTTTATATAATTTCTATCTCTTATTCTGATGTATGTTATTCTTATTATGTCCTAATGATAGTTTCTCTGTTCATGGTTATATTGAACTTGTCTAGGCAGATGAATGGCATGCTGGAAATTATGAGTCCATTTTTACTCCTAAACATAAGTTAATATTTATGGAAGTCTAGAAATTATATTCTCCTGTTTTCCAGAATTGTCTGCATACCTTTCTATTCTTCAGTTTCTTCTCGTTTTATTATATCTAGTTACCCAGCTCTTGTCTACCTGTGTACATGGTAATAAATGTTTCTGAAGGCTGGTTATGGGATTGGAACCCATTCCCTTTTTCCTCTTGATCAATGGAAATAGTGTTTATATAAATGTATTGTACATACTGTTGAAATAATTTTACTCTTTGCTACTGTAGTTCTCAACTGCTTACTCATAATTTATACCCTATATGAAATCAATTGCAGGGATATAATATTAGAGTAGTTTCAGGAGACCATAGTTTCTAGTACATTTTTTTTATAACTATGTACTCCTTTCCTCCCCTAGACAAAGGGACTCATGCACAACCTGGTTGATTTAAACCATTTAATTTTCTGGATAACAGAATTTCTTGGCTGAACCTGAGATCAGTTTATTGAATCTCTCCCTCTATTCTTTCATAAATAGTATAAGTTTTAATTTATATCATGCTATGGTTCTGGTATACTATAGTGAATTTCATTTCTCTCTATGGTAGCTGTAAATAAAATTATGCTAGGAAACAGAAGCAGATTAAACCAATTTCACAATGGTTCCTGAAAGAACAAGGTTTCCTCAGATTTAAGCCAACCCTGGTTTAAACATTTTGTGGAATTCTACTTTACAGGATTTTCCTCTACAACTATACAGGATGACCAGGTTACTGCCTGGTGATTATATTCTATTAAATGTAGACTAATGAAATATAATATCTTAGAGACAAATTTTGTTTTTATATGTAGCCAATTCATACCATAAAAAAACAAGAAGACAATTTTTCTCAGAGACATACCACCCGTGCAGTAGACCAACCTCCCAACCTTAGAGTCCTTCTGTCTCCCAGAACTCACCCCCGAGCTAAGATCACCTCCTGCAGCAGATTACCCTCTAATCTGTACAAGAGAAGCTTATTTAAGCTATTGTTCCCCAAAGCATGTTTCTAATTCTGCGTCCAGAATCTTAGGATGCTTTTCTTCCTGTTTGCCTAGGCTTCCCATTTAGGGATTCTTTAAAGTTGTTTTATGCTTTTCCTCAGCTTTTCCATCTTTTTACCTCTTCCCAACTACTTTCCTCATCATTGGGGAAATTCAGATTTTTCCTCAAAAATCTAAATTTAAAACTTACTATCTTCCAAGGATTTTTGAAAGATTGTGGGGAAATATTTGCCTCATCCATCCTCACAGATTTAGCAAGTGATCTCATCATCTCATTTTTGGTCAAATTGCACCACAATAATTTATTCATTTCCTCAATTAAATGTTTAATTACATTCACAAAATAATTATCCTTTGGGGTCCACTCCCCTTAGGATGTAAAGTTCAAGTATCTAACTTTAAAATGCAATCACATGAATTGGGGGTGTTACATATTTCTAATTTGATATAATTGCATGTATGATGGTACATTACTTGTAAAGACATTGGATTAATAGTGTTCATTGATTTTAGTGTAAGCGCAAAAAAATATTGACAATGTAGAACGATTTTTGTGTTATAATAATTAAACCTAATAATATTGGAGAGCAAGAGAGATAAGGTATGGTGTTTACTACAAGAGTTCGAGCAGGTCATTCGGTGACAAATTTTACTAGAAACTTGAAACAAAGAGAATCTATCTTTGGCTAGGACATCATGTAAGATGCCTGACATAAATAGTAAAATTGTACTTAAAAGCTGAGATTCGGGCAAGTGGGGACAACCACTTGTTATCTCGTCCCTTGGAGGCTAGGCCATATGGGGACCGAATCTAACCTTACAAAATAAAGTGAAATAATTTGTACCATATGGTCGGAGAACATATACAAGAACAATTAATTTCATTCTAGAATATATATATATATATATATATATATATATATATATATATATATATATATATATATATATATATATATATATATATATATATATATATATACGTACATATAACATTTTTAATCAATGCACATGTATAGAAAAACTACTTTCAGTTGATACTAGAGCACGTGCTTGTACCCAAACAATTTGTAACATGTGCAAACCACAAATAACATAAGAAGCTCAATTTTTAGTTGAGTACTAAAACATATTTAATCCAAAGATAATAAATTTTTGGACACTTCACTCAAAAAAATTCTAATGGAATTCCATCCTCAATAATCCGTTCATGATCGGATTTTGACATTTTCCATTTCTTAATTTTTGATTTTTTCTTTGATTGAACTTCTATCAACTTTATGTGTGTTGAGGGTAATTTTCATATGATCAAATAGAGAAGAGGAAATGATGTTTGATCTCAAATTGCCAAAAATTTCGTAGACACTCTCGTGCACCATAAATCTATAGAGCCTCTTCCCTATGAAATCCTCCCCCGCCCTCCTGTTTGTCCATGTCGAAGATACAGTATGAAAACTGATGTAAACTAAGTGGTTATCCGCCAGCATTGAAGAAATCCTTTCAGCCATAGGGTCCAATCCCGACTTCTTTCCCCAAATATCCTCTACAGAGAGAGAGGCATTGAAATCCCCCATGAGGATTAGATTAGTAACACTAAGTATGGATGAAATCGAAATAGGTAGCTCTAATGAAATTTTGAAAGGCGAGTTGTGGTGACGTGGACAAGATAAAAAATAAATTAGGTCTTTTCAGCCCTGTAATGCAAATAAGGTTGACGAAATTTTAGTGAGGATAAGGAAGAATAGAAGAGGTGTTGCAGCTAAGAAGGTATTCACTTTGGCTAAGGACAATAAGATGGTTCAGTTCGAATATGGAGACCTATGGGGGCATGTTGCTAGTCTCCAAAAGCGGGCTTTAGTGGGTAGATGGCTTTTTACTGAGATGAAGGAAGTGGATATGGTGGATTGGATTAGGGTGACTTGGTGTCCTCTCCTCAGATACATGCCAAAGGTTAGCTTGCTCATGAGCACATGGTATTCCATCCACTTCATTCATGATGAAGACTAAGACAAATTTCTTAAAAGGACATGGGTTAGGGGTCGAATTTTCATGCAGCTCCTTATGTGGTTTGATGACATCATTTTCTTTGCACTTACAACATCTGTGAAATGAAATTTGTGCACCTTAGTACAATTCCACAAGTCTACCTTTCGGAAACCCTATTTATATCGTAGAAATCTCAAGTAAAATCTCGAGTTTAAATAGTTCTGTTGGAGGATTGGAAAATTTCATGCTACAAAAGCTCTTAAAATTGCATCTCCGGTTTGGCCCGTGGAAATTTTCATATTGTGACTTGAAACCATAAATGATGACTTCTGCCCCCCTCAAAAAAATATAAGTTTCAACACGTTCCATTGTGAAAGCTGAGTGACAACACGTTTGTTAAATCACTGATCTGTAGTGTGGAAGTTGTGAGCTAGAGAATTTCTAGCCCTCATTTGATTGATTAAGAATGTTTTTTTTTTAATAATTTCAATAAATGATAAATGTGATTGAACAATGAATATCATAACCTTCAATTACATTGAACAATGAAAATGAAAACTTTCAATAGCATTAAACAATGAATATCAAAACATTCAATTTGATTTCACTACTTTGAGCATAACTTTGTAAATTTAATATTTTAATTTAAATATGAAAGATTGAAATCAAGGAGTGTCTTACAAGAATACTCCACTGTGTGAAAAGTGTACTCCATAACCTTCTAAATAAAATTAATATTACTAATAATAAAATTAATATTATTAATAATAACTTAAACATTAATATTAAAATTTTATAATTTGATTGATAATGCTTATAATTTTATAATATTAATTTAAATTAAATATAACTAATTAATTAATAACTTTAGTAACTTAATAACTTGATTTGAACTTATAAAGGAATTACTCATGATTATGCAATGCCATTGCATATATTTTTTTAAGATAAATTACCGTTTATATATTTATTTCAGGATTAAACAAATTAGTTTGTTAATATATAGATTTTAGTTTTAAATAAATGAGTTTCTTTAATAATTTTTATATTAAAGATAATATTAATTTTAATATATTAATATTATACTTATTAAATAATATTAAATTTTAATAATATTAATATTTCTTAACAATTAGTTTATATTTATAATTTAATAATATTTAAATTATAATTTTATAATAGTAAAATTTAATTTAATAAATATTAACACAATTATATTAATAAATGTGGTTGATTTATATAAAAAATGTATATATGTGGAAATAAGATTGAAAAACACAAATAAACTTCAATGATAATATTAATATTCAAATTAATAAAAATAAAATAATAAAAATATTAAGAAATAACTATTTTATTAAAATTAAAATTATTATTACTATTAATTTATATTAATTATTGTAAATTATTTATAACATAATAATATTAAATATAATTATCATCATCATCATTATTAAAATTTTATTAACCTACTAATATGATGATAAATTAACAAATTAAAACTTAACAAATTGATAATAAAAATAAATTAGTATTAATAAGTTTAATATTATTTTATTTAATATGGAAATTGAAAATTGAATTTAATTCTAATACTTAATTAATAAATATAATTAATATTTAATAATATTAATAATTATTATTATTATTTTAATATTATATTAAAATTGTATAATTTGGCTCGTGATATCTATTACATAATAATATTATTGTTATAACTTTAATTTAGTATATTCTAATAATTTAATAAGAAGATTAAATTAAAACTAATAATTTTATCCTTTTAATTTTAATATGAAAATTGAAGTTAACTTTAATATAATGCTTAATGTTAATATTTCATTTAAAATATTATTATTATTATTCATAATAAATAATATTAATTCTATAACTTAATATAATTTTTTTGGTTTATAATTATGGTCAACCATGGTTAATTATGGTCCAACGTTACATTGCAATCAAGATTGTCTCAATATGGAAACAAACCATGGTCGACCATTGTCGACGAGAGTCAATCATGATATAATGTGACAATGTGACAAAGATTGTCTTCACATGAAAATCAATCATGGTAAACCATGGTCCAATGTTGCATTTTGACAAAGATTGTCTCAATATGAAAATTGTGACATCCTTCTGCTACTGAAATAATGTTTTGATGTTAATTGTTTTTTATAGAAAAAATTGAACTATGAAATTTGAATGGCAAAAATTCCATGATATGTGTTTGAATACTTATGTAAATAAAATTTTTATAAATAAATAAATGATATTTGAAACATTTTAGGGTAAGACACTCCATGATGAGATTTTTATCTAAGATAACTTTTCCATGATAGGAATTGTGGAAGGAATTCCAGATAGGCTTTATTTATGGCAGAGAAAAATACATTAATATTCTTAGCTATAGAAAGTTTCTAAGTTGGGATTATCATAAAGCGTCACAGGAGATAAAAACAAAATTTTATGAAAAACAAAGCAAGCATCTAGGTGAGTGGTTATGAGAAACCACAAAAGCAAGACACAACTAAAGGAAAAATCCCTCATGGAAGGAAGGTATGAAATATCTATTACAAGGATCAACAATGGTTGTTGATACCTTGACATTTGAATCTCTGGTCAGGGGTGAATTGTGAAGTGGAATTCTATGGTTGGGTGAAAACAATTTCTTAACCTCAGGTGTTCCCTATTTGCAACACTACTCATTAGATTGATATTTATTTTGTCTTTAAATGTATGAAGGTTTGGAATATAATCATTCTCATTTTCTGTGAAATGATTGATAGGTACTGTAATGAGAATTTATTAGTAAGAAGGTAGTTGTCATGATTTCATGATTTGATATATGTGGCACTGGAAATTTTCACGAGTTAGAAAACACCTTTTTGTGTTCCTATAATTTAGATAATGATATTTGTGGATAAATATATATAGCTATTAGTCATAGATAAATTCTAATGATAATTATCTTCATAGCATGGAACTCGATTACTATTACTGATTTCTGCAAGGCTTTTATTTTCATAGAATTTATTGATTTCTACAGGTCATTTTTCATCAAATTTACTGATTTCTACATGTCTACTATTTTCAAAGAATTTACTGATGCATGTACTTTAGTACTACTCATTTATCATCTTCATATAAATCATTGACTATGGATGTGGTACCACTACTGGTGTTTACAATGAGGGTAGAAACCTTAATGACAGAGGATTCTCCCATCCTCTCTAGTAGGAAGCATCCTAGAAATAAATCATCCAATATTATGAATATGTATCTAAACCAGGTTATAGGTAGGTTCCTTGTATACAGTTATGGGAAGTGATGTGAAAAGTATTTTGCAAGCAACAAAAATAGAATAGAATGATTATTTTCAAATAATTAAGAGTGTGAATTTATAATCCCTAACGAAATTCTTAAAATAAAATAATAAGTTAGTAGTTGAGTGAAGCGTATTAACTAATAACGAAATGGGGTATTCCAGGTTCCTCTGTTTTTGGGTAAGTTTCAATGATGAATAACCATATATGCAAGGCTAATCTCATCGGCACAATGAATTGTATTTACTACGTAAGTCTATTCTAGTTTGACTAGAAACTAGCAAGAAAGTGAATTTATTCTACGGGTTCAAGTCCATAAGTAGAAACCCTTAATGGTCTATGAATTCTAGCTAATATAATAAGCCACCAAAGAGCACATATATAACTACTAGCTTCCAATGAAGTAGAATTATTGTTAAAAACAATGTTTAAAATTCAAGAACAGGAAAACATTCATAAGACAGAGGTTACACTTCTACATTACTACCAGTTATAATGATAATTACTTAACGGACATGAACACATGGGTAGAGAAAAATGCAATGAATAAGCTTTGTAAGAAAACATATGTACCAGAGCATAACATATTTATAAAATAGGAAAATTGGGGAAATAAAAAATAGTATTATGGAATGATCTCTACGAAAGCCACAAATTTTAAGCAAACAAAGTAAGGTAGCTTAGACAAAAATATTATCGGTATATACATATTCAAAATTTAAGCACAGTCAGAGAGGATAAGAGCAAGGACATGAACCAAAATCATCAAGGATTTAAAAATATGACCCATAGATAGAAAATTTACCCACCATGGTGTCAATTCAATAATTGAAGTAACAATCATAGGGCCCGTTCAAATAAGAGTCACCATATCTAACATACAGAGGAGGCGTCTTAACGCTTCTTTAACAAATTTCACTATTAGAAGTCACTAGAAACGAATTTCTCACACAACCGTTGAAGAACGAAAAAAACCCATCGATAACATATTGTTCTTGGGATAATTTTACTTGGTAACTGAATCGAAGCAGTTATGGAAGAAGACTGACTTTTGAACTACAATAAAACATTCTGAGCGAAATCCCAAAACCTCACAATGGAAAATCCATGAGTACCTACAAGAAAACGAACGAAAATTTTTCAATTAGCTTCTATAATATTGGCTGGAATTGTTAGAGAAACCGAGCATAAATAAAGAAAGGATCTCTAGATAACATAGGATATACCTGACATTCATGAAGGAGGATAGAAACATCATATGTTATAATAGCGAGTGATTATAAGAGTCATAACATTTCTAACGAGCTCTGTAATGGAAAAATAAAATAAAATTTATAAATAAAACAAAAACCTGTAGGAAAAGGAATCACATTGCCAGTTGAAAATGTCACTGAGCAACATAATTGTTGTAGCAATACATATGGGTAAAGAGGGAAATTATGGAAATCCACCAGCGTTAGGAACCCAACCTATGAGTTTTTCTCTCATAGATCCTCTACATTTATACAAACATTTAGGATAGGAAAAATACCAAAATAACTATGGATCTCCATCTTCACGCTCTATCAAATGAAAAACACCAACAAAGAATTTACTTAAGGTAGACCAACCACACAATACAGTTGTGAAAATAGTGAATCAGTTCGACACCTGAGTTATGTTGAAAAATGTTTGATAGCCACAAAATATGAAGAGTGATGATCAGAATGACAATTTCGAGAGAACCATACCATAGTTTAGGAGAGCACGAAGCAAAAACGTCAAATGACTTGGGTAGGGATTAAACTAGTTACCTGAAAAGTGAAGGGTGCGACAGCTGTGAGCGAGAATAATAAAAATATTAGATATAAAAAATCATAAATATCCTCTACATATATCTGATATTTCAATGTTGGATTATAGTTTAATAAAGTACTATTTATTGGCCAAAACCTTCTAGCGCCATGAGGGTGAAGGTAGGTGATATATAATATAAGCATAATGATTGTCCCATGGGATGATTTAATAGGTAATATGTAATGTCCCCTAATAATACTATAAATAATAAATAATAAACAATATAATATAATATAATATTATTAAATAGAAAGGTAAGGGGTCAATGAAACCTTAGTTTTCATTCTCAAAATGCCTTAATATCGGTTAGAGAGCCTAATATCTAATTTTACTCACTCATGATATGAAAGTATTTAACATTTCCAAACCTAGAAAATAACTTTCTTGTTCTCTTGATGGTTTCTACCATCTTACGAGCATTTAGTGAGTGCACTATAAACATTAATGTGATAGTTATTATAAAATTCCAAACTACAATGTATTTTGATATCGGTTTTACTGAAAATCCCCATCCCTTGAAATAAAACAATGCCTACACTCGGTTGGTTGTTTGAAGGTCTATAGAGACCTTCAAAGGTGTTTTCCTAAATTTATCCAAGGTCAAGAATGTTACCCCACACCTACCACACCTAGTAATATACACATTATAAGAAGAATTATATGATTTAAAATGTGTATCCATTTCCTATAAAGTTGTTTAAGTGACAAAAAAAATAACTACACACTCATGATTTCATATTTCCTAGAATATTTAAAAATTGATACATATCCATCATTTCTAAACATTACATATTCATTATCCTTTTTTTACATGCATTTAGTTCTCTTTATGTCCTATAACTCATTAAATATAGAGATAATATCCTTACAATGTTATCTTCTATAATGTTTGAGGTTCACCTTCTCATTTCTCTTAATAAAACTAAAAAACTAGAACGTGATTCTTACTATATAATAATAGATAGAAACCATCAGAAGCCTTTAAAGAAATAAGAGCGTGGATAGAATAAAAGATTCACATCCTTCTATTTAACCTATTATAAAATTTATATTATATTTTACTATATATAGCTTTATTTCTAATTCTAATTTCATATAAAATATTATAATTTATTACTATAGTTTCAAATTTATAAAATTCTCAGTAGTTAATAATTTAAATCACAAACTAAATAAAACATCTATTCCTTATATGATATTATTTACATTAACTTTTAAATATTTTATAATTATATATATCAATATTCTATTTATAAAATTAAATAATTACTAATCTTATTTATTAATTATATCTATTTATAAAAATGAATAGCTATTAATTTTATTTATTAATTTCTTATTTATTTTATTTTGAAGATTTGTTAGTTTAATTATACAAAATTTGATTGACAAATTTCCCTTTTTTTTAAATGTAATATACGGTTTTACCAAATCCTACTCCCAAATACATGATAAATTTATAATTTTATTACACTTAATTCTATGGTATTATAATATCTTTGAAAGAACATAAAACACATGGTGAGACTAAAAGGATAGCTTTTTGATATTTATA
Source organism: Pinus albicaulis (assembly GCA_034641835.2). Taxonomy (NCBI): domain Eukaryota; kingdom Viridiplantae; phylum Streptophyta; class Pinopsida; order Pinales; family Pinaceae; genus Pinus; species Pinus albicaulis. The sequence goes on from CM076581.1 coordinate 92,342,413, forward strand.
TTATAGACATTAAAGATCGTTTTTCCGAACAGAATAATTTCTGCGCATAATTACTTTTAGAAAAAAACATATATATATATTCTTCGGTCAATTTGCAATTTGTAAACCATGTAAGCTATAAGCATGCGATTACTCAAAACTTTGTTCATTTAATAAAAAATTATCTACAACCAAAGTAGAGGTCAAAATTTCCATCGATAATTCTTGTGGTTGTTTTAACATGCACAGTCTTAGTATTCATAAGAGTTAGAGTACACGGTTTAAATATCCTTTTTCGATATCTACAAACGTAGATACGAAGGAAACGCGCCTTCACTTTTGAATGAGTGGAGTAATACACCCTTCGTAAATGAATTCTGTTAGTCCAAGCCCACTGCTCACCCCCGCTTGGACTAACCGTCACAGCTATTGATTGCAAGAATATGAATATCTTAAGAGGATTAACGATACTATGAGTGAATCATGGTGTTTAGAAGCAAATATATATAGCATGTAGTCACCCGGAGATGAGAGGAAATGAGAACATAGGAAGCTTTGTAGAGTATAACTAGCACAACCACATTAGTAAAAACTAATGTGGTTGATATACGTTGATAGACATATATAAAATAGATTTACAACCACATTTACCAATGTGATTGATATATGCCGATAGGCCTATATCCACTACCCATCACATTAATTTATATATCAATAAATAAATATTATATATAATAATTTTATTATATTAACTTGAAATATATATATTATATATTAATAAGAATATTAATATATTAAATATATTAATTATGATTAAAATCACAAAATATTTTATATATATTAATAATATTATAATAAGTATTAATAATATATATTAAAATTATTTATTAATATATTAAAAATATTAAGTATAAACATACTATAAATGAACTTGAAATATATATAATATATATTAATATAAAAATAATATTAATAATATATAATAATTTAATATTTATTTATATATTAATATCATAGATGATTATATTATTAATAAACCAAAAGAACTAATAATATATTAATAATATATATTATATTATAATTGTTTATATAATTAATAATATTATAATATTACTAATAATCATTATTAATAAATATTTGAATATTTATTTATCATGATTAGTAATATTAATAATATTATAATATTATTTATATATATTATTAATAATATATATTAATAATATTATAATATTAGTAATAATCATTATTAATAAATATTTGAATATTTATTAATAATATATATTAATAATATTATAATATTACTAATAATCATTATTAATAAATATTTGAATATTTATTTTTAATGATTATTAGTAATATTATAATATTACTAATATTACTAAATAAATATTATAATATTATTAATAATATTATAATATTACTAATAATCATTATTAATAAATATTTGAATATTTATTTATAATGATTATTGGTAATATTATAATATTATTAATATATACAAAAATATTTTATATATATTATTAATATTATAATAAGTATTAATAATATATATTAATAAATATTTTTAATATATTAATAATATTAACTATATAAATATTACAAATTAACTTGAAATATATATAATATTTATTAATATAAAAATAATAAAAATAATATATAATATTTTAATATTTTTTTATATATTAATATCATAGATGGTTATATTATTAATAAACCAAAAGAACTAATAATATATTAATAATATATATTATATCATAGTTGGTTATATTATTAATAATATATATTAATAATATTATTATAATATTACTAATAATCATTATTAACAAATATTTGAATATTTATTTATAATATATATTAATATATTAATAATATTAAACTCAAGAGAGTAATAAACCATTTGAAAAAATATTTAAAAACAAAAAACGTAAGAGATTAATAAACCCTAACAATTATTATTTTAAAGTGAAGATATTAATAAACCCAAGGGATAATTAATAATACAAACCCAATGTCATCATAAACCAAAGGTTTAAATATTATAAACCATAGGAATTGGTGAATCCAAGGGATAAATATTATAAACATAAGGGATCAATATTAAAAACACAAGAGATTAATAAACCGTAAGAATTGATATTTTAAACTGAAAAAACCTAATAAATTAACAATCCATAAGAATCAATATTTTAAACATAAGATATTAATAAACCAACGAGATTATTAACCTTATAAACCAAAAGAACTAATAAACCCAAGGGTTTAATGTTATAAAGTAAAGGAACCAGCGAACCTAAGGGATAAATATCATAAACCTAACGGATGAATATTATAAACAATAAAGATTAACAAACCTTAAGAATTAATATTTTAAACTGAAAAATCTAAGAAATTAACAAACCCTGAGAATTAGTATTTTAAACTCAAGAGAGTAATAAACTGAATGTGTGATTAACAATATAAACCAAAAGAACTAATAAACCCAAGGGTTTAAAATTATAAACCAAAGGAGTCAGTGGACCTAAGGGATAAATATTAAAAACCTAAGGTATGAATAAGGCTAAGGGCAATATTAAAAACAATAGAAATTAAAAAACCCAAGAGTTTAATACTATAAACCAAATCAATAGGTGAACCCAAGGGAAAGCCATTACCCAAAAAATTATAAACCAAAGGAATTGGTGAACCCAAGGGAATTGATTTAAATATTGAGACAATTGTTGTCACAATGCGACGTTCGACCAACTATGACCATGGTTGGCCATGGGTGATATTCATATTGAGACAATGTTTGTGAGAATGTGACATTTGATCGTGCATGACATTGATCGATTATTCATATTATAAACCAAAAGGGCTAATAAACCCAAGGGTTTAATGTTATAAACCAAAGGAATTGGTTAACCCAAGGGACAACCATCACCCAACAAATTATAAACCAAAATAAATGTGTGAACCCAAGGGAGTTGATTTAAACATTGAGAGAATTGTTGTCACAATGCGACGTTGGAGCAACTATGACGAGGGTTGGCCATGGGTGATTTTCATATTGAGACAATATTTGTCAGAATGTGACATTTGATCATGGATGACATTGATCGATTATTCATATTATAAACCAAAAGAACTAATAAACCCAAGAGTTTAATATTATAAACCAAAGGAATTGGTGAACCCAAGGGACAACCATTACCCAACAAATTATAAACCAAAAGGAATTGGTGAACCCAAGGGAATTGATTTAAATATTGAGACCATTGTTGTCACAATGCGACATTTGATCATGCATGACATTGATTGATTATTCATATTATAAACCAAAAGAACTAATAACCCCAAGGGTTTAATATTATAAACCAAAGGAATTGGTGAACCCAAGGGATTTGATTTAAATATTGAGACAATTATTGTCACAATGCGACGTTCGACCAAATATGACCATGGTTGGCCATGGGTGATATTCATATTGAGACAATGTTTTTCAGAATGTGACATTTGATCATGGATGACATTGATCGAATATTCATATTATAAACCAAAAGAACTAATAAACCCAAGGGTTTAATATTATAAACCAAAAGAATTGGTGAACCCAAGGGAAAACCATTACCCAACAAATATTAAAAACCTAAGGGATCAATAAGGTTAAGGGAAATATTAAAAACAATAGAGATTAATAAAACCTAAGGGTTTAATATTATAAACCAAAGGAATTGGTGAACCCAAGGGAAAACCATTACCCAACAAATTATAAACCAAAGGAATTGGTGAACCCAAGGGAATTGATCTAAATATTGAGACAATTGTTGTCACAATGCGACGTTCAACCAACTATGACCATGGTTGGCCATGGGTGATTTTCATATTGAGACAATGTTTGTCAGAATGTGACATTTGATCATGGATGACATTGATCGATTATTCATATTACAAACCAAAAGAACTAATAAACCCAAGCTTTTAATATTATAAACCAAAGGAATTGATGAACCCAAGGGAAAACCACTACCTAACAAATTATAAACCAAAGGAATTGGTGAACCCAAGGGAATTGATTTAAACATTGAGACAATTGTTGTCACAATGCGACGTTGGACCAACTATGACCATGGTTGGCCATGGGTGATTTTCATATTGAGACAATTTGATCATGGATGACGTTGATCGATTATACATATTATAAACCAAAAGAACTAATAAACCAAAGGGTTTAATATTATAAACCAAAGGAATTGGTGAACCCAAGGGAATTGATTTAAACATTAAGACAATTGTTGTTACAATGCGACATTCGACCAACTATGACCATGGTTGGCCATGGGTGATTTTCATATTGAGACAATATTTGTTAGAATGTGACATTTTATCATGGATGACATTGATCGATTATTCATATTATAAACCAAAAGAACTAATAAACCCAAGGGTTTAATATTATAAACCAAAGGAATTGGTGAACCAAAAGTTGATTTAAACATTGAGACAATGTTTGTCAGAATGTGACATTTGATCATTGATGACATTGATCGATTATTCATATTATAAACCAAAGGAATTGGTGAACCCAAGAGAAAACCATTACCCAACAAATTATAAACCAAAAGGAATTGGTGAACCCAAGGGAATAGATCTAAACATTGAGACAATGGTTGTCAAAATGCAATGTTGGACCAACTATGACCATGGTTGGCCATGGGTGATATTCATATTGAGACAATGTTTGTCAGAATGTGACATTTGATCATGGATGACATTGATCGATTATTCATATTATAAACCAAAGGAACTAATAAAACCAAGGGTGTAATATTATAAACCAAAACAACTGGTGAACCCAAGGGAAAACCATTACCCAAGAAATATTAAAAACCTAAGGGATCAATAAGGCTAAAGGAAATATTAAAAATAGTAGAGATTAATAAAACCTAAGGGTTTAATATTGTAAACCAAAGGAATTATTGAACCCAAGGGAAAACCATTACCCAACAAATTATAAACCAAAAGAATTGATGAACCCAAGGGAATTGATTTAAACATTGAGACAATTGTTGTCACAATGCGACGTTCGACCAACTATGACCATGGTTGGCCATGGGTGATTTTCATATTGAGACAATGTTTGTCATAATGTGACATTTGATCATGGATGACATTGATCGATTATTTATATTATAAACCAAAAGAACTAATAAACCCAAGAGTTTAATATTATAAACCAAAGGAATTGGTGAACCCAAGGGAATTCATTTAAACATTGAGACAATTGTTGTCACAATGCGACGTTGGACCAAGTATGACCATGGTTGGCCATGACTGATTTCATATTCAGACACTTTGATCATGGATGAAATTGATCAATTATTCATATTATAAACCAAAAGAACTAATAAACCCAAGGGTTTAATATTATAAAACAAAGGAATTGGTGAACCCAAGGAAATTGATTTAAACATTGAGACAATTATTGTCACAATGCGATGTTGGACCAACTATGACCATGGTTAGCCATGGGTGATTTTCATATTGAGACAATGTTTGTCAGAATGTGTCATTTGATCATATATGACATTGAACGATTATTCATGTTATAAACCAAAAAAATAATAAACCCAAGGGTTTAATATTATAAACCAAATGAATTGGTGAACCCAAGGGGATGGTTTAAACATTGAGACAATTGACTATGCAATCGACATTTGATGGATGACATTGATGGGTGTTGTGTTATAAACCGAGATATGCTTTAAAGGGTTTAATATTGTAAACCAAAATTGGTGAACCCAAGGGAAGCGGTTAAATATTGAGACAATTGTTGTCTGATAAACGTTTGACCAACTATGACCATGGTTGGCCATGGGTGATTTTCATTTTGAGACAATATTTGTCAGAATGTGACATTTGATCATGGATGACATTGATCGATTATTCATATTATAAACCAAAAGAACTAATAAACCCAAGGGTTTAATATTATAAACCAAAGGAATTGGTGAACCCAAGGGACAACCACCACCCAACAAATTATAAACCAAAATAAATTGGTGAACCCAAGGGAATTGATTTAAACATTGAGAGAATTGTTGTCACAATGCGACGTTGGAGCAACTATGACCAGGGTTGGCCATGGTTGATTTTCATATTGAGACAATATTTGTCAGAATGTCACATTTGATCACGAATGACATTGATCGATTATTCATATTATAAACCAAAAGAACTAATAAACTCAAGAGTTTAATATTATAAACCAAAGGAATTGGTGAACCCAAGGGACAACCATTACCCAACAAATTATAAACCAAAAGGAATTGGTGAACCCAAGGGAATTGATTTAAACATTGAGACCATTGTTGTCACAATGCGACATTTGGTCATGGATGACATTGATTGATTATTCATATTAGAAACCAAAAGAACTAATAACCCCAAGGGTTTAATATTATAAACCAAAGGAATTGGTGAACCCAAGGGATTTGATTTAAATACTGAGACAATTCTTGTCACAATGCGACGTTCAACCAACTATGACCATGGTTGGTCATGGGTGATATTCATATTGAGACAATGTTTGTGAGAATGTGACATTTGATCATGGATGACATTGATCGACTATTCATATTATAAACCAAAAGAACTAATAAACCCAAGGGTTTAATATTATAAACCAAAAGAATTGGTGAACCCAAGGGAAAACCATTACCCAACAAATATTAAAAACCTAAGGGATCAATAAGGGTAAGGGAAATATTAAAAACACTAGAGATTAATAAAACCTAAGGGTTTAATATTATAAACCAAAGGAATTGGTGAACCTACGAGAAAACCATTACCCAACAAATTATAAACCAAAGGAATTGATGAACCCAAGGGAATTGATTTAAACATTGAGACAATTGTTGTCAGAATGCGACGTTCGACCAACTATGAACATGGTTGGCCATGGGTGATTTTCATATTGAAACAATGTTTGTCAGAATGTGACATTTGATCATGGATGACATTGATAGATTATTCATATTATATCCAAAAGAACTAATAAACCCGAGGGTTTAATATTATAAACCAAAGGAATTGGTGAACCCAAGGGACAACCATTACCCAACAAATTATAAACCAAAAGGAATTGGTGAACCCAAGGGAATTGATTTAAACATTGAGACAATTGTTGTCACAATCCGACATTGGACCAACTATGACCATGGTTGTACGTAAGCTGTTCATACTCGAAATTTGATGATGGATGACATTGATCGATTATTCTGTAGAAATTAAAGAAAATTAATAAACCCAAGGTTTAATATTAAAAATAAAGATTAGGTGAACCCAAGAAATAGTTTTAAACATTGAGACAATTGTTGTCACAATGCGACATTAAAACCAACTATGACCATGGTTGGCCATGAGTGATTTTCATATTGAGACAATATTTTTTCGAGAATGTGACAGTTGATCATGGATGACATTGATTGATTATTCATATTATAAACCAAAAGAACTAATAAACCCAAGGGTTTAATATTATAAACCAAAAGAATTGGTGAAACCAAGGGGATTGATTTAAACATTGAGACAATTGTTCTCACAATGCGACATTTGATCATGGATGACATTGATCGATTATTCATATTATAAACCAAAAGAACTAATAACCCCAAGGGTTTAATATTATAAACCAAAGGAATTGGTGAACCCAAGGGAATTGATTTAAATATTGAGACAATTGTTGTCACAATGCGACATTCAACCAACTATGACCATGGTTGGCCATGGGTGATATTCATATTCAGACAATGTTTGTCAGAATGTGACATTTGATCGTGGATGAAATTGATCGATTCTTAATATTAGAAACCAAAAGAACTAATAAACCCAAGGGTTTCATATTATAAACCAAAAGAATTGGTGAACCCAAGGGAAAACCATTACCCAACAAATATTAAAAACCTAAGGGATCAGTAAGGTAAGGGAAATATTAAAAATAGTAGAGATTAATAAAACCTAAGGGTTTAATATTATAAACCAAAGGAATTGGTGAACCTAAGGGAAAACCATTACCCAACAAATTATAAGCCAAAGGAATTGGTGAACCCAAGGGAATTGATTTAAATATTGAGACAATTGTTGTCACAATGTGACGTTCGACCAACTATGACCATGGTTGGCCATGGGTGATTTTCATATTGATACAATGTTTGTCAGAATGTGACATTTGATCCTAGATGACATTGATCGATTATTCATATTATAAACCAAAAAAACTAATAAACCAAAGGGTTTAATGTTATAAACAAAAGAAATGGTGAACCCAAGGGACCCATTTAAACATTGAGACAATTGTTGTCACAATGCGACGCTGGACCAAGTATGACCATGGTTGGCCATGGCTGATTTCATATTCGGAAAATTTGATGATGGATGACATTGATCAATTATTCATATTATAAACCAAAAGAACTAATAAACCCAAGGGTTTAATATTATAAACCAAAGGAATTGGTGAACCCAAGGGAATTTATTTAAACATTGAGACAATTGTTGTCACAATGCGACATTCGACCAACTATGACCATGGTTGGCCATGAGTGATTTTCATATTGAGACAATATTTGTCAGAATGTGACATTTGATCATGGATGACATTGATCCATTATTCATATTATAAACCAAAAGAACTAATAAACCCAAGGGTTAAATATTATAAACCAAAGGAATTGGTGAACCCAAGGGGATTGATTTAAACATTGAGACAATTTTTCTCACAATGCGACATTTGATTATGGATGACATTGATCGATTATTCATATTATAAACCAAAAGAACTAATAACCCCAAGGGTTTAATATTATAAACCAAAGGAATTGGTGAACCCAAGGGAACTGATTTAAATATTGAGACAATTGTTGTCACAATGCGACGTTTGACCAACTATGACCATGGTTGGCCATGGGTGATATTCATATTGAGACAATGTTTGTCAGAATGTGACATTTGATCGTGCATGACATTGATCGATTATTCATATTATAAACCAAAAGAACTAATAAACCGAAGGGTTTAATATTATAAACCAAAGGAATTGGTGAACCCAAGGGACAACCATCACCCAACAAATTATAAACCAAAAGAAATTGGTGAACCCAAGGGAATTGATTTAAACATTGAGACAATTGTTGTCACAATGCGACGTTGGACCAACTATGACCATGGTTGGCCATGGGTGATTTTCATATTAAGACAATATTTGTCAGAATGTGACATTTTATCATGGATGACATTGATCGATTATTCATATTATAAACCAAAAGAACTAATAAACCCAAGAGTTTAATATTATAAACCAAAGGAATTGGTGAACCCAAGGGACAACCATTACCCAAAAAATTATAAACCAAAAGGAATTGGTGTGTGACGTTGGACAAAGTATGACCATGGTTGGCCATGGCTGATTTCATATTCAAACAATTTGATGATGGATGAGATTGATCGATTATTCATATTATAAACCAATAGAACTAATAAACCCAAGGGTTTAATATTATAAACCAAAGGAATTGGTGAACCCAAGGGAATTGATTTAAACATTGGGACAATTGTTGTCACAATGCAACATTCGACCAACTATGACCATGGTTGGCCATGAGTGATTTTAATATTGAGACAATATTTGTCAGAATGTGACATTTGATCATGGATGACATTGATCGATTATTCATATTATAAACCAAAAGAACTAATAAACCCAAGGGTTTAATATTATAAACGAAAGGAATTGGTGAACCCAAGGGGATTGATTTAAACATTGAGACAATTGTTCTGACAATGCGACATTTGATCATACTTGACATTGATCGATTATTCATATTATAAACCAAAAGAACTAATAACCCCAAGGGTTTAATATTATAACCCAAAGGAGTCAGTGGACCCAAGGGATAAATATTAAAAACCTAAGGTATCAATAAGGCTAAGGGCAATATTAAAAACAATACAGATTAAAAAACCCAAGAGTTTAATACTATAAACCAAATCAATTGGTGAACCCAAGGGAAAACCATTACCCAAAAAATTATAAACCAAAGGAATTGGTGAACCCAAGGGAATTGATTTAAACATTGAGACAATTGTTGTCACAATGCGATGTTGGACCAACTATGACCATGGTTGGCCATGGGTGATTTTCATGTTGAGACAATATTTGTCAGAATGTGACATTTGATCATGGATGACATTGATCGATTATTCATATTATAAACCAAAAGAACTAATAAACCCAAGGGTTTAATATTATAAACCAAAGGAATTGGTGAACCCAAGGGACAACCATCACCCAACAAATTATAAACCAAAATAAATTGGTGAACCCAAGGGAATTGATTTAAACATTGAGAGAATTGTTGTCACAATGCGACGTAGGACCAATTATGACTAGGGTTGGCCATGGGTGATTTTCATATTGAGACAATATTTGTCAGAATGTCACATTTGATCATGGATGACATTGATCGATTATTCATATTATAAACCAAAAGAACTAATAAACCCAAGGATTTAATATTATAAACCAAAGGAATTAGTGAACCCAAGAGACAACCATCACCCAACAAATTATAAACCAAAAGGAATTGGTGAACCCAAGGGAATTGATTTAAACATTAAGACCATTGTTGTCACAATGCGACATTTGATCATGGATGACATTGATCGATTATTCATATTATAAACCAAAAGAACTAATAACCCCAAGGGTTTAATATTATAAACCAAAGGAATTGGTGAACCCAAGGGAATTGATTTAAACGTTGAGACAATTGTTGTTACAATGCAACGTTTGACCAACTATGACCATGGTTGGCCATGAGTGATTTTCATATTGAGACAATATTTGTCAGAATGTGACATTTGATCATGGATGACATTGATCGATTATTCATATTGTAAACCAAAAGAAGTAATAAACCCAAGGATTTAATATTATAAACCAAAGGAATTGGCAAACACAAGAGAAAACTATTACCCAACAAATTAGTATTAGAAATAAAAATTATTAATAAACTTGAGTGATTAATAAAGTCGGTTGAAGGATCAATAAAATTAATAAAAAATATATATAAAACCAAAGAAATTAATAAACAGTAATAATTAACCCAACGTATTATTCATATTATAAACCAAAAGAAGTAATAACCCAAGGGTTTAATATTAGAAAACAAAGGAATTGGTGAACCCAATTCCTTTTTTTTCTTATTATAAACTAAAGGAATTGGGGAACCTAAGGGAAAAATATTAAAAACATAAGAGATCAACAAAGCCCAGGGATACCTATAAAAAAAAAAAAAAATTAGTAAACTCACATGACTTTAATATTATAAACCGAGGGGAATAAACATGGTTTACCATGCTTGATTTAAACATTGAGACAATTGTTGTCACAATGTGACGTTGGACCAATTATGACCATGGTTGGCCATGGGTGATTTTCATATTGAGACAATATTTGTCAAAATGTGACAATATAAATATAAATATAAATATATTTATATTGTATTTATATTTATGTTGATGTGATTAATACGAGCTTCACAATATTGTATTTATAAAATTAATCTTTTGGGTTTATTAAGGTCTATAATTCTAGGTTTTATAATACTAATTTTGTGTCTAACTTAGATTTATAATCTTGGATATATAATATTAATCCCTTGGGTTTATTTCCCTACGTTTAATATTAATCCCTTGGATATATTTCAGGTAGGGTTTATAACATTTTGAAATGTTGTGTTTTTTATATTGTTGTTTATAATATTGGAATTAATATTGAGTTTTATAATTTAAGGGTGTATAATATTAATATTGATATTAATCTCTTAGGTTTATTAATATTTTAGGTTTATTAATCTTTTGAGTTTAATCACCCCTTGGGGTTATCTCAGACTTATAATCTTAAGGTTTATAATTGTAGGGTTTACAATATTTTTTTTTGGTAAATTTGTCTATTTCTATTAGAAAAGCCTACGGTTACCATGATGGATTACAAAGAGTAGAGGCGAGGATATAGGAGATGAAGAACATTCAACCTGTGTCTCATTGAGTAGGGAAGAGAGAAGCAAAAGATACAAGAAGAAAAGCAAGCAAGCCACAACACAAACACTGAAATTTACGCTAGAATATCCCCCAGAATGAGTTTCTTCCTCATTAGAACATTTATGCTTACAATATAAATCTTAGGGTTTAATATTAATAGTATTAGACATTTATCTAATACTATTAATATACTATAGTATTTACATATGACTCAATATTATTAATATTGTGATTATAATATAAATAGATATAAAAGATATTGATAATTATTTTAATATGTTAATAAATGGATATTAATCATTAAAATAATATTGAGACACAAATAAGTATTATTAGCAATAACTTTATCCTATTATATTATTATATTTTGTTAATTTTCTTATATATATATATATATATATATAGTCAATCTGTGATGGCCATGTTAACAATATACATCTAATCATTATTAGTGATTAATCAATATTTGCAACATAACATATTATTAGAGTGAATAAAAGTTTAAATTTATTTTTATTAATAATTATATTCTTAATTATTATATTCTTATTTATCAATATTAATGTTAATATTTTTTTTAACAATATTAATATTCTTAATATTATTAATATTACAATGTAGATATTATTATGTTAATCATACTAAATATCAAAAATTTAAAATTTTAAAAACTTTATTAAGATTGTTAATATTACAAATATTATTTTTTAAACATTATTAATATTGTATTTAATGGTATTAATAGTAATATTGCTTTCAATATTAATTCAATTCTTATTTTATTAATAATAATAATATAAATTTTAATATTATTTTGAAATATAATATAAACTTTATTATAAAGTCAACATTTTACGAATATAAACATTAGACTTAAAATTTTGATCTTAGCTCTTTTGAATATATGTCATTATTCTGTGATTCAACTTTTAGCAAAACTAAAATATGATAATGAAATCTAATCCTATATATGTTCGCTCATATAATTAAAATTTCGCACAATATAAAATTCAATCATTTTATACATTTTTAATTATAAAATATTATTTTCTATTTTAAACTTATTACATTTAAAATAAATTTTTTTTTCAATGATAGTTTAGTTATATATATTTTTAATAACATCACATAATATTTCACGGTTTAAATTTATATATAATTTAAATAAAAATAGATTATTTTTAAAATTATTTAAAAAAAAAAGAAAAAAAAAAGAAAAAGTATTCTATACCTAAACACTTCGAACCAAAGTAATTTTACTCACCCCATTCACACACTCATGGGATCGTAAACCTCAAATCTTTCCACATTTTTTCGGATACCATGACCGCACCTCCCATGAAACTTTCCCACGTCGCTGCCTGCCACAAGGGCCATCTCTTTCACCGTTAAATAAATGAAAACAATCTTACGCAGGATTTCACACACTCGCGGGAATCTTGCTACAAATAAGAACTGTTGTGCGTAAATCCTTCGCTTCCAGTCTGCTGTAAAAACTGCAAAGCACGTGAGTCGACGATGGGCAAAATTGGGTATGCTAAATGGGGCGGACGTTGGAGAGCACCACTAACCCTGCTTATTCTGTGTTTCGTGGCTGCAACTACTGCCCAACCAGGTCATTCAACGTTCTATATTGAAGACACTTAGTAATTTCAAGATTAATCTTCATTTAAATACGTTGCATTAAAATATACTAAATGTATTGAAAATTTTAACTAATGTCAACTTTAATTCATATCTTTACAGGTCATTTGAGGGCACTTCTAATGTTAGCTGAAGAAATGAAATGAAATCCCAATTCCAATTCCAGTTCCAGGTATGGCCCTATTATCTAGGGCCATACATGAGTTCACCGTGCAATCACTATTCATATACGATTTCCCCGTCACGGCCGTTTTTGTAATGGATACAGTGCTCAAGTGAAAATATTAAATCAGATAATATGACATGCAGGATAATACACAGGAATAATATACTCGTGATCCCATCCCCTAAACCGTACTGGTACCGAAGGATTCTCTCCATTGATTATGTACCCATTATTGTTTGTGTTACCTTTCACAGACCAACCGTCCGGTACCTAATTTGTAATGGGGTTTTAATTTTGGATTACTTCTCTTCATAATGTGCTTATAGGTTCTGTCCCTCAACCCTGTAGATTTTTCTCTTAGTTCTCAGCAGGAACTCTCTTCCTAGCAACTCCATCGACAGGTAAATTTCCCGTCAAGGTAAGTAACCTTTTTTCAATGGTTACTCATTCTACCCCCCATTTTCTGGTTTTCACGTTATATTCCTTTGCCCTTGTTAGGTTCTGGAAACTCTGTCAGGTTTGGTCGAAGGTATCACGGCTGTTAGGAGCGCATACACCGTTAATTAGCCAGGGTAAATTGTACCATACTCCCGACAACTTCTTAAGCGATCCTTATTTTAGGGTTTCTAGGGTTTCATCATGGAGGACCTCCAATCAGCTTTCAAGTATCTGTCAGCTAAATTAAAATGGTGGATACATAAAAGTCGTTTAAAATATTTAGGAGGCGGCAGAGCTTTACATTCAATAAAAATTGTTGATGCACTAGATAATAGGGCCATACCTGGAACTGGAATTGGGATTTGATTTCATTTCTTCAGCTAACATTAGAAGCGCCCTCAAATGACCTGTATCATTCATTTATTTTTCAGCAATATTAGCGACCTTTTTGCAGCCCAATAATTTACGATTAAAAAAAGACAAGCCAATGGAATACAGAGCGATGAGATTAAATGGAATTCCATGCAATTACCATGCTGATTTACCAGGTAAACAGGTTCTCTCCCCATTTCCCACAGCAGTAGCATAGACATGCTGCTCAGGTATGCTCCTCTGTGGCTGTACAGCACTCCTTTTGGTGCTGATGTCGTTCGCGATGTGTAGTTCAGGCCGATCGACTCCCACTCGTCTGCGGGCTTTACCGAATCGAAACGTGGATCTCCACCTCAAACCAACTCCTCGTAAGTAGCGTTGATTACCACGCCAACTTGTTTACATAGCCTAGCGGCATGAGCAGCAGCAAGGCCGTGGTCATGATCATGTATGGGGATAAGACGAGGAGTGACAAGAGGCGATTCGAGGAGAGCGAGGGCGTCCTTGGAGAGAGAAAGGAGTTGGTAGTCGACGAGCAAAAGCTTCGCACGGGAGTGGGAAAGAATGGTGGCAACGTTGCGAGCGTCGAGGCGAGTGTTGATGGTGTTGAGTACGGCTCCGGCCATCGGGATGGCAAAATGCGACTCGTAAAGAGTAGGAACATTGGGTGCCAGAACAGACACCACCTCGCCTTTCCATATTTTGAAACGATTGACAAGAGACGACGCCACACGTTTGCAACGTTCCAAGGTGTGAGCCCGTTCTGATGCCTTCACCGCCAAGTGTATACCCAGTTTTTTGCCTGTTCGTTGGCCGAACCTTCCAATTTCTGAATCGCACCACTTGCCGCCACCGCTTGCTGCCACTATGGCTCGTTGGTGAAGATTTAATGTTTCGGTTTCCTTCTAGTTGTTAATCTTGATAGGTGGCAATTAATAAATGGCACAGTAAATTTTTAATCAAGATTTGTAAAAAATTAATTTAAGTACGGTTTAAACATGTGATTTAGATATGCAAGGAAGTTAGTGGGGTAGATTTGGTCCATTGATTGAGTGGCGACGACCAGAATATACCGGCATCTTTCAATCTAGACCATCAGATCAAAGATTAATTAGCCTAATCACAAAAGAGCCTACCTCCAATAGGGGGATACGCCTAGCGGTGTAACTAGCGTTTGCCCTTAAGGGTGCAAAGGTACACCGAAGGAGTAGACTTTGCATTAACTCTTGTGTGTATAGCCTCGTTGTGCATGTTTTGATTGAAATTGACAATTGACATTTTGAAATAAATTAAATGTTAAGAATAATGAAATACTATTTATAGTTTAAATACATAAAAATTTATTTTATTTTTAATAATTATATGCATCAGTTACCTTATTTTATAAGTAATTTTATTTAAGCTTAAAAAAAAATAAAAAATAAAAAAAATAAAAATAAAAATTAAATAAATTAAAAATAAATATATAAAACATAGAAAATATAAATATAAATAAATAAATAAATAAAAATTAAATAAATAAATAGATAAAAATCAAAATAAAAAACGAATAAAATCAAAAATAAAATATAAATAAATTAAAAATAAATATTGAATAGTCAAGTCTTAAATCAACAATCAAAGCCGTTGACCCTCTGGCATGAACTCCAAATCAACACTAGCGCACATATGCGTATCCCAAGTAACGAATAATTATCAGAAGCGCTCGCCCATATCTCGGCTTATCTCCCTCGCAACTTTAATTACGATTGCCTTTAGGTTTTACACAAATCGGATTCGACAGGTATCGCACGAGCTACTTGCACGAAGGATAATGCATGATGGCACGCAATGAAAATGGTTTTGGGGTCCCGCCTCATGCCATGTGTTGGCCGCTCTATCGAATCGCTCCCATTTCTCGAATACCGCTCGTTCCACAAAGGTGGTGCGATCAATACCGAAAACCGCCTTTACTGTTCACTTCGGTGACGGTTCCGCTTCTTCCTCGACGCGCCAGGTTCCGTGCAGCGGTGAAGCCAATGTTGATAGGCAGATCAAATATGAAAGTTGCTCAGGAAAATTATCACACATGGCCAGACATATATTGACGTGAATTACACCACACGGCGAACATATTTAACACAACACAGAGAAACAAAAGCAGAGAACACTCGCATCAGAGCTGAAGCCACAGCTAAAAAATTCAACGGTGAAACTTTTTCTATTTATGCAGCGCCTTCATGATTTCATTTATATGTATACTTCCAATTGGGTGTCTTGATTTAATTTCTATATATACCTGGAATTGGGCATAGTTGCAAAACCGAATAATTCAACTACTTCATCTATTCACATAAACTCAATTACACAAGCATTCCGGGTCCTACCAAAGTAGATAACAAGTTGAAAAACCATATTTTAATGATTTTTCATCACACGTCATTCTTATAAAATGTAATCAATCCAGCATATTTTGACAATAATTTTACACAAATTTTAATCATCAGCTATTTCAATTATCAATTTTTTTAGTACCTCTTCGAGACGGAGTAGTATATTGAATGTCTCACCTTTTTAAAAGATCAATGGGAATAATGCTGCTATATGGGGTTTGCAATTTGTTAAGAAGGTCCACCATTTTTTTCTAGCTTCATAATTTTTTATTAATAATGCAATACCATTTCTAGATAAAACTGTTACATTAATTATTAAATTTAATTTTAGGTTAGGTATCAAATAAATTTTAAAATTAAATTCCATAATGTGGGACAAGTCATTTTTAACCAGGGTGGTGGACAACAGTAGATCCTGTCGAGTTTGAAAATCTTTTCAAGAGATTCAATCTACGAAATCATGGCCGGATATTCAAGCTCGAAGGTTTGGTTGGTGCGTTATGAGAGGCCTGTAGGAGTTTAACACAGCAGAAACATAACACAATTATCACACACAGGCAGAAAGCATGAGACAAGCAGATTTTAACGTGGTTCACCCAAACCTCCTGGGCTACGTCCACACAACATAGGCATCGGCAGTCTTTATTAATCAAAACAGGAGATTACATAATTCACACACACACACCAAAACAAACGTATGGATACCTGTTATATAGCAGGAGAATCTAACAGCCTCATAAATCCTCTCAACTCAAATTTAGGATGCATTAACTCCCTCCCCAACAACCTGGGGCTAATCTAGGAACTAATTCCTAATTTTTGTCACCTACTGAGATTTTTGCCTATTTTACTCAAAACAGAAAAATCTCAACAATCTCCACCTTGACAACAATTAGCATGATGCCCTGTTCTTTATTATTTTATCTTTTCTGCAAGCCAAGAGAAGCCAAACACCAACGCAGCTTCTCCAACAAAACTGGTTTCGTGAACATGTCTGCACATTTTTCCTTTGTATGCACCTTTTCAAGAGAGACTCCCCTTTCAGTGATAACCTGTCTTACAAAATGATACTTTATTGGAATATGCTTTGATTTACTATGATAGGCTGGATTCTTAGCCAAATGTATTGCACTTTGACTATCACAAAGTAACCTGATGTTGTCCTGCAACCTACCAAATTCACCAAGCAAACCTTTCAACCAAACCGCCTCTTTGCAAGCATGCGAAGCAGCAATGTATTATGCTTCAGTAGTGGATAAAGCAACAATGTTCTGTAGCTTTGACATCCAGCTAATAGCTCCACCTGCAAGAGTAAAGACATACCCTGAAGTTGACCTTCTCTTATCCAAATCACCTGCAAAATTAGAATCAACATACCCGCAGACAAATTCACTACTCCTATTGTAAGTGATACAATAACTACTTGTGCCTCTCAAGTACCGAAGCACCCATTTCACTGCTGACCGTGTTCTTTACCCGGATTTGCCATGTACCTGCTGACAACCCCAACTGCATGTGAAATATCTGGTCGAGTACAAACCATCGCATACATTAAACACCCTACTACATTGGCATATGGAATTCGAGACATATAATCCTTTTCTTCATCTGTATTAGGACATAAACCCGAAGAAAGCTTGAAATGGGAAGCGAAAGGGACTGACACAAGCTTCACATTATTCATACCAAATCTCAAAAGTATCTTCTCAACATACTTCTGTTGTGATAGCCACAGCTTACCATTACTCCTGTCTCTGAAAATCTCCATGCCCAAAATCTGTCTTGTTGCTCCTAGATCTTTCATATCGAATGTCCTTGCCATCTGAGTCTTCAACCTATTGATTTCATCAATGCTTTTGCTTGCTAAAAGCATATCGTCAACATACAACACTAAGATAATGAACATGCCATTTTTCAATTGCTTGAAATACACACAATGATCATATTCACTTCTAACATATTTCTGACTCAACATGAAAGAATCAAACTTCTTATACCATTGCCGAGGCGACTGCTTCAGGCCATATAATGACTTCTTGAGCCTGCAGACAAATTTCTTATTGCGATGCTGAACAAACCCCTCCGGTTGTTCCATATAAATTTCCTCATCTAGATCTCCATGTAGAAAAGCAGTCTTAACATCTAGTTGCTGTAACTCTAAATCAAACAAAGCAACTAAAGCTAACACAATTCTAATTGAAACAATTTTAACAACTGGTGAAAAAATCTCATAAAAGTCTATGCCTGCTTTTTGAGAAAACCCTTTTGCAACCAGCCGCGCTTTGTACCTGTCCTCCGTATCATTCACACCCCGTTTCATCTTGTAAACCCATTTACACCCCACAGTTTTCCTGTCTTTCGGAAGCTCAACCAAATCCCACGTGCCGTTCTTACTCAAGGCCATCATTTCGTCCTTCATGGCTGCTTTCCACTTGTCACTATTCGAACCTTCTATTGCTTCCTGATAGCACAGAGGTTCATTGTCATTAGCAGTAAATGCAACTGAAGTAACATAATCATCATACCTTCTCGGTGGCCGTTTGATTCTTGTCGACCTCCTTAAGGATGTTTCTGGTGCTTCCTCGATTGGCTGACTACCACCTATAGGAACTTCTTGCCGATCAGTATCTGAGACCTGTTCATGATCTAAACCTGAACCCTGTTCATGTTCTGATTCTGAAACCTGTTCATGACTAGTATCTGAACTATGGTCATCATGACTATCATTAGAAGTGCTGTCAAACTGAATGTGCTGAAAATCAAATACATCATCTTGTTTCAATCTACTATCTACATCTAACTGTACAAGAGAGGATTCATCAAACTTTACATCTCTGTTGATGATGATTTTGCGGGTAGTAGGATCCCACAATCTATATCCCTTTGTTCCAACACCATACCCAACAAAGATATACCTTTTAGACTTTGTAATTGTACCAACAGAGTATTGAAAACATTCAGATGGTCAGTAACCGAGGTACCTTCCTTCATCCACAAACTGTATAGCTGCCGCTTCAGAAGAATCCGATTTGTCAAGGATTTCGTCATGTAGAGCTTTTCAAGCTTTATCCACAAGCCTGCGATGGTCTTCTCTGACACAATGTTGAACAGAACGTCATCTGCCAGACATAACCGAATTGCGCTTAGAGCTCTGTTATCCAACTCATCCCATTCATCCTCCGTCATGGAAGAAGGCCTTTTGCTCCTCCCCAACAACGCTTTCGCCACGCCTTGTTGAACCAGCAGATCGTGCATCTTTAGCTTCCAGATCTCGAAATTGTTTTTGCCATTGATCTTATCAATTTCAAACCGGGCATTTTGAGTTTTCGCCATCTTGTTTCAGCAAAAAACACAGTAATCTCCAGAACCAATTTTCAAATAAAGAATGCCCTTTTAATTAAAAAATGCCTTTAAAAAAAAATTGCCCTTTTAATGAAATGCCTCCTTATTAAAGGACTTCATAAAAAAATTTACTCTTTTACCATATGCAAATGGTAATTTAATATTCAAATGGCCACCCTTCTTTTCAATATAAATAAAGTGCCACCCCCTCAAATCGATTTATAAAAAAAAACGATGTTAAAAACCTTTAATGCAAATCGATTGCACTTCATATATATATGGCACTTCATAAAAAAAAAAATCGATTATAAAATGTTTAAATAAACTCCAAATCGATTATAAATGTGACCTTTTAAATGTGACCTTTTCACAACGTTTGACTTTTTTTCAAACTCCAAAGTCGATTTAAAAATCGTATAAATGGCATAAGATTTATAATCATCGACTTTATACAACGCTTTCAATAAAAAAGGCATATGAACCAGCGTTTAATACACTGTATGCTAGACTGTCAGGTTACCAAGCAGCAGCGCCGTTCCGGCATTCCATGTCATCGATGCCTCTCCAACTGCTGCCATTCAACGCTGTTCTGTCAACCGCACACCAGTCCACCACACTGTTCAACGCTGCGAGCCTTCTTCAAACTCGGCTCTCCCACACGGACAGAAGATTTCCAAACCACCGTTCAACAAAACCGCAGCCGGTCTTCACACAGATCAATTCGACAGCTCGCAACTTATGAACGCGGCCCTCCACGCAGGTTGGACAACACCTTCCAGGCAGTACCATTCAACGCACCTCCACGCAGCAATACCAGTGCACAGAGCCCAGCTCTGCAGTCACTAGCACGCAGGTTTACTCAGCTTCAATGCAGCACCTCCAGCAATACGCACTGATACCATTTGTTGAAGATCAAGCACAGCAAATCTATCAAATACACAGTCTTTACGCAGCAGTGTTGTTTGGCCAGCGCTGTTTCACGGAGCCTTTCCACACACACAGCGCTGTTTAACCTCTACGCTGGTTGGACAGCAGTCCAACACGCCACGCACCAGGTATATATTACTTACGCACTCCAACAGAAAGCTCCGATACCAATTGTTCTACCAGTGCTGTTTTCTACCAATGCTCTAAACTGCTTGAAAACTGAAAAAAATCAGACTTCCTTTTCAACATGTAGACCCACACCTTCCTAGAAAAGTCATCATTGAACGGCAAAAAATATGACGAGCCACCATATGACGCTGTAGGGGCTGGACCCCAAACATCAGAATGAATATAATCAAGTATGCCTTTACTAGTATGTTTGCCTGTTTTAAATTTTTGTTTACTTTGTTTTCCAAACAAGCAATGCTTACAGAAATCTAACTTTCCAGACCTTAGATTAGGAAGTAACTTGCGATCAACCAAAATTTTCAACCCTCTTTCGCTCATATGGCCCAACCTTTGATGCCATAGGCGAATGGAACTACTGTCATGTTCAGACACCGTAGACACATGAACTGACCCTGTTCTTCCTTCTAACTGAAACAGATTTCCTACTTTCTTAGCCTTCATTACTAGTAAGATACCTTTGTAAATTTTCATTACTCCACCTTGAATTACAATTTTATATCCATTCGAATCAAGTGCTCCTAATGAAATCAAATTTTTCCTTAAATCTGGTACATGCCTCACATCAGTTAATATTCTAGTTGTCCCATCAAACATTTGTAGTTGTATGCTCCCAATCCCCACAATATTACATGTTACATCATTACCCATGTACACGACGCCATCATTAACTGATCTATACGTCTTAAACCATTCTCTATGAATACACATGTGGTTTGATGCACCGGAATCTAACAACCAATTTTGATCATGATTTGACATATTAACAGACAACACTTCGTCGCTCATACCTGAACCAGATGCCGAACCTGTATCTGTCGCATTTGCCTCCTTCTTCTCTGTCGAAGAATCTGCTTTAGAAGTTTGCTGCTGTCGCTTCCAGCAGTCCTTCTTCAGGTGTCTAGTTTTCCCACAATGCCAGCACTTCACCTTTGTCTTCTTTCCTTTAGACTTTGAACGAGAGTTGCTATGCTTACCCCCGGAGTGTCTCTCTCTCGAGCGACCTCTGGCCATCATTACCTCTAATGTAGAGGTGTCTGCATTCGACCTCTTCCTCGTCTCCTCAGACAACAAGGCTCCAAGCACATCGTTCTCAAAACGGGCACTCTGAGTTTTCGCCATTTTGTTTAAAACAAACAATCTCCAAAAACCAACACTTTAAATACCAGCATTCAACGCACCTCCACGCAGCAATACCAGTGCACAGAGCCCAGCTCTGCAGTCACTAGCACGCAGGTTTACTCAGCTTCAACGCAGCACCTCCAGCAATACGCACTGATACCATTTGTTGAAGATCAAGCACATCAAATCTATCAAATACGCAGTCTTTACGCAGCAGTGTTGTTTGGCCAGCGCTGTTTCACGGAGCCTTTCCACACACGCAGCGCTGTTTAACCTCTACGCTGGTTGGACAGCAGTCCAACACGCCACGCACCAGTTATATATTACTTACGCACTCCAACAGAAAGCTCCGATACCAATTGTAGGAGTTTAACACAGCAGAAACATAACACAATTATCACACACAGGCAGAAAGCATGAGACAAGCAGAGTTTAACGTGGTTCACCCAAACCTCCTGGGCTACGTCCACACAACATAGGCATCGGCAGTCTTTATTAATCAAAACAGGAGATTACATAATTCACACACACACACCAAAACAAACGTATGGATACCTGTTATATAGCAGGAGAATCTAACAGCCTCATAAATCCTCTCAACTCAAATTTAGGATGCATTAACTCCCTCCCAACAAACTGGAGCTAATCTAGGAACTAATTCCTAATTTTTGTCACCTAATGAGATTTTGCCTATTTTATCCAAAACAGAAAATCTCAACAAGGCCAACAACTTATGTTATAAAGTGTCTATTAATACTTACGGAGGTTTAATCAACCAAAGCTTTAGCTAAGGTGTGTTAAAAAAAAATGTAAGTGGGCTTGTGTATGAGAAGCGAAGTCATACTTAGGGCTTAAAAACCCATGTATACGTATGGCTGGAATTAATAATTAATTCCACCGAGCCGACATCGCGATATTGCACGGGGAATAAACTGAGTCTTTGCTTTGCATCAGGTAAAAAGAAAACAGAAGAAGAGAACCTGATTAGCTGGACGCAAAGTATCTGGATTTTCAGTGAACTCATGGATTCGCCCAAACGGACGTCAATTGACAGAACCCAGAACCTTTGTGAACGGTAAAAGCAATTATTTTAATTTTGGGAAATTCAAATTCTCATTTCCGAGGGTTCTTCTCATGATATGATTACGTAGGAAGAAGAATTTAATGCAGGAAAAACCAGAGGTCCCTGCAAATCTCCATTTCCAAATCTTCGCTGCACCTGCACTAAATCGATCCCGGTTGGAGTAGATATGTACTCTGTCGTTGAATTCCTCCGCAGACAGCCAATTCAGCAAATTTTGTGTCAAGACGGCTATTCCCAGCCCATATTTGAACAGTTTGACCTCCAATTCTTCAAATTCGAGCCAGGTTACGAATTCTGACGAGTTTGCGATAAAATTCGCTAGTTCTGAGCGTAAAGGGCAGACGTATTGAATGGATGGTTAGCTCGTCCACAATTTTTGGAAGGACGCCTGAGGTCATTGTAAGAGCGAGCTGAGGCGCAAGCCACTTGATAACATACGAAGGGCCGTCGGTTCCGAGGCCTTGACTGACTGGGTCCGCACCCGTTAATGACCGTCACAGGAATTGAATATCAAGTGCTCGATCGGCTATCTATCTCGACTGCTTCTGAGAACCTCGAAGCAAAATCTCTTGAGTTTATTGCCATCCAGGAACTTCAGTCGTTGTCACAACTACGAATTTCTGCCCGCCGAACTACGGCTTGCCTGGGGACAATGGAGGGTGGTGCAATCCCCCTCGCCAGCATTTCCTATTGCCTGTCATCCCCTTTGAGAAGATTGCCATGTGGAAAATCGGCACCATGAATGCTCAATACAGAAGAGTTAGATGTACGAAGGAAAGGGGCATGAGATTCACCATAAACGGAAAGGATTTTTTCCTCACAGTTCGGCTAAGTGATGTCGTCGGAGACAGAGCCGTAACAAGTGTTAAAGTCATTATGTTTTGTATTAAAAAGGACACTGTTCAGATTCTGTCAGCAACGAAAAATCTCTACAGTGTCCTACGAAAAACCCCACAATAGATAACACCTTCGGTGTAATAAGGTCTTCGGGGATTCATTTGACATATTGAATGGAATGAGTGGAGTAATACATACTCCATCGTAAATGAATTCTGTTAGTCCAAGTCTTCTGCACACCCCCGCCGCGATTACATTTTGAGTTTGAAATTACTTTCATAAAAAAATCCTTTGGTTCTGATCGAACACATTCATCGACTTACGAAGCCGGGCTAAATTCTATCGTTAATTCTAATTCTAATCCTTTGGTTCTCATCGAAAACCCTGATTGACTTACGAAACAGGGCTAAATCTTTTGTTGGTCAATTCTTACCAACGTTGAACCATTCAAAAGTGAAGCCACGTTTCATTCGTAGCTACGTTTGTAGATATCGAAAAAGGATATTCAAACCGTGTAGTCTAACTCTTCTGAATATTAATACTGCGCGCGTTCAAACAACGATAAAAATTATCAACGGACATGTTGACCTTTACATTGATTGGTTGTAGATTAAATATTTTAAATGAACGAAGTTTTGAGTCATCGCATGCTTATAGGTTACATGGTTTACAGATTCCATCCATACATATACAATTGTTGTTTCATGTTTGTTTTATAAGATGGAATTCAAATAGAAATTGAATAATTTTAATTGAAATTGAAAAATGTTTATAATTAAATATTTGTAAAAATAAATTTGATTAATAGAATGTAAGATAAGTTTTTTTCAGTATTTCTCTTTAAAAATTGTTATTCTAGTTTCAACCTGAGCATTTTAAAGCATTTTTTTGTCAAAATTATTGAATTTGTATGGTTTTGGTGCAATGGATTGAATGAGAAAACATTGTACATTTAAAGTTTCATTAATAATTGTGCTTTAAATTTTGAATAATTCAACTTTTTTTTTTTTTATAGAAAAATATAAAAATGAAACACTTATAATAATAAATTTGTCTAATAAAATGTTTGGTAAGATTTTTAACTAACTTCTAAAAAAATTCAAATTTGAATAGAAAATAAAACGAAACATTTGAAGTAATAAATTGGGCTAATAAGATGTGTCGTAAGCTTTCAAAAAGATTCTATCCAATCACAAGTGTTTCTTGGAGTTTGAACATGAGCACACATAACACAAATTTTGATCAAAATTATTGAGTTAGTATGGTTTTGATGCAGTTGTTTCCATGACACACAATTTACATTTAAATTTTCATTAATGTTTGTGAGGTAGAAAGACATATTAAAATGAGACATTTGTAATAATAAATTTTGAGGTAATAGAACGTTTGGTAAGACCTTAAACAAACCTAGAATAATAATTCAAATTTTAATTAAAAAATAATGAAATGAAACATATATAATAATAAATTTAAGTAATAAAATGTGTGGTAATTTTTTTTAACTTTTCCCTCCCATCAGAATGGTGTCATACGAGTTTCAATATGAGCATTAGTAGCACAATTTTTTTATTAAAATCATTTAATTTGTATGGTTTTGGTGGAGTTGTTTGAATGAGAAAAAAGTTTACATTTAACATTTATTTAATTTTGATGACTTAGAATATAAATAATTCATATTTTAATTAAATAATATCTAAATGTAGCATTTACGGTAATAAATTTGGTTAATAAGATGTGTGGTAATTATTTTTAATATTTCCCTCCAACCATGACCTTAATTTCAACATCAACACCAACATTAGTAGCACAATTTTTTTATCAAAATTATTGAATTTGAATGACTTTGATGTAGTAGTTTCCATGATAAAATATTTTACATTTAAATATTAATTAATGATTTTGATTTATAATTTGAATAATTAAAATTTTAATTTAAAAAAAAAGTGAAAATTTGTAATAAACAATTTCACTAATAGAAGTGCTAAGTTTAAAAAAAAAATCCTATTATTCCCAACTATGTCACCCCAATGTTAACATCAACATCCCTAACACAATTTTTTTTATCAAAATTATTTAAAATTTTTCCTCTATTCACAATGAGATGTCTACAAGGTGTCAACATCAACAGCCCTAACACAATTTTTTACCAAAATTATTGAATTTGTATTGTACAGTTTACATTTAAAGTTCCATTAGTGATTGTGACTTAGAATTTAATAATTCAAATTTTATTAAAAGTACCATAGATCCTCTAGTGATCTAACCAACTTTGAAAGGTGTCAAATGTCTAGAAATGTAAATCTGTTTTTTGGAACAAAAATTGAGAAAATGTTATGTTAATTTATTTAAATTCAATCAAAAATAGATAAACTTAATTTAAATTTTAGTTAATAATAATGGATTAAAATTGTAATTAAAAATATTAAAATGAAATTTTTGTGATAATAAATTTGGCTAATAAAATGTGTGGTAAATATTTTGAACTTTTCCCTGTATGCTAAGCACAGTTTTTACCAAAATTATTGAATTTGTATGGTTTTAGTTTTAGTGTGGGTTTTAGTACAGTAGTTTGGATGACCACACAATTTACTCTTAAATTTTGATTGATGCTTGTGACATATACTTTGAAAAATTCAAATTTTAATAAATAAACAATAAAATTAACATAAATCCATCTTAACTCTATATTATCAAGGCTCTAAAAGACTCAAATCTCTCAACAAGTAAATATAAGAAAATCTATCAAATCTACCTTTTAAAGGAAAATACGCAAAATAATTTGCACCACAACTTTTGATCACTCTTGATATTTGAAAAATCTAAATTTAAAAAAAATCTATGTTAGTTTATTAGACAATTCATGCTATTTAGATATAAACTATTTAAATTTAAATATATTAAATAATTATATAATAGAAAATTAATGTTTATAAATTAATAATCTTCGTACTAATCTTGAAATTAACTCAATATTTATTAGACTCGCACATTCAAAGATATAGGAACTCACTTGTAATTCATTAAAAACCGGATAAATAAAACGAATAAATGTGAAACTTGATGATATACATATTTGAAATATTCCAGCAGTATTTATATATAATATTATTATTTGAATCATTCTTTAGAGTCACATTAGATAAACTATCACCAAGATTCAGTGATGACCGCTGAACCGTTGACAGTCAAAAGTTCCTTGCACAACGAAATTTCGAAGTCAAATTTTACGACCAGGGAGTGTAGAGAAGCCATAGGTTAACAGAACAATATTCATTTACGATGGCCTTGTGAGTCCACTCCATTACATTGAATACGTTGAACGAATTGCCAAATATCATATTTTAGACTTCCACGTTTCCCGTCTTCTATGATCCTTACCTGTCTGCGTGACTACGTCCTCTATATACTATATATTTGCATGTAAGGATTACAATACCCCCGTATTCTCGATTATTTGTTCTGATATTTATATTCTGGGACTGTGAAAAGAAGGACTGTACAGGTTGAAGGAGAGATGGAAATGAGAATTGCAGCACTTGTGGTGATATTGATTGCTATGACTATGGCTTTCAGCGATGGTTAGCGAAGGTTCGGCTTGCAGGCCGCTAAAATTCAAGTTCACATTTTAATGAGAAAAAGTGGATAATAATAATAATAATAATAAAGAGATGAAGAATGGGTCGTTTGAATTGCTGCCAAGGGGGTTCTATACTTGCATCTAGACCTCTTTAAAAACTATAGGTTTTTTGGTGGAGGTTCAAACTACTGCATGATGAAATATCTCATTAAATCTAGTAGTTTTTGGAAGGAAGAAACTCCCACACATAGAATTACAGAGCCTAAATTTTTGTTGGAATTTCTAAATATTCCTAATAATTGAGAGGAAATAAAAAAAATCCTCTCCTAACACAGAGAGATCACAAAAAAGTTCTGCATGGAGTAAAAACTCTCTTTCTCTTAAAACAAATGCTATACTGTTACAAAATTAAAATTTTCTTCAGAACTACTGTGTTCTAGATTTACAAAATGAAAGACTTCTTTCGGCTGCTACAACACACCGCTTTTCTGCTTTCACACAGTCAATGCGCTCACTGTATTCCGTCAATTTCAAAGCTTATATATATATATATATATATATATATATATATATATATATAACCTAAGTTTTAATGATATGAAATAAAACATATGTCGCGGCAAACAAAAAACTAAATAAATAAATAAAAAATTTAACATTGTACATTCAGTGGAATCAAAATATTATACAAGGGACTATTTCTTTACCCCACGGAGCTCCTTTGATTGGTTCAGAGGAAGGTGACATCACTTTCTCCAGTGGGTCAACTTCAACCTTCACAGCCCATATTGGATGTCATCAGAATGAGGCTAGTTGCGCGTTAAGTGTGGTTGGTGGAGGATTTAATACAATAGATAAATGGTTTGAATGCGGAGGAGGTAGCGTGTAAGTTCGAAAACTGGAGATTATTGCCACTATCCTTTACCTCTCCCACCAGCAATTAAACTCGCCATCCTGCTTCTGCATGCAGCAGTTGAAATTAATTTCCAACACTCCCCCTTAATTACAACTGTTGTTCTCTTCCATGCCCAAACATTTTCTTAAATAATTAAAACTCTTCTACCCCAATGGTTTTGTTAAGATATCAGCAAACTTCTCTTCTGTTCTGCAATGTTTCAAAACCATTTCTCCATTTCTCACTAGCTCTCTAATGTAGTGATACTTGGCATCAATGTGTTCCGTCCTCTTATGAAACACTAAATTCTTGGATAAAGCTATAGTTGAGCTATTATCACAATAAATTGTTGTCTTTTACCTGTTAATGACACAAAATTCTTAACATTCTCCTCATTTATACTTTTTGACATGTTGTTGTTGTAGCTGCCACAATTGGTTGTTTCTTAGAAGCTCATGAGATGGCTCCTAATCCCATATAGAAAACATATCCAAAGGTTTTTTTTTTGTCATCTATACTTCCAGCCCAATCACTGTCAGTATATCCAATCAATTCAAAATTCTCTAATGTGTTGTATAAAATTCCATACCGCTTTATTCATTTTACATACCTTAGAATTCTTTTTGCTGCTTGCCAATGTGCCTCCTTTGGCCTTTCCATAAATCTAAAAATTAAACTCACAACATGCATAATATCTTACCTGGTTGCAGTCAAATACATAAGGCTGCCAACTATGCTCTTATCCAAACTTGGATCAAAATCCTTGCTAATGTCTTCTTTTCTTAACTTCAGTCCCATCACTGTAGGAGTAATTGCTGCCTTGCAATATTGCATGTTAAATCTTTCCAAAAATTCCTTAACATACTTTGCTTGAAAAATAAAAATTTTATTTCCATTTTCACTACTTATATTCCTAAGAAGTATCTGAGCAATACCATATCAGTCATTTCAAATTCATCCTTCATGACAGTTTTAAAATTCTCAATAAGGTAAGCATCATTACTTGTGAATATCACATCGTCAACATACAAAACAACAATGAGCATTTTACCATCTTTTTCTTTGATGTATAATGTGAGTTCTGCTTCACATTTTTTAAACCCATTTTCTAGTAGATAGACATCTATCCTACTGTACCATGCTCTTAGTGCTTATTTTAGCCCATACAGAGCTTTCTTCAATTTGCATAATTTGTGCTCTTGGCCTTCTTTCTCATAGCCCAGAGGTTGTTCAACATATACCTCTTCCATCAATACTCCATTTAGGAATGCTGATTTCACATCCATTTGCTGAAGTTTCCACTTGTGTTGTGCTACTATGGACAACACTGCTCTTACTGTTTCCATTATTGCAACAGGTGCAAAATTTTCCTCATAGTCTCTTCCTTGTTACTGCTTATAGCCTTTGACAACAAGTCCGACCTCATGTCTTTCAATCTTACCTTCAGCATTGATTTTGGTTTTATAAACCCATTTCACTCCAATTACTTCTTCACCTTTTGGGAGATCAATTAATTCCCATGTCTTATTTTTCTTTAAGGAATTTATTTCTTCATCCATAGCGTCTGTCCATTTCTTATCTTTTACAACTTTTTCAAAATGAATAGGATCTTCTACATGGAAATAAAATACAAATAAAGAGTTCATACCTTCATTTGCTACCTCTTTCTCATAGATTTCATTTAGATATCTGAATCTAGTTCCTCTTTCACTTGCTGAACTTGTGCTTGTAGAAGCACTCAAATATGCTCCTTGTGATGTGCTTGAAAAAGCACTGTCATCACTTCTCAAGGGTGTTTTCATACCTGCTTGTGGTGTCCCTTGCTATCCTTGTGTTGGTGGAGGTGGTGCTGCTAATGAGGGATGTCTGTCAGCGATTTCTTTCTCATCTTCATCATCAGACAAACAACTTTTAACATTCACTATTTTCTCAATGCTTCCATCCCAAGCTTCTTCTTCAATGAACTGCACATCTCTCCTTATCATAAATTTCTTGGTGGATGGGTTATACAGTCTGTATGCTTTGGATTCTTCACTATATCCAACAAAGATACACTTCTCCCCCTTACTGTCCAAATTCTTCTTTAGCTGATCTAGAATGTGTGCATAAGCCACACAACCGAATACTCTCATGTGGAGGACACACTGTTTCATGTCCCTCCACGCTTCTTAAGGAACTCTGTTCATAACGCTCTTTATTTGGCATCTATTCAAGACATATGTTGCATAATGTAAAACTTCAGCCCAATATTCATTTGGCAAGTTTTTTTTCTTCAACATACTTCTTACCATATCCATGATTGTTCTATTTTTCTTTTGAGTAACTCCATTTTGCTGTGGTGTATACCTTGTTGTAAATTGTTTATGAATCCTATTTTCTCTGCAAAAACACAGAAATTATTTGCAGATATATTCTCCTCCTCTATCCATTCTTAAGACCTTAATATGTTGGACACTTTGATTCTCTACAAGAGCTTTAAAGTGGCAGAATTTCTCAAACACTTCACTGTTCAACTTCAAGAAATAAACCCAAGTTTTTCTTGTGTAATCATTAATAAAGGTCAGAAAATAGTGGTTGTCTTCTAATGATGGTGTTTGCATTAGTCCACACAAATCAGAATGGAGTATTTCTAAGGGTGGCTTTGCCCTTATGCTCTTTCCTGATGAAAATATTTCTCTATGTTGTTTGCCCAAGATGCAACCTTCACAAAGGATGTCTGGCTTTTCAATCAATGGTAATCCATTTACAATATGTTTTCTATGCAACAAATTTAGACCTCCAAGTTGAGATGGCTTCTCTTTGGAATGTCTCTTGTGTCACTACTGCCATTGCAGCTCATTTCTTCAAATCTGCTCTCATCTTGAGAGGAAAAATTACGTTCCTTGTCATCTTAACTTATGAAATCCTCTTCTTTCTTGGTGGTATGTCCATGATGGTACATACATCATCCTCAAAGAAAAAATTGTAGCCTTTTTGAATGAGTTGTCTAATGCTCAAAAGGTTACACTTCATACCAAACACATAATAAACATCTAATATGGATCTCCTTTCTCATTTCTTTCTCAAAACACTTACTGTGTCTTTTCCCATGACAAAGACTTTACTATCTTTCCCAATGTTGAGAATTTACATTTTCATCAATCATGGAAAACATAGAAGTGTTTCCAGTCATATGGCTGCTACATCCTAAATCTAGAAACCATATATCTTCACTTTTCTCTTTAGCTAAATTACATGTTAAAAAAAAAATTCTCTTGACTGAGATTCTCTTTAGTAAAATTAGAAATGGGTCTACTACCCATATCACTCTGTTTCTTCCTACATTCATTGGCATAATGCCCATACTTTTTACAGTAATGACATTGGACTTGGGATTTATCATACTTTTGTCCACGTGCTTCATTTTGTCCACCTTGTTTGTTGTGGCCTTGCCTTTGATTCTAACTTTGATTGCTGCCCCTTGAACTTGTATTTGCATGGTTGTTTCTTCCTCTGTTTTGACTTATGCCTCTTCTTTTTTCTCTGTAGTTTGATTTGCGTTGACATCTTCCTCCTTCAAAGGAAATTTGGGTCTTGAAGGCATGCTCCAAAGGTAATTATGTTGTTCTACTCAATCTTTTTTCATTTGTCATCAATGATGCATAAAGCTCATCAACGATAAACTTTGAGAGATCTTTTGTCTCTTCAATGGTTGTTACTATCACATCAAATATTGAGGGTATACTCCTCAATACTTTCTCCACTATTCTTCTTTCTTCTACTATCTCTCCATTAGATCACATTTGGGTTACCAACCCAATCAACATTGTGAAGAATGAGTCGATTGTATCAGACCCTTTCATGCAAATAACTTAAAAATCTCTTCTCATTAATTGAAGCTTTGTTGTGTTTACCTTCTCCATACCTTGGTAGGTTTCTGGAGGGTATCCCATGCATCCTTGGATCTCTTGGCTGCTGCAATTCTTGGGAATATGATTTCATGCACTTCTTAATAGAGATAGAAGAGGGCTTTCGAGTCCTTCCTATTGGTCTTCAGCAAATCCTTCTCTGCTTGTGTTAAGGAATTAAATTATTGTTCATCCAATGGTTCTTCTAAACCATCATCAACTAGCTCCCATAAATTTTGAGAGTCAAACATGGCTCTCATTATGATTTCCCAATAGTCATAGTTATTCTCATTGAACTGTGGGAGTTGAGTGTTTCCCATACTTGTGCTTGTGTTGGATCCTACCATAGTTAGTTTACTGAACTATGTTTAAAAAAAAAACTTGACTGTGTTTCTTAAATGAACCTTCTCACTGCCAACAAATTAAACTTTGTCTTCAAGAGACTTCTCTGGACTGCACTCTTTAAAACACAAAACTCTATTTTGGTAAATACTTTGTTTTGCTGATCTTTTACACTGTTGGTAAAAATCTTCAACAAATCCTTCTTCCTTCAGCTTCTTTGGCAAATGAAAAGAGCCTAGACTAGCTCCGATACTATGTTGGAATTTTTAAATATTCCAAAAAATTGAGAGGAAATAAAAAAAAATCCTCTGCTAACACAGAGAGATCAACAAAAAAATTGTGCATAGAGAGAGATGCAGTAAAAATTATGTTTCTATTAAAATAAATGCTGCGCTGTTACAAAATTAAAAAAAATTTCAGAGCTACTGTGTTTTGGATTTACAAAATGAAAAACTTATTTTGGCTACTACAACACAGAGCACTTCAACAAAAAAAAACGTGTTTTCTGCTCCCTCTCCGTCTTGCTTTCACTGCTACGCACACAATGCTCTCTGTCTTCTCTTTTTCCTTCGGGATTTTTCACATAGTCAATGTGCTCACTGTATTCTGTCTATTACAAAGCTTATATATATATATATATATATATATATATATATATATATATATATATATATATATATATATATATATTAAATATAAATATTTATATATATATATATATATATATATATATATATATCATTTAATCATATGAAATAAAACATATGTCGTGGAAAATAAAAACTAAATAAATAAATAAAACATTTAACATTGTAGATTTCGTGGAGTCAAAATATTATGCAAGAGCCTATTTCTTTACCCCACAGAGCTCCTTTGATTGGTTCAGAGGAAGGTGACATCACCTTCTCTGATGGGTCAACTTCAACCTTCACAACCCATATTGGATGTCGTCAGAATGAGGCTGGATGTGCGTTAAGTGTGCTTGGTGGAAGATTTAATGCAGTAGATGAATGGTTTGAATGCGGACGAGGTAGCGTGTAAGTTCGAAAACTGGAGATTCCTGCCGCTGTCCTTTACCTCTCCCATCAAAAATTAAACTCGCTGTCCTGCTTCTGTGAGCAGTAGTTGGAATTAATTTCCAACAATTTTGAAAAGAACAATACTAGAACTAATATAGACACCGGAATAAAAAAACATAGAGAAGAAAAACCATATAACCAGAAGGGAATGACCAAGGAGAACTGCCTTACCATAATTATGAAAAAAAGAAGATTTGAAAGAGCGGGGAACTGATCATCTCATTTGGTCCAGCCACATGGTGAGAAAGGACTAACATGCCCTCCAAATCATGGGCAGGAGATTGTAATGTGATTCATTTTGTGATTAACTAAGTCAAATACATTACATGGGTTAGGAAATTATAATGTGATTCGTGTTGTGAATAACTGAGTCAAATACATTACATTGGTTCAAATATTTTTTATTATCTAGAGTGTTACCTTTCACTTTGGATTTGTTTTGCAAGGGCCTCCAAAATAAATGCTTATGTGTCTATTTGATTAAATGATTGAGTTTTCCTTTATGAAAAAATATTAATAAAGAATAATTTCCTAAGAGAAATAACATATTTATTGCTTTGATGGGAAAACTTAGCCTAATAAATAGAATTATGTACAAGCTTGATTTCTCAAAGGGATATCAGTTACCTATACATCTATAACATATTTGTGTTGTCATTCCTGAACTTTGGAGATGGATACATAACACCGAGCTATCCTTATAACGATTACAAAATGCAAGTGTTAATAGAAACCGTCTGTTATATATCTAATCACCGCATTCCAACTAAAGATAGTTATCGTAAAAATGATGGAAACACTATCCAATCTTGAGAGTCGGCATCAATGAAGAACTTGAAACCTCTATTCTTATGTGTTTCCACGAAAAATAAATTAAAAAAAATCTTGTGGGAAACAACTACGCTGTAAAGTAATGCGTGTTTTTTAAAATTTTCACATTATGTTCATTTTATGGACACGGAATGATTGGCTAACCACTGTGATTTATTTTAAATTCATAATTTTAATTATCGGATTTACGGTTTTGGATAAAGTTGCATCGTAAGGACATGCCATTAATTTCAATGCCATAGAAATCCTGTCTCTTTGAATATTGATTGCATGCTTAATACTTGAGGATTGATTTTTCCATCGTAAATAAATTGAATAGAATAAAGAACTATTTTCTGAAATAGTACTATGTTGACCAATAAAGCTACAATGTAGTTATTACCTGCTGCTTAATTTAAATATAGTAATGTTGCAATGTGATCTTGAAAATGTTTATGGGTAGCTATTACATGCCACTTAATGTAATTATAAAAATGTTGCAATTTGAGTTTGAACATGTTTACGAAGATTTGCTTTGTAATAAAGTATAGTTAAACTAAATTAGAAATAATTGTTGCAATTTAAGTTTGATCATGTCTATGAGGATTTGCTCTGTAATAAAGTTGCTTCTTAATTTAGTTTAAATATAATTAAATCAAAGCAAAAATCAAAAATTTATGCGCTATATAGTAGTAGTTTAAATCTATCTAAATTATAGTAAAACAACTTTTGTGTTGATGATGGTAACCAATTGATAATTTCTAGGATGACCCATGAGCATATGCATTTGATGTGTAGATTAGATCTGCTACATATGCTTAGCTTATTTTTGGCATCAATATGAGTATGAAAGAGTTGCTACTAACTGCTGCTTAATGTAAATATAGAAATGTTGCAATTTCAGTTTCGACATGTTTATGAGGATTTTCTTTCTCATAAAGTTGTTGCTTAGTTTAATTTAAATATAATTAAATTAAAGTAAAAATTAAGAATTTATGTTAGTGTTAAGGTTTACAATCTAATCAATTTAGGTTTTTTAGTGAATAGTAAATTGAGGTATTTTGTTAATCCAATTCCACCTAATACAAGGAATTTAAATATAGAAATGTTGCAATTTGATAAATAAATAATGGAATTTTGAATGAATATATATATATATATATATATATATATATATATATATATATATATATTAGTTTTAAAAAATAGTATCAACGCTCTCCTTGACATAATCATCTCATCCATGCATTGAAGTTGACATCACTACACTTAGGTTAACATCGATGCTAACACAACAATGCCCATTTCCAACCTAATAATGCTAACATTTTGGTGTTTGAGAAAATGACCATTTTAAAAATTGCATTTACAAATACCTAAATATTGGAGTGTTCAAAGATTGAAGTTAATGGAAGAAGATGAAGAATGAGAGAGACTCGACAAACATAATGCACACAAACAATAATATGAAAAAGGAAAATACAATTTAAGAAATCCACTGTTCATTAGAGTTATTCTTACTTATATTGATCTAAATTTCATTTACTTGAGCACTTATATTAGATTAATAACACATTTGATAACTTTACATTATTAATTGAATTGATAAACTATATCATTTAAAAAGTTTGAGCATATCCAATAAAATTAATAAATATGAAGAAGTACCCGTTTAAAAAAATAATCACCATAAACCATGTTTATATGAATTAAAACATTATTATTAATGTGATAACACATTATTAATTAAATAAATAAAATATATCCTAGAATAATTTTGAGTATATCAAATAAAGTTAATAAATATTAAAAAGTATTGGTGTTAAAAAAAATCCCCATAAACCATGTTTATATGAATTAAAACACGCATATTAATGTAATGATGCATTTATAATTTTTTTTTTAAATAGTTTAATACACCTTTTTCCTTTAGCCTTAGGGCTATATCATATAGCGCACAAAAAAATAATAGAAGATGACTAAAACTAAAGTATGAGGAACGTATCTCTATGGCCCACACTTTATATTGCGCTAACTTATATTTAAAAAACATAACATTCAAAGGTTAAAACCTTTGGTTCGTGTGATAAAAAAAATAACAAACACAACATAACAAATATTAACATAAAACATTAAACCAAACCTTAACAAACGAAAGTTATCAAAGTGCTCCGTCGCGCGATAAACCTCCGGACTTCAATGAGTGATTAAACCAAATTGCAATGGCCGATTTCGCGTCACAAATGGGCTGATGTCACAGACCCATTTGTGCGCGCGATGATTTATTCAATCCACCCAATAACTCCATATCGGGTTCGGATTTTCCCCTTTGGTACGGGCCTCCAATGTAATGTGAATTTTCATTCAAATCCACCTCATAGCTTTTCGGGTTTGGAAAACTTGTTTGCAAACTGGCCCATAAAAAATCCGAACCAATCCAAATCTGCCACATGGTCTGGGGACCACTGCTCTTCAAACAAATTCAAACTCCCACCTAGGATGAAAGGAAAAATTACTATGGTCATTGCGAATAATGACATAATAGTTTTTGCATTGCCAGTGATGTTAGGTCAATTTTGGGTATCATTAGTATGTAATCTACATTTGAATGGTTGATAGAATGCGCGAGAGCATAGAGTTGTAGAGGCTTGTAATGAATTCAAAACAATTATTAAGTGGGAGACTGGCAAGGCATTGTTACTTCAATTCATTTCGGAGCATTGAACTACAAGGAACCACAGAACCTTGGGAGTGTAATAGTGTTCGAATTCGAGAGAAAGAACCTCAAGTAGGTACAAGGAGAAAGGGTTAAGCATCAACGGAACTTTGGAATCGAAGGCACGGTTTTGTAGCCACAACCGAGAGACGAGTTGCGTCGGAGGTGGATGTGAAGCTCCGAAGTTAATTAACCACAGAACTTAGATTTTACAGTGAGAATGAAGGCGTAGCCCAGAACAAGAAGTTAATCCATTTTAGAGAGTTGAATTGTAACTAAATGGAATTTCGAGTGGCAGAATCAGGAGGAGCATTGAACAGTGAAGCGGTTTTGGGATATAAAACTAGCGGTCTCGTGCTTCCAAAAGGTGGTAAGGAATTTTTGGAAAAAGAAAACGCGATTAGGGTCGTTGCGTGACACATGGCCTCAAGCAGTATTTTAAAACCATTCACGTCGTGTAAATTTTGAAATTTAACTCATGGAGACTAAAATAATGTGATATGAGAGGTGTCTGTTCGATCGAATAGGCTGGGGGATCGATGACATTCACAATCGCGTGATGGACGAATGTTAATGGCAAGTGTTTACAATGGTTGAGCATTAAAATGTGGGCCAGAAGACGTCGTATGTGTTATCGTTGGGCTTAAAGCTAACACGAGATTTAATTATAATGGTCCTTAACATTGTTGACATATGCTATAATGTGTTGATACATATACAACGCGAACCTGTGTAAGTGGATTAATATGCTAGCACAACATATTTATATGCGTGGTATATATCTATGTTGAGTTGTGATAAAGCCCGAGAGTTAGAAGGTATTATATGCTGGCAATGAGCCTTTTGTCAAGTCTGCATTCATACGTATGTGAATATTGCATAAAGGGGCCAATACACGATGCATTGTATCTCATTATAACCAAGGTTGAGCATGTTATATAAAGGCGAGTTAATAAACACTGTAGCGTCAAGGTAAGTGAAATGTACGCATCGATATGGGGTTTTAATTAAGTTCGAACCTTTGATATGGAATGGGTTAACAAGTGAGCGGCATTGTAATAAAAGGGGCTGATATGTTATAGAGTATTGGTCGAATAATCATATGGTTGGGATCGCTATGAGTTAGCGTTTTTCCTGAGTCGAGATTTTTCTCTGTTGCTTCTTCGACCATGGGCCTGGGTGTTGGAGATACGGCTCACGGTTCATCTCACATGGAGTTGTTAGACTGCTCCTCTCGTATTATTCACAATTCCCGTACGCTTTTAAATATGATTCAACACGATTCACACCGCCTATGATAATGGATATTGTATCATAAATTCTTGACTTTGCATAGCTTGTGTTTATTGCTGCTGCACAAATATCTATGAAATTTGCAATAACATGTTGAATTTTGCAACCAATAGAATCCCAGAAAAAACAAATTAAAATAATTAAAATAAATAAACAATAATAAACCTTATAGTTGAACCATGAAAAAAATAAATTTTTTTTGAAAACATATGTCTAATCAAGATGAATTAATGTCACAATCCGGAGAAACCTGATGAATAGTAACCTACAACAACCGGTACAATAAAATATTTGTGCTGTTGCGAAACAACTTAGTCCATATGGGATTATTTACAAAGTTGATTTCCAAAAAGCATATGAGATACCTATATCTATAACATATTTGTGTTCTCATTGCGTTAACTTTGGAGATGGGTTTCTAACACCGAACTATGCTTAGCATCAGAAAATCCAAGTTTTAATCGTAATTATGTGTTATATATCTAATATGGAACAAGCATAAAAGCCACGTAGTGGGTAGTCACTGATTTCTAAGAAAATATAATTATTGTAACAACGGTGGCAATTTTGACAGTCGACATCAGCGAAGAACTCTAAAGCTCTGTTTGAAAAAAAAAAGTAGTTGTGGAGAACAATTACACGTGTTTTTGAACATTAATATATGTAGGTTAAGATTTGTTTCGCATTGTCTTCGTTTTTGGACGGTAACGATTGGGTAGAGACTGATAGTTATTTTAAATTCAGGCAAACGGCCACAAACTCATATACGCAGTTATGTAGATTCACATGAACGTAAATTTTTATTACGAGTTAAATAATCATTCCATTAACATTAACTCAATTAATATTATTTTTGATGGAAATATCATTATAAATATGGATGGATTACATGGGTCACTGATTCTATCCCTATGATTAGATTACATGGTGCATTATTTATTGCATAAGTCAAAACTTTACATGGTGCATTATTTATTGCATAAGTTAAAACTTTATTGGATTGGAAAAATTATTTTTCATAAAATATAATCACTATGGTTACAGATAAGCTTCATTTTATTTTAAATTCAATTTTAAACTTACATTTGGTGTTAATGGTGTTTATTTTGAATATTTGACTTCTTTCTTCTAGTTGATTTGAATATTTTATTTCATTCTTGCTAAATTAAATTTTTTGCTTGAGTTGGTTTTTTCTTTTTAGAGATCTAAGAAATGGTTTTGTTAGATTTTCTCTAAAATCGTGATATTTTATAAAATGTAAGCTCATAAACTACTTTAATATACTAGCGATTTTACAGAAAGAAAGAATATATATATAAAAGTATATGAATCGTAATATACATATGAATATATTATGACTAAAAAGTATATACACTATAATATCAAATGAACTAAAAGCTATATCCATTTCATGACAACATGAATCAATTTTGTATATATGTAGTAGAATTAGAACTTTAGGCAATCAATTATGCAAATATTAAGAACTATAATTGATAATTAATGAATGCTAGAATTAGAAACTTTTGAAATAAATTATGCAAATATCAAGAACTGTAATTGATAATTAATGAATGCTAAAAAGATACTTGAACATGGTATCTAAAAAATAGATATAAGTTAGTTCAAGCTAACTTGGTATGATTTTATGGTTTTACAATTATGCATGATGATGTCTCATATACACATGAATGAACATAGTAATATGCATTATTTTTTTATTAGGATCATTATTTAATTATTTAGACATGTTTTTTCAAATATTTTATCCTATATTATTAAAATTAATATGGTTTAAAAAAAGCACCTAGGTCTTGGTATTAGAAGATCGATTCTTCTTACAACATGGTTTTCATAGGAGCATGAATGATCCAAATTTGAATACCATGTATAATAAATAGAGGCATATAATTTTGATTTCTTTGTATGTGGATGACATGATTATAACTGGTAATGCAGATGCTTTGATCAAATAAATCAAATTTCTTATGTCACAAGTTTTTGAAATGAAAGATCCCGGAAATCTACATTATTTCTTGAGTCTAGAGCTATGGAGAGACTTTAGACAAAATTTTCTTACTCAAGGGAAGTATGTCAGAAGTCCGCTCACAGGGTGAAGATGGAGCAATGTAAGACATCATCAACAACTTTGCAGCAGAATTTGAAGTTATGCAGTGATGATGGCTCTAAGGAGGTGGATGCCATTTTGCATAGACAACTAGTTGGTTGTATGATATATCTAACTGCAAATAGAATAGACTTAGCATACTATGTTAGTGTGTTGAGCCAGTTCATGTCTAATCCACTCGAAAGTCATTGGACGAAAATAAAAAGTGTGTTGAGGTATCTTCGTGGTACTAGTAGTTATAGTATTTTATACGCTGAAACATCTGATGTTATTTTAAGAGATATTTCAGACTCGGATTGGGTAAGTAATCTAGATGACCGAAGGTCCATCACAGGTTATGCATTTAGTATTGGATCTGGGATCATAGCATGGAGCAGTAAAAAGCAGAGTACTGTGGCGTTATCTTAAATTCAAGTCTAGTACCAAGCATTGTGTGTAGCTACATGTGAAGTTATCTCATTGAGAAGGCTTCTCCATGATGCTAGAGAAAAGAAGAAATAAGCAACGATCAACAAATGGGACAACCATAGTACCATCAAGCTATCATACAATACAATATTACACAATAATACGAAACCCATAAACTTAGTTTCATTCGAGAAAAAGTCCAGTCAAAGGAAATATATATTAAATATTGTAAAAATTGTGACAATATGACATTTTTACTAAGCCTCTTGGAAAAATTAAGTTTGAATTGTTTAGAGGGATGTTAGGAATTTAGGACAATCCTTTCTCCATTAAGGGAGAGATTTGAAAATAATTAATATTATTTGGCTTTAATGGAGAAATGGTTTCATTATTGTAACTTATCTCCTTAAGTTAGGATTGGTTCCTAGGTTATAGGAGTTTGTTTACAACTTCCTATTCCATTGTGATGTGCTTATAGTTGTATCATTTGGTTAATGAAGTAGAGTGTACTCTCCATTTTGTGTGCAATCTCTAGATGCAGTACTTACGTGAGAGTTTCTTTCTATTCAATTCATTTTTTCATCAATCGTTAACGTTCCTAGTTACTATCTAATTATGTTCTTTTCTCACTTAACTTAATTTAGGTTAATCAAAGCTCATAACAACTCAATAAATGA
This sequence comes from Pinus albicaulis, assembly GCA_034641835.2. NCBI lineage: Eukaryota > Viridiplantae > Streptophyta > Pinopsida > Pinales > Pinaceae > Pinus > Pinus albicaulis. The sequence continues at coordinate 92,384,772 of CM076581.1, forward strand.
AAAGACAAATGATAATGAATGAGATCTAACAAGACAACAAATCATAACACTAATGTAAAAACCCTAAGTAATTCTATGTAACTAGAGTACAAATCATATCACTAATGTAAAAACCCTAATTCATTCTTTGTATAATTTGAGTAGGATAATTAGTTGTTTATGAACCCATTTTTAGTTTTACGTAGAGATATATCTTAACCTTTAAATTTATCTTTAGGGTTGGATAGGTTTCTCCAGTAAAATTCTAGAGCATTATAATATGTTGATTGAGGAATAACTCAATATCTGTTAAGAATATTTGCACTTTTAAAGTATATTGCATTCATGTTTGTTTCATAAAATTGAATTTAAATAAAAATTGAATAATTCAAATTTTAATTAGAAAATGTTAAAATGAAACATTTGTGATAATAAATTTGACTAATAAAATGCATGATAAGTTTTTTTTAGTTTTTCTCTCCAAATAGTCAATGCTTTTCAACATAAGTATCTCAACACAATTTTTTATTTAATTTGTTAGGTTTTGGTTTCAAATTAATGAATTTTGTCGGTTTTGGTGTATTGATTTGAATGAGAAATTTTAAAATTTCATTAATAGTTGAGAAGTAAAATTTGAATAATTCATTTTTTTATAAATAATTATTAAAATGAAACACTTTAATAAATTTGATTAATAAAATGAGTGTTAAGTTTTTTCAATTAGATTTTTGGAATAATTTAAATTTTAATAAAAAAAAGAAAAATGAAACATTTGTAATAATAAATTTGGTTGGTAAAATGTGTGATAAGTTTTTTTTTAATTTTCTATCCAATCATGAGGGTTTTCAGCAGTTTCATCCCTAGTACAAAGAATTTCTAGTAGTTTCAACATGAGCATCCCTAGCACAACTTATAATAAAAAATATTGAATCAGTATGATTTTCGGTGCAATGGTTTGGATGAAAACAAAATTGCATTTAAAATTTTAATTAATTTCTTTGAGGTATAATTTGAATAATTCAAATTTTAATGACAAAATATTATAATGAAACATTGGTAATAATAATTTTTCAGGTAGTAGAATGTGGTATGTTTTTAAAATCAATTTAGAGAAATAATTCAAAATTTCATTAAAAAAATGAAATAAAACATCTTTAATAACAAATGACAATGACATCAACCAACTTTTAATATAATAATTGGTAACACAAATTCTAACATGAGTGGATAGGGATCAAATTTCTTAACTGAAAACTTCTTTAAAGTGCAAAAAACAATGTCTTATTTTTCATTGTTTAAATTGTATTTGTGAATAGTAAATAGAGTATATATAGGATCAAATAAACCTTTTAACCATAAAACTTATATTTTTCATGATATATACATTTTTTTTAAATCATACCTAATTGACATTAAAATATTTTACATAACATGTACATGCAAATTAAAAAGGTGTTTTATTTTTAATATAATTTTAAGTAGATGTGAATTTTATTAATAACCCATACTGAATATTGCTTTATATACAACATTAAAATATTTTATTTTGATGATGATGATATACACTAAGACCAATGCCACCTATATAATATATATACATATGTATGAAGTTGACATCAACATACATTAGTTAACATAGATTTTCAAATAGTTTATTTAAAATTTCTACTTCAAATTACTTTACAACATTTTTTTTATTATTATTATTATAGTGACACTATTTCTCTATTCAGAACATAAATTTTATTTTTTGACTTTATTTTAAAGGGAACATAAATTTACAGATCCCCTCATACTAGGTTGTAGAATAAGCTTCTTCGATAAAAAATTATGATTGTATTTGTATGATTTTGATGCAGTTGCTTAAATGAGAAAACAACTTATATTTAAGTTTTATTTAATGTTTATGACATAAAATTTAAATAGTTCATATTTTGATTAAGCAATAATAAATTGTAACATATGTGATAATAAATTTAGATAATAAAATGTGGTAATTATTTTTAATATTTCCCTTCAATTACAAGGGTGTGAGTGTAGTTTCCATCAACAATACTAGCACAATTTTTTATAAATTGAAATTGTATGATTTTGGTGCAATAGTTTTGATGAGAAAACAATTTACATTTACATATTCATTAATTATTGTGACATATAATATGAATAATTAAAAAAAGTAAAATTTTGTAATAAAAAATTCGCTTATAAAAAGTTTTTAAATTTTTTCCCTTTATTCAAAAAGGTGTCACGAGAATTCCAACATGAACATGCTAGTACAATTTTTTTTCAAAATTATTTAAACTTTTTTCTCTATTTATAATGTCGTTGCTAGCGCAAAAATTTGTCAAAATTATTGAATTTGCATAATGTTTTTCAAAATATTTAAATCTTTTCCTCTATTTACAATGTTGTTGGTAGCACAAAATTTTATTAAAATGATTGAATTTGTATAGTTTTGTTGCATTGGTTTGAATGGAAAACAATTTACATTTAAATTTTCATTAATGACTATGACTTAGAATTTGAATCATTCAAACTTTAATTATAAAAAATAAAATTAAAAGCACAATAGATCCTAGGATCTATTAAACATTGAAAGGTATCAAATCTCTTAGCTACAAATCTCTTTTTTCGGAACAAAACTTGAGGAAAAGTTATGTTAATTTGTTCAAACTAAAATTAAAATAAATAAACTTAATTTTAATTTTAATTAATTATAAAGACTTAGAAATTAAATAATTCAAAATTTAAATTAGAAAATATTAAAAGAAAATATTTGTGATAATAAATTTGGCTAGTAAAATATGTGGTAGATATTTTTAACTTTTCTCTTCCATCCCAACATTGTTAATAAATTTTTAAGATAGGTATCTCTTAGCACAATTTTTACCAAAATTATTGAATTTATATAATTTTGATATATTAGTTTGGATGGACAAACAATTTAGTTCTAAATTTTTATTAATGATTATGAAGTAGAGTTTGAATAACTCAAATTTTAATAAATAAACATTAAAAATAACATAGATCCATCTTAACGCATTCTCTATCAAAAATAGAGAAGACTCAAATCTCTCAAAATAGGAACATGAAGAAATCTATGAAATCTTATGGAGCCTTGAACTTTCTTTAATAAATCTAGAATATGGAATCTTATGGAGTCTTGAACTTTCTCTAATAAATCTAAAATTAAAATAGATCTATAATAATTTAATACATAATTTATTTTGTTCAAATATAAAATATCCATATTTTATTTTAAAATATATTTAAAAATTTATATATGATAATATTAATTTTTATAAATTAATAATCTTCGAACTTATATTGAAACTGACTAACATTTTATGAACACATTCAATCCAAAGATACAGTAACTCAATTGTAATTCAATACAAAGTGGATAAATTAAAGGAATAAATGTGAAACCTGACGATACATACATATTTGAAATATTCTAAAATTGTATACTTTGAATCGTTCTTTGGAGTCGGACTTTAAATAATTGATCACCAAGATTCAGCGACGGCTGCTGAACCGATAACAGTCAAAAGTCAAAATTTACGAGCGGGTGTACAGAAGACATAGGTTAACGGAACAGGATTCATTTACGACGCCTTTGTGAGTCCATTCCATTACATTGAATAAGTCGAACGAATTGCCAAAGATCATATTATAAAGTCTTCCACGTTTACCCTCATATGAGCTCCCCACCTGTCCGCGTGACTACTTCCTATATATACTATATATTTGCATGTAAAGATTACAATACGCTGGTATTATCGTTTATTTCTACTGATATTGATATTGCTGCAATCAATCGCTTATTCTGGGACTCCGAGGAGAAGGATTGTATAGGTTGAAGGAGAGATGGAAATGAGAATGGCAGCACGAGTGGTAATATTGATTGCTATGATTATGGTGGTCACCATGGCTAGCGAAGGTTCGGCTTGCAGGCCGCTGAAATTCAAGTTCACATTTCAAGGAGAACAAGCAGAAAATAATAATACTAATGAAGAGATGAAGAATGGGTTACTTGAGTCGCTGCCAAGGGGTCCCGTACCTCCATCGGGGCCATCTCAGTGTAAAAACTACAGGTCTTCCGGTGGAGGTTCGTGTCCAGTTTAACAAGATTAATACAGCATCGAATAATCCTGAAATCCAATTGTTAAAAGGAGCAACTGCCTGACGTAGAATTACACAGCCTAAATTTTGAATACAACAATACCAGAACTGATCTAGTCACCGGAAAAAAAAAAGACATGGAGAAGAAATAACATATAACCAGAAGAGACCGACCAAGGATACCCGCTTTGCTTTAATCATGAAAAGAAGAAGATTTGAGAGAGCATGTAACTGATCATCTGATTTGGTGCCACATGGGAAGGAGATTGTATTGTGATTCACGTTGTGATTAACTGAGTGAAATACATTACATTGGCTCAAATATTTTTTATTGTCCAGAGTGTCACCTTTTACTTCGGATTTATTTTCCCATAGCCTGCCGAAAAAAGTGCTCATGTGTCTATATGACTAAATGATTGAGTTTTCCATCATGAAGAAAATTAATACAATAAAGTATCATTTGCTCATGTGTCTATATGACTAAATGATTGAGTTTTCATTCATGAAGAAAAGTAATATAATAAAGTATCATTTCATAAAAAACAGTTCGACAAATAACGTATTTATGGCTTTGATGGAAAACTCAGCCCAAACTAATGGGATTATGTACAAAGCTGATTTCTCGGAAGCATATCACTTACCTATATCTATAACATATTTCTGTTGTCATTCGGTTAACTTTGGAGATGGTTTTCTAACACCGACCCATGCTTAGCACTACAAAATGCAAGTTTTAATCGTAACTATGTGTGTTATATATCTAATATGAAACAAGCATAAAAGCCAATAAGTGGGTAGTGACTGCGTTCTAAGAACTACCCACTGCTTTCTAAGAAAAGGTAATTATTGTAAGAAGGGTGGCAATCTTGAAAGTCGACATCAGCGAAGAACTCGAAAGCTCTGCTCTTCTGTGTTTCCACATAAAAGAAAGTTGTTGTGGAGAACAATTACAGGAGTTTTTGAAAATTAATATATGTTGGATAAGGTTTCTTTCACATTATCTTCGTTTTACGGACGGGAAGGAAGGGTTACACACTGATAGTTATTTTAAATTCACGCAAACGGCCACAAACTCATATATACAGTTATGTAACTTCACTTTTGAATGGTTCAACGTATAGTGTCACACCATAAATAATTGACCAGCAAAGTCCACTCATTCCATTGAATGTGTCAAAGTCCACTCACAACTTGTCGTCTCCGCGTAACTTCTCTCTTTATATATATGCATTCCAACACTAAGATTCACTATTCCTCTTACGATATTTATATTGCTGCAATCCATAGCTGTGACTCTGGAGAGAAGGATTTTATATGTTGGAGTAATATGGAAATGAGAATCCTATCACGACTAGTAATATTGAATTCCATGATTATGGTGGTCACGATGGTGAGTCAAGGTTCGTCTTGAAGGTCGTTGAGATTTGAATTCATATTTGAAGAAGATCAAGTGGAGAAAAATAATATCGGTATGAAGAATGGGTTGCTTGAATCTCTTCCAAGAGGTCCCGTACCTCCATCGGGGTCATCGCATTGTAAAAACTACAGGTCTTGGGAGGTTCGTGTCCAGTTTAACTACATTATTGGAGCATGGAATAATCCTTCAATTCAATCGTTGAGAATTCTTTAATCCAATTGTTTAGAGGAGCAATTCCTAGACGTAGAATTACGTAGCATAAATACAATACTAGTATTTATCTACTTCTCAGTAAACAGAGATGGACAATAAATAACTGATGTAATGTGTATAACCCAAGAAATAACCGATATATACGTTGCTAAAATTATGAAAAGAAGGCTTCTGAGAGCATGCAACTGATCATCTGATTGTGTCCATCCACATCATGGCAGAGAGCTAATATACCTCCCAAATCATAGCAACAGATTATAATGTGATGCTTCTGATTGTTGTTAAATACGCTACATTTGTTCAAATGTTGTGTATTAATCCTGAGTGTCGCTTTTTGTTTTCGATTTATGTTTTGGAAGTCTTCGATGTAACCCCAAGGTTTGAACCATAATTTTCTTTTTTAACTTTTAACTTGTATTATTGTTTACACATGATTTATTAACATTACTGTCCATGAATCTCCAGCTTTGAGCAGAGTAATTAATATAACAGTTTTGCAAAGAAAAATCCAAACTCCAATCATACAGTTATATCATCCGATTCTTTCCCATCAAGTTTATAATTATTACTAAACCTACACTATCAGACTTCACCGCTTACTATACATTGATATTACGGTTGTAATTCAAGTCTTGATCAGTACTTCATTTAATTCCTTCCACTTTCTCGGCATTACAATTAGAGCTGTGGCTCGGTGTCATGGCTTTTGTTACGGCATGTGTCAGAATTTATTGAAATATTAATTATCTGATTCATACTCATTAAAAATCTGCACTGACAAATCTACCACCATAGATTTATCTAGACATTGATCCGACGGCATTGGTGGTTTAGGGTTTTTGGTGCCAATGACCTTGCCCATAACTGTTTTTTTCTTTGGCTCTTCGGTATTTCTCCAAGGCTTTTTCCGGCAGACGCCTCCGATTTCTGTGTTTTCTGTGTCCAGTTCTCTGTGAGAGTGGGTAGTCTTATGCTTTTGGCAAAATCCTCCATTACTGGCGTTGATGGTCGAAGAATTTTAACCCCTATGAGGTTTTTAATCTACACAAGGGTTTTCCTGCCGCTTCCATGAGGTATGTAGATAGCTAGAACCATTTTTTCTTCTTGTTTTCTTTCTCTGATTTTTCTGGGCGAGCCTAAGTTTTTATCTTAGCCTCCCTTAATAGTGCTTATACCCTCTTTTTTTTTTTTAATCTCTAAATCTCATATAAGCTCGGTGAACTCATTCTGCTTCCATCCATCGTTCTAGAAAGGAATAAGGTATCTTTCTCATTTAATACATACATATATAGTTCGTAAAGTTTTAAGTTTGTTTTTCTTTAATAACATCCGTTTACATAGATTCCATAAGCTAATGGTGATGCTGCCTTTACAGGTTTTTACGCTCTCACTCATACTTGGCAAGAGTTATATAGTTAATTAAAAATTGTTTACCTTTTTTTATATTCAAGAACCTACAACTTCTTCCCAAAATTTCTTGGCTAAGTTATTATTGATTCTTCACTCATATTTTCTATTTGTTTCCACTAGTAAAAATGGTTTAAAATATGGCAGAAAGAAATGGATACTTGCTCTTTTAGATTCTTTTTAAGTTACCTTCCCTTCTCGCACTTGCTAGAGGTACCCTTCCTACATTTTCAGAGTCAGATGCCAAAACCTATTTCTAGTCTTAAATTTTCTAGAGCACCATTTTATTTTATTTTTTCTTTGAATTGGAACTTTAATCAAATACTCTTGCTTCAATATGAAAGTTTTGTTTTATATATGTATATATTTCAACAATACTGTATGGATCGTTATTAATGTTTCGTTTCATTAAAAACCTTCATGATGTGTCACTTGTATAGTCTTGAGGTCCTCTGTATTCCTATATTTGAACTCGGTTTACTGAGCTGAGTAAAATATGTAACTTTTGTGTGTTAATATAATTTTATATTTATCATCCAATGTATGCATTTTTCCGATTTGCTTTCTATAGTTTATAGATCTGTAAATGTGCATCTTTTGTTCCAGAAATTTAGATTTTGACAGTTTTAAGCTTGTCATTCTACTAGAAGTGATTTTTCTCATTAACTCCTCTATTTATACTTTACATATTTCTGTTCTCAATATGTCATATGTAAACAACAGCACTTAAGTAGCTAAACTTGTTCTTTTCGTTTTACTGCTATACTTATACAGCTAGAGTGGACCAGCTACCAAGTGAGTCTGTGTATAGCTTATTGGTTTTATAATGAAGCATACTAGAATTTCTCCAAAATACTAGAGTTCTAGGAAATCAGTAAAGATTTTTATAACTTTTTGTGTTTTTCCATTTTCTATCAAATTTAATTACTTAGGTTGAACCTAGTTACTCAGAAAATTCACATACTATTTAAATAAGTCCTCACATAGCATGATATTACAACATGATAACACAAAACTCATAAATGTATATACAAGCATAAAAGAAGAATATTCCAGCCCCTTTTCTAAAGTGAATGTTCTTTACTTAACTTTACCTTAACAGTATTCATTCAGATTCCGCTTACTGAACTTAACAATATAATTTTATTTTCTAATAAGATGAAATAATTAGAATTGATTTATTCTCGAAAATAAAAGCATAACCTTAGTTATTCATGTCATTATCAATCCATAATCTATCTCTCTAAATTATAATAGTTTTAATTTGTACTTATCTGTGATCGACTGTGGTTGTCCTCTTCCCCCCAATCCCAACCCCTCGTGCTCCAATCTTGAGCCAAGTAGAAGAAAACAATATACAAAAGGGATATATCTTGAGCTAAGAGTTCTTTCCACTGGTTCCACCAGCTCAGGAAAAAATATAACTCTCTCTCCTTCTTCACTTTATCACACATAAGTCAGAACCCCTTTTTCTCACAGAGATTTCCCTTTTATCCACAGAGGAGAAGTAATTGATGAAACTGTTTCTTTTCTTAACTACTTCTCAGTTGAAATAATTTATTTTACCATCAGTATTTCACTTATGTAACCAATTCCATAACAAATTCATTTAATCAACTTTAATCTCTATTCGCAATATATTGTTTTAAAAAATAATAACAGTAATTGTTTAAAAAATTTAACAAATAACTTAACCAATAGTTAATAATTAAACCAGTGGTTACAACTTGCCCCCTAGGAAGTGAACACTGTCCCTAGTGTTCTCATTTTGTTCCGGAAAAAAGTTTAGGGTAGGCTTCCCGAACAAAAGCTTCATTTTCCCAGGTAGCCTCTTACGGGCCAAAGTGCCTGCATTGCACTTTAACTTGGGTGATGACTCGTTTCGGAAGTATGATTTCCCTCCAGTTGATTATGCATTGAGGTTTGACCAGAAACTCGTCATCCAGTTCAACCTGCAAATAATGAGTTTTGAATTAGTTTTACTCATAAATATTAACATCTATAATCAATCTGGTATTCATATCCTACCCGAATATTATGCCAGCGAATTATGTGTTTTGGATCGTAAATGTATCATTTCAATAACGATACATGGAAGATATTATGTACACGAATATGACCAGGCAGTGCCAACCGGTAAGCTACGGGTCCTACCCTTTCCACTGTTTGGAAAGGGACACAAAACCTGGGAGCTATCTTGGACCACGATGTCCATCTCAAAGTGCTCTATTTTGGTTTGATTCTTAAGTATACATGGTCTCCCACTTAAAATTCACGATAAGTCCTCTTCTTATGTGCATACACTTTTTGCCTATCCTATGCTGTCTTCAAATTTTTTCGGATCTTCTTTAGCTCTGTTTCCATTTTAGTTAGCATATCTAGTCCTAGCATCAACTTGGTTTCTGGGCTGCTTTAGTTAATAGGAGTTCTACACTGTCACTCGTATAATGATTCGAATGGACTCATCTTAAGTGACTCCTGGTAGTCGTTATTGTATGCAAACTCCACTAGGTGTAAATACTCTTCCCACCTAGTTGGTTTTTTCATTACATACATACGTAACATGTCCTCCAAAATATGATTTACTCACTCTGTTTGTCCGTCTTTCTACAGATGATAGTCTGTGCTGAAGTTAATTTGAGTACCCCAAATGGTGAACAATGTTTACCAGAATGCTGATGTAAACTTTACATCTGTGTCAGATATGACAGTCTTTGGAATGCCATGCAATCTAAAAATCTCTCACATAAATATGTCTTCTAGCTGCACCATCTTAAAAGTGGACTGTATAGGTATAAAGTGTGTTAATTTTCTTAATCGATCCACCACTACTATTATAGAATCATTATGCTTCTTTGACGATGGTAGTCCAGTGATAAAATCCAACGATATCACCTCCCACTTCCATTCAGGTACGGGTATAGGCTGCATCAACCCAGCTGGATGTCGATACTCCACTTTTACTTCCTGGCATTCTAAACACTTGTTTAGATATTTTGTAATATCTCTCCTCATGCCTGGCCAAAAATAACTTTTCCTTATTTTTGTTAGAATCTTCTGGTATCCAAGATGTTCAGAGTAATTACTCCGATGGTGTTCATTAAAAATTAATTCACTCAACTCCATTCTGTTTGGAATAAAAATTTCTCCTTTTGAAAGTTAGCAAGCCATCCGTATCAATTTCGTGATCAATAGATTTTCCTTGGTCTTTGAGCTCTTTTTCTTGCTGCCACATATACTTATACTCAGGATCTTTATCCGCTTCTTCTTTTATTTGCTCCAGAAATCTGCACTCAACCTGATTATAATATAGCTCATAAACACCATGTAATTTTTTTCTTAACGCATCAGCTACACTATTCTCTTTACATTTTACATGTTGCATATCAATATGAAATTCGCTCAGGAAAGAATTCCTCCTTGCATGGCGAGAATTGAGGTCAGCTTGCTTAAAATAGCTGGTTAAGCTGTTGTGATCAGTTTTAAGCACAAATCTTTTGCCAAGCAAGTAGTGCCTCCATACTCGGAGTGCATGCAATAATGTTGTAAGCTCCAAGTCATAAGATGAGTACCTTTGTTCATGCTCCTTTAATTTTCGTAACTCATAGGCAACCACTTTAACTTCTTGCGACAAAATCGTCCTAACTCCTTATTTTCATGCATCTATGTAGACCTCAAACTCTTTATTAGGATCAGCTACCCTTAACACCAGAGCGGTAGTTTAACCACTTCAATTTCTCAAAACTGTCTTGACATCCCTTTGTCCATTTAAATATCTTTCCTGTCCTTTACAATGACATGATTGGAAAAGTAATTTTTGAGAAACCTTCAATAAACTGTCGGTAATAACCAGCCAGTCCCATAAAATATCGGATGTTTGACACGTTTTGAGGTACTTTCCATTCCATAATTGTCTTGATTTTTCAAGGTCCACTGCAATACCTTCAGCAGAAATAACATGTCCAAGGTACTATATTTCTTCCTTGAAGAAATCACACTTGCTAAAATTTGCGTACAACTGATGTTTTCTTAACATTTCTAGCACTATCCTCAAGTGTTCTTTGTGTTCTTTTGCATTCTTAGAATAGACTAAAATGTCATCAATAAATATTAACACAAAATTGTCCACGTAGGGATGAAATACACCATGCATTAACCTCATAAAGGTTTTTAGTGCATTGGTCAATTCGAAAGGTAGCACCACAAATTCTTAGAGTCCATACCTTGTACGAAAAGCATTTTTATGTATGTCTTCATCCTTTATCTGGATCTGATGGTATCCTAACCTGAGATATATCTTTGAAAACACTGTCACTCCCTTCACTTGATCAAAACAGATCATCGATTTGTGGTAAAGGATATCTATTTTTCACAGTCAGTTTGTTAAGCAAGCGGTAATCCATGCACATTCGCATGGTTCTGTCTTTCTTCTTTACAAACAGCACAGGTGCTCCCCAAGGAGATACACTTGGTCGGATTTACCCTTTATCCAATAATTCATGCAACTACATCTTCAATTCAGTTAGTTCAGGTACACTAATTCGATATGGTGCCCTCAAAATTGGTGATGCACCAGGTACCAATTCAATGGTAAAATCTATGTCCTTTCTAGGTGGTAAACCTGGTATTTCCTTTGGAAATACATCCATAAATTCCTGTACTATTGGTATATTTTCCAACAAAGGAGCCTTCTATTTAGAGTTCGTAAAGGCCACCTATATGGCATACAGCTGTCATCCCTTCCTCATGCACTTGTCCATCTGAGATGTTGTGATTGGATGCAATCGTAAATGTTTCTCTATACCTTGAATTTCCTGGCGGGTTCCAGCTTGCATTTTGTAGTAGATAATCTTTTCTTTGCATTCTACTTATGTCTAGTGCTTCTCTAACCAGTCCATGCCGAGTAGCACATCATAAGAACCCAGAGGTAGTACATTCAAAGCCACGGTTAGCTGTTGTTCATTGATTTTTAGTGCACAGTTCAATATTTTGGCACTAACTCTCCTCTCAACTCCAATACCTAACTGTACTAACCATGGGTTTCTAAATTTTTGACTTTGTAATTTACAAATTTCTACTACTTTAGGACTCACATAGCTTAAACTTGCACCTGGATCTACCAAAATAGAAACATGTTGAGATAGTAATTTACCTTCCAGTTCAATCATTGTTGGATGGTAATCTGATTGCCGATCTTCCAGTGTTGCATTAATTCTGGGTATGTTTCTGGCAACATCACCCACTGTTGAGGCCTCCTGTAAATTGGTAGCTTCCTCTCTCCTACCTCGTTGTGTATAGTTTCTGTAGTAGTGTGCCTCACCACACCCCCAACACTGTAAAGGTGGCTTCTGGTTCTAGGTTTGTTCCGGTTTGTTGGAGGCTTATGTGGGTTTATCTTCTGTAGAGCACCTTGTTCTTTGATTATTCCTTCCAAATTGTTTGCTAACCGAACTTCTGGTAGCACCTTTGAAATTGTTGGTTCTGTTTCTTTTAAAAACGAAGCTGCCCTTATGCTCTTTCTTTGACTGCCAACTTTTATCTTGTTTACCTTTTTCTTGAGCTTGTTGGTAACACATTCTGGCCTTTCTGGTTGCCTCATCCACAGTCTTAGGATTCACAAACTCACTACATTCTATCATATGAGTTGGAAAACTGCTCAGGAACCTCTTCACTTTAGCCTTTTCATCTCTTAAATAAGGAACATCATGTATTAAGGAAGTAAACTTAGTGATGTACTCATCCATTATCATTTTCTCTAGCTTCAAATCATGGAACTCTCGAGACTTTTCATCATAGAAATGTTCTGTTAAGTACTTATCCTTAAAATATTGTTGAAATGCATCCCAAGTTACATCTTGGTCATCAATACTGCGGATGTTTTTTACTTCCTCCCACCATAAGGTGGCTTTCTCCCTTAGCTAATAAATAGCCAATCTGGCTTTAAGATTACTGTTGTATTCATACACTTGGAAATATTTATTCATGTTTATCAGCCATGCCTCAGCCACTTCCTCCTCTACTCCATCAAATGTAGGAGGATTTATTTTCTGAAATTCACCCTGCAGCTCTAGTTTTTGTCTCTTCACTTCTTTTTGATATGATACATTATCTGATTCAGCTTCATTATAGTTCTTGTTTCTACTACTATGCTGAGACTGACTTCTTTCCATTCTGTTAGTGTCATGGTCTCTTGTCTGCTATTCATTTCTTTCTTGAAACTCTCTATCAGTACTTGGCTTCTCATTTCCTTGATTCTGCTTGTCGGAGAGACTTTTTAATATCTGCTCCCATTCTTGCATCAAATGTGCATTATCATCTCGCACCCTCTCCATTTCCTCTTGTAACTTTTGTACAGTGTTTAAGTGAATGTTGTTTTGGTGCTATTGTTCCTCCAACAACCTATTGGTTTGCTGGTGTTGCTCCACACCCAGCTGTATCTACTTTTCTGGGTTCATTTCTAGTCGGGGTTGTGCTTCTCCGACATTGGGAGGTGATTGTTGTGTCAGCATCCTCCTCATAATATCTTGCTAACTTCTTCCTCTTTCTATGTGCATCAGTAATACAGAACTTAAAAATTTAGTTGACCCATAGGGTCCCAGCGTTACAACGCTGCTCTGATACCACTTGTAACCCGCAAGGTTTTAACCATAAAAAAAATAAAAATAAATAAATAAATAAAGAAAAAAAAATAAAAAAAAAAACTAAACTTTAAACTTGTACTATTTAAACAATAAAATGTTTACACATGATTTATTAACATTACTGTCCATAAATATCCAGCTTTGAGCATACTATATAAGTTATTAACATAAATATTTTGCAAAGAAAAATCCAAACTCCAATCATACAATTATATCATCTGATTCCTT